>CM055821.1:4868422-5468422 GCA_029582265.1 Zoroaster sp. YZ-2022 | reverse complement strand
GCAATGGTTATATGACCTTATCATGCGGGGTATTATTTCCAGTCACTGAGTTAATCTAAAAACTAGCACTCCGATTCCATGCCCTGTTGATCGTGACGATATTGTGCCTTTAAGGCTATATCCATATAAGTTTTTTAAAAATACACAATGTAATAACAACTTTATTAGTGTTTTTTTTTTTATATGTTAATGTTAATTCGTACTGCAGAAATCCAAAACGTTGACTTGGATAGTTTATGGGAATTATTTTCTACCACTCCGTTCTTCCACAAACCAATGCTTCCCTACTGTAAAGTCGCAATAGAATACTTCAAAGAGGAAAAGTAAGTACAGCAAGCCTTGACAAAATGGTTTATACGTGTTTGCCATTCATATTATGTATAATCAGTGCCTTTGAGCGTCGGTGGGAGAAGAATCCCAAGGCGACTCGGGCAGGACTCATATGCCATCTGTTGCAGGCCTGGAATTTCATTCCTGTACGGGCAAATTCCACTTTTCCTGAGTAAAGGGCACTTCCATTGGAAATATCAGAATGTCTATGGGAACATTTGTAAGGGGCACCCAAGGCCAAGACCAGGGCAACAGAGGCCATGGCCTCCGTGACATTCCAGACAATCGAGTGCACATTTTGATGAAATGACCTTCGTTCCTTTGAAGATTTACTAACACGTACAAATGAACAAGGATTTCTCCAGTTCAGTGAGCGAGTAAGGCCTTGCCGTGTCCTTGGATGTAGCACTGGCGAAATATATTTTTAATCCGACTTGACCCATAAATGCGAAGTCCTGTGATGAACAATATTACAAAAAGATTGAAAACATAAAGTTACCTAGTCTACTTTGTGCTTAATTCTTATAATGGCAAGGCCACTTTTCCCTAAAGTAAAGGGCACTTGGAATATTAGAATCTCTATTGAAACATTTTTAAGGGGCACCTTAACCCTCCTCCTACTATCCTGTTAATAAGCAGAAACCCTGTGTGATTTGAACCATCAAATGTGTCGTCACAAACGGAAGCAGCCTCTTGTGACAGTTCAACCCTTCTATGACTACAAGGGTCAAAATCAGTCAAAATGTTGATATACTTGCCAAGGTATATCTTGTGCACTTAGAAGTCAAACACTGTCAAACTTTACGTGTAGTAAGTACATTTAAAGGTCAAAATGAGTCAACCGTTTTTGACTGGTAAAAGCATTGTCTGGTATTGTTGAGGGTGGTCAAAATGACAGTAAAAACCAGTCCAAAATGCCCTTGAGTGCACATTTGGGTCAACATTGAAAACAGTCAGTTGACTGGTTTTGACCCACTAAAGTGCAGCAATAGTAGGAGGGTTAAAGGCCAAGACCAGGGCAATGGCATCTGATCTGTGACATTCATGAAATTCCAGGCCTGGTTAGTACACACGAATTTACTCATTTTGTGTAACATTCTCAAATCTACACAAACTCGGCTGTGTTTTTAAAGCAAACATATTTTTATACAGATATGGTTTGACCATTGTGCTTCTTCTTCCCCAACTGGAGAATGGTTTAAGAGGTTTATTCGCAACAGCTAACGACTGCCAAGAGAGAATTCTAACAGCGGAAGTGAGTACTAGCAGAAGTCTATTAATTACCTACATGTGCCGGCCTGCCGGCATTGGATTCCAAATGCATGCACACACAACGGGCATGGTTACGAGTTTCACTACCCTGCCTGGCCGGCCGTGGGACATCATGGGCAAGGGCGCAACCACTGGGGGGGTCGGGGGGGTCACGACCCCCCCTACTTTTATGTGGACCTCCCCAACTTCTGGAACATTTTGGTATTTTATGTATACATGATCCTAGTAATGTCATTCATGACATCACAATGGCTGCTTGGGACCCCCCCAACTTTCAACACGTGGTTGCGCCCTTGATCATGGGATTAGGTGCTTGACACGGAAAGCTAGTTCCTAGAGCTAGACGCAATCTCAGATGAGACGCGGGCGAACCATATGTGGCGTGAATGCATACAGTACATTTAATGTATTTAGACTAACCCCAACCTTCCCAAATCCTCCAAAATCCTTTTTGCTAAAGTGAAGGAT
Source organism: Zoroaster sp. YZ-2022 (assembly GCA_029582265.1). Classification (NCBI taxonomy): domain Eukaryota; kingdom Metazoa; phylum Echinodermata; class Asteroidea; order Forcipulatida; family Zoroasteridae; genus Zoroaster; species Zoroaster sp. YZ-2022. The sequence goes on along the minus strand of CM055821.1, from coordinate 5,466,352 downwards.
TTTGAAGGATTGAGGTTACATGCTACATGCTCTTTGCTGAAGTGAAGGATTTTGGAGGATTGATGAGGTTATTAGGCATACTTGCCTTTCCATGGTACATGTACATCCATGTTTGTTGTAGTGATTGCAAGGTCAGTGCTTGGGTCAGTGGACACTGTTTATTGCTCCATGCATGCAGGGAGGGTCCCTGGCCATGTACATATGTATCACAGATTACAAACACATGTGTGCATACATGTCATGTGCTTGATTTACTACTGAAGGATTTTGGAGGATTCAGGTTATGTGTAAGGGAGTTAGGGCTAATATACAAAACTGATATTCTGTCTCACTGTGAAATCCTTTATCAAATTATTCTTTGATACCACGATTTATTTCTTAAGCAGTGTTGTTTATTTTTTGTTTGTTTATTTTTACAGTCTGAATACTTCACAACGTTTGACGAGGTGAGGAATGTTTTCTTATAATTATTGTTAATGAGACTTTGGAGCTGCAATAATTATTGGTTCTCACCACCGGTTCTTCTCAGAACCAATAATTATTATTGGTTTAAATATTGCTTGCATGGTGCTACCACAAACCTTGCTCCTACTAAACTGTACTTCCACCATGCAAAGCTTCAAATCCTATGACTTAATAACACTTTATAGTCCCAAATGTTGCCTAGAATTTTCTAAACTCCAGTAGGAAATTTCGTCACTTAAAAAACAATTTTTGGTGTTATTGTTTGTGTGTAATTTGTGTGTTTTATTTCAATTCATCAGATGCTTTGTCCGAACCTGTCAAATGATGATTCTACCAATGCGTTGATTCCATATATAGGGGAGTCATACATTGTAAGCAAAAAAAAAAAACAATCTGTCATTTATATTATCCTTTAATCCTCCTACTGTTTGACCATTTGAAACCATTCAAAATTTCCACTTACCAAAATGGCCATTGGTTTTGTACACACATGGTGATACCATTTGAAAAGTGTTGGTAGCAAGCTTTTACTACCATTCAAATCCATTCAAATGGTTTTTGAATGGTGGATACACTACACCTTGGTTTGTTTCCATAGCCGAATGGTTTCAAATGGTGAATGTACTACACAGTGGCTTATAAATCATTCAAATGGTTTTGAATGGTGGATACACTACACCTTGGTGTGTTTCACAAAACGAATGGTTTCAAATGGTGCATCAACTTGTCTGAAAAAGGCACCAGAAGTAATAATTATCATTATCAACATCAGTCCATAAATGCCCAAGACGGTTAAGACATTCTGATCAGACAAATCGTGATTATGTGGGGGTGTATTAACGACTGGTAAAGACCGGCATTAATATGAGAGTATGCGAGTGTGCACCGTGTAGGAATGAACCAATCAGAGTGTAGAAGTTTGTATTCGCGTCACGCGGACTCACAGGCCAAGTTGGAATATCGTCCGTTCTCAAACGTTGGATTTGTCAGATTCTTTCTGGCTCTTTTTCAACACAAATGGCACTGTATATTGGAATTTTGAGAAACGAAATCAAGATGGGCATTTTTTTTATGAATTGGAATGAAAGTTTGACGCTTCGTCTTTCTCATTCACAAGAATCCAGCAAATTGTCCTTACTGAGGCATCGTTTACATTTTCAGGAAATTCTTTTAGATCTTCTTGTCCACCCAGATGGTCCTAGGCTACGAGACCATATCAGCCATGGAGAATTTGACGTGCAGACCATGACGAGAACCTCAGCTGTACACGTTATTACTGTGTGTGCTGCCTTCTGCCTCCGGGATTGTACTGATGAAGCACTGACTCAGGTTGGTTCTTAACCCTTTAGAGACCTTCCGACCACAACCCAAAACGCCCATAGCAGCCACAGAATTAAGCACCCTCCTGTACTGTTGCTAATAATAATAATAATAATAATAAAGATTTTTAGCGTGCACATATCCACCCTGCTGGGCGCTCAAGGCGCGGAAACAAAGAAAAACATGAATTACAAACAATATACAATTATAGCATAGGGGAAAAAAAAAAAATGGAAAAAAGAAAAAAAAATTATGTACCAATTTATGCTGTGCATTGAACTAGATTTTTTTAGGTTTCCCTGATATTGTACTCGTACGAGATACGAGATGAAAACATATGCAGATGAACCATAATCTCAGTTGAGATACGAGTTGTGCGATAAGGTTCTTTTCAGAACCTGTTACCTCACTTAGCGATAGTTGAGATAAACACATGGTGTTACCGCAAACCGAGACGATATGCAAAGCCTTAAATCTTACATGCATATCTGTAAAATGTGTTGAGATATTTTCACCAGAACAAAATAGCAGTATAATCATTCAAATCTACCATAAGCCTGGGCATTTGAAAGTCACTATCAAGAAAAGATTGATCTCTAAAGGGTTAAACAATTTCGCTTATTGAATCATCCCTGTGAAAATCAAAACGAATCTGATGAAAAACCTTGCTGTTGTAATTGCGCCGTCTTCCCTTGACCAGAAACAGCTTTTTGTTCCCGTCATTTCAAGGTACCTCTGTTTAGCGGAATAGAAACAACTGCTTCGGATTACACGTCAATATTCCATCCGATGCAACTCCTGAAGCCAGAGCTGCACGCATTCATCATGGAGTCACTGTCTCAGTTGGGTGGTCTGCGTAGACCCAACGAGGAGGAGTTTACGTACATGTATGAGGCGTGGTCGAACACGGAGTGTGAGAGTAACAAAGCGTGTGCGGCTGCAGCGAGGGATTTAATCATAACCAATCATGGTAACCAGCTTACCGTATCAGACGATCTTCTCTTCAGGTGAGACTGATGATGGCTTCTTGATTCTTGAGAATTTTGCTGAGCAAATATATTTTCGCTCAGCAATATAAAACAGACTACCAGCCAGAATGCATACATTTTGTATGAAAGTTTGACTGGTAACCAAAGAAATTCGCCCGTTAGCAGCTCTGTGAAATTGCCCCAGCTGATGATGGCTTCTTCATCAGGGTCCATCAATTTTATAGAGCAGCTAAGAGGAGGATTGTGCTCAGCAAGTATTTCTGCTAAGCAAGTTTAGACAGACAACCAGGCAGTTAAAAGTGTACACAGTTAAGTAAGACTAATTGCGGTGACACCATGTGAAATTCTCAATTGGGTAGTAATTAGTTCTGATAAGAACTGGAGGTTACAGAACTAATTACTACTCAATTCAGGATTGCACATGGTGTCACCGCAATTAGTCTGTCTTATCCTCGTCACCATGCAAAGCTACAAGTTTTACCTGTGTACACAGTTAGTATGACATTTTGGCTGGGAACCAGCCAAACCTGTTGATAGCAAGGTTTTCTGCTAAGGATTTCTTCTGCTAAGTGGCTCAGTGACCCCAGGGTCATTCAAACATGTTTCTTGGAATGTAGAGAGATTTATTTATAATCTAGTTACAAACTACCTGTAATGATGCATGCATGGCCTGTCGTGGCCGAGCGGTCTAGCGCACCGAACTCAAGTTCTGGTGTTGCCAGCAGCAGGGTGTGGGTTCGAGCCCCGGTCGTGACACTTGTGTCCTTGAGCAAGGTACTTAACCATAATTGCTTCGTCCTTCGGATGGGACGTAAAGCCGTAGGTCCCGTGTGTTGTATAATGCACGTAAAGTGGATTGTCGTGCGGTCTAGCGCACTGAACTCAAGTTCTGGTGTTGCCAGCAGCAGAGTGTGGGTTCGAGCCCCGGCCGTGACACCTGTGTCCTTGAGCAAGACACTTAACCATAATTGCTTCTCTCCACCCAGGGTTAAATGGGTACCTGTGAAGGCAGAGATGGTTTGCTCTATATGCGCTAGAAATGGCAGCAATTGAGCTGTATACTCCCCAGGGAGCTGAGATGGTTTCAGGAATGATTTATGAGCCTTATGAGCCTTATGAGCAGGGATAATAATATAATGCGCCTTGAGCGCCACTTAGTTGGTGGATACGTGCGCTATATAAATCTATACATTATTATTATTATTATTATTATTATGTACAAATATGTACTCATTTCATCCATTTAACCCTTCTACACATGGAGGCCACTCCGATCCACTAAATTTTCAATATGTTCTTCACCAACCTTTAGTACATACAAGCCTGCTGTCCTTTCCAAGTAATCTTACAAAATCAACTGTGTGCCACCCAAGGCCACTGTTAATGTTTGGACATATTAGTATGGCCTGCAATGTACCGATGGGAGACCGCCTTACCCTGCAATCTCAGCGGTGTGACAGTGCACAGAAGGGTAACCATAGGAGGCCACTGGCAACAGCTAATGGCTTGGGGTGGCCTGAATGGGTTGTTTCAAAAAATGCACTGATTGTGGGAGGGTTAGTCCATTACAAATGTTGAGCATCATAAATTTGCCCACTTATGATATATATTTCAATCAAATAATAATGTAATGCACCTTGAACACCAGTTTGGTGGATACGTGCAGTATATGTGTGGCAGTCCAGGAAACCCAACACATGGTCAAATTTTTACAATTCTTGTTGAGCATTTAATCAAGTAATACACCCTTTACTGATCTCATAACAGTTTTAATGAGTTCAATATTCAAACCACAACTAAAGTTATGACCTTTCAAAGACGGTTTATTCTAAAACCCACAAACGGAGAAATTAGGCTTCAAAGTTGGCTATGCAGTAAATGTAAATCCCTTGAACTATTAATAGGACAGGATCAGGACTAGTGTAGAGCTTTCCATTGATGGGTTATTCATAGGGGGGGCGTGCTTTGGGAGAATTCATGAGCGTCGGCCAAAAAGTGCATTGTTTTAGAGTGAATTTTTTTAATCTTCTAATTATTTTAAAATGCATTGGGTTCAAAAACATCCCAAAAAAACATTTTATACTTTGATTTTCCTTAAAAAAAATTTTAAGAGGAAATTTAAAGACAACAACTTCCATTTGGAACCAAAATCTCAAAAATGACACTATGGTCAATTTTTACATAAATCGGTCCATAATTACAAACTGTGCGTGGCGACTTCCGACGGGTTTCCCCGAAGGCCACACATATAAATCAATATTATTGTTAAAACAAAAACAGTTCGAATACGAAAGAAGTACTTCAGTGGCAACACTTGTAGTAACTCTTGCCTGGTAACCATTAACACTTGAACGTAAATGGACTCTGATCGTAAGACAACTTAAGCCAACAGCTGATTGTGTAAAGGGCGCCCTCAGTGTGTTGTGCATGGAGTGGATACAAGTATGAGGATGTGGGTATGACACGTAAGTAGAAACAGTGGTAGTACAGCAAAGATTACAGCAAGGTCAATATAGCTAAGGAAATGTGTTGTCTGAAGAACACCTTTGAATCAGTATGCCTTATAAATAATACAACTTTTCTATTTTTTCCAGCGTGATGATGCCTTTCACTGACCTCGGACCACTTGTTGAAACTGTCCATGGCGTGTGTGCAAAAACTTTATTCAGGTAACTATTTCTGTTTTGAGAAATGTGCTATTAGAAGGTTAAACTGGGTCTAGCTGGGCTAGAAATGTGCCATTACAGTAGGAGAAATGGGTCTAGCTGGGCTAGAAATGTGCTATCAAGGAAAAACTGGGTATAGCTGGGCTAGAAATGTGCCATTACTGTAGGAGAAACTGGGTCTAGCTGGGCTAGAAATGTGCCATTACAGTAGGAGAAACTGGGTCTAGCTGGGCTAGAAATGTGCCATTACAGTAGGAGAAACTGGGTCTAGCTGGGCTAGAAATGTGCCATTACAGTAGGAGAAATGGGTCTAGCTGGGCTAGAAATGTGCTATCAAGGAAAAACTGGGTATAGCTGGGCTAGAAATGTGCCATTACAGTAGGAGAAACTGGGTCTAGCTGGGCTAGAAATGTGCCATTACAGTAGGAGAAATGGGTCTAGCTGGGCTAGAAATGTGCTATCAAGGAAAAACTGGGTATAGCTGGGCTAGAAATGTGCCATTACTGTAGGAGAAACTGGGTCTAGCTGGGCTAGAAATGTACTATAAAGGAGAAATATGTCCAGCTGGGCTAGAAATGTGCTATAAAGGAAAAACTGGGTATAGCTGGGCTAGAAATGTGCCATTACCGTAGGAGAAACGGGGATCAAATAATTAAGAACCACACTTCTTCCAAGAAGTTATTACTTAAAATGTTGTTCGAAACGTCAAGAACTATTCTCACTACTGGTTCTTTTCAGAACCACATCACTTCTTCCAAGAAGAGATTATTACACATGGTATTACCCGTAAACCTAATTGTCTTGAAGTAAAGGGTGGGGACTTTGGGGTTGCATATTCAGGAAAATCCTGAATGTTAGGTCACATGCATTGCAGAATCTATGTAATCTGTGTAGTAATGCAGTTTTATTTACTTGTTACTGAAGACCTCGTAGAGAGCTAGAAGTCACGTCACTTCTTCGACGCATCATAGCTCAGTGTGTAGCCTCCTGCTCTAATGTGATTACTATGGCCGTATTAAGATATCAACAATACGTTGGTAAGGAGCTGAGGTCGCGACAGCGGGCAAACTATACCAGACTTCTCAATAGGTAGGTAAGTATTTGTTTTTAGATCTTATGTGTTTTATTTCTCGCTTCGCTACCGCCCGTGTGAATGTTGCGTCACTCACAGTTTTGTTTGAGAACGAATATTTTAGGCAATTTCCAGCTCGTTAGATTTGCTGCCTCTCCAGACATGTTCAAGACGAACTTAAAAACACATTTGTTGTTAGAAGCGTATGAAGTTTTGAACTGACTGATTAGGTGTTCGGCTTTTCAGCCGAACAACTATTGTTATTGTTCCGTTTTTTTTTGTTTTTTTTACTTCTCCTTCTTCTTCTTCTCCTTAACTCTTCTCTACATCAAAAGTGCAAGTTAACAATTTCACACAACCTTGAAACTTCACACATATAAAGACCTTATCATGTAGATGAATCTAGAAGTTGTTACGTAACGTCATCAGGTATCAAATTACAAGCCATTTAAGTTTTTAAAATGACCATTTGCTATCGACTGTATATCAAAATATACTAAAGCTATGATGTTCATAATCTGGGATCTGATAGATCAAGGCTTAGGCAACATTTGAAAAGTTAACGTCAAAATCGTCTGACATTTGCTTCCGGTCGTACCGGAAGGTCAAAGTTTTGATTTGTTTTTTTTCTTCAAAATTCCTTTTCTGGGCCAAAATCCCATTGATTTAACACACAGCAGACACTCGTGGTTCTGGGGCCCATTGTTTACAAACCGCAAAGACTGAGATCGTTATCTACTGGAAAACAGCTGGCGGTCTTCACGGGGACGTTTGCGGTGTCACAGGCTAAAGCTCTTGCAGGATAAAATATATTTTATAGATGTGTGGTTGGGCGTTTAAGCCAATAACGGATGCGCTACAATATTTCTAAAACCATAGATCGTATTAACTTAATACTGCAGTGTCATTTTTGTACGAATGGAAAGGGCTGTTGAAAAAGCCAATACCGAAAAGCTATTTCTTTGAAATGAGTAAGGCAACTTACTTTTGAAAACAATCTTAAGTCACATTTTAACAATGATCCCAATTGATGAGGACATCAATTACCGTCACTTCCGAACACCTCGAGTTTGTTCACAAACTCTGAATTTCTAGTTGAACTTGGTTTTATGCTTTGTACATGTACTGTATTATATTTTATTATACTGTGTTGTTGTTTTTGCAAAGCGCCATGAGTGTTATTTGTTTGACGGATACCGGTGCTATATAAATTTACATTATTATTATTATTATTATTACATTATTATTTAAGATTTGGTGGATTAGGGGCAAAGGTTCAATTTGTTTAATTTGATTGTACCGGGTAAACGTATAATCAGCCGATTATTTTGTTGCATTTTGCCGGTTCCATTAATAATAATAATAATAATAATAATAATACACAAGATTTATAATGCGCACATATCCACCAAGAAGTGCTCAAGGCGCTTTACAGTAAACAAGAAATCATACAATAGCATAACAATACAATAGCAAATACAATATATAAAAAAATGCATAAATGAATTAGTTAGTAGTCCTTATAGGCAATACACATAAGATGAGTTTTTAAGTTTTTCTTGAAGGAGTCAACAGATTGAAATTCACGACTGTACAGAGGTAAATCATTCCAAAGGCGTGGAGCCACAACTTCAAAAGATCTGTCACCCCAAGAATGTTTTGACTTTTGTGTTCAGCCAGCAAAAATTTTGCACTGGAACGTAACTTACGAGAGGGGGCATAACATTATCCACCCCCCCCCAAAAAAAAAAGAAAATTACTTCTGATTTAAAGTAGTTTTCCTGCTGTACCTTGATGAAAACTACCTCTTCCCCCATTTCTCTAAGAAATTTCATCGATGTCTCAGGTAGCAGATGCCCAGCGTGCAGTCATTGCAGTCTATAGTCCCGTCCAGTCGATTGCAGTTTGCATGCATACAGCCATGAATCACTGTAATTAATGATCACTTTTAGTGAGCAGTTTGCGTGGGCAGCATGATGCTCATTGTACTGAAAGCAGCTTAATTTGCACTGTTACTCCGTGTTGGTCAAAATTCCATTCATGCCAGGATTTTGCTTTTTTTTTTCCATGTGAAAAGCTGACTGCATATGTCTTGGGTTGATTACAATGGCTGAAAAATATTGCAAATTTTGGGAATAAACAGAGACAAAATAAGCAGGCAGAGGCGCTGGTAATTTGTACTCTCATTAAAAATCTTTTTTTATCTTTTTTTTTATGTTCCCTTTTCTCCACAATGTCTGAAAAATTATAAATTATAAAATGAAAGGGTGCTAGATAAGGCCCCCAAAAAAGTCTCCGGTTCCTGGTCATCGGTCGGCTTCAAAATCGGTGAGGTGAGGTGATGCGTTTTTTTTCTTTTTTTCCAGCCATTTTTTGGGTATGGTGGCTAAGAGAGGCCTCACAAATTGGGTAAACGTTCATACCCCTATGTGAACAAGTCATTTAAAGCACAGCACAGCAGAATTTCAATCGATCCGGCAATTTTGGCTGCAATTGGATATCGTTTCATAGCAACAACAACAACAACAACAACAAAAAATGCCGTGCGGGTCTGAGGCGATGCACACGGAGACCAAAAACCAGAGACTTTTTTTTTGGCCCAATGTTAATTGTATGGAGTTAACGCTACAGCTGTACACATGTCATCATTTCGCATTTGTTCAACGATTAAACAAGTCATTTATCCACTTCTTTGAATACGTTCCTCTGGAATGGAAAGATGAGTAGATTTATCGACTCAAGCTTCATGTAATCAAATCATTGCTGAGTTTGTCGTCAGTGCTGTGCAATTAAGGTGACTAAATCAAGTTTCAAGCAAGCAACCCACCCACATTAAATTTAGATAAATTTACATGGAGTGTCGTGGCCGAGCGGTCTAGCTTACCGGACTCAAGTTCTGGTGTTAGCAGCAGAATGTGGGTTCGAATCCCGGCCGTGACACTTGTGTCCTTGAGCAAGACACTTAACCATAATTGCTTCTCTCCACCCAGGGGTTAAATGGGTACCTGTGAGGGCAGAGTTGGTTGATTAGCCCTATATGCGCTGTAATGGCAGCAATTGAGCTGTATACTCCCCAGGGAGCTGAGATGGTTTCAGGAATGATTTATGAGCCTTATGAGCCTTATGAGCAGGGATAATAATATAATGCGCCTTGAGCACCACTCAGTTGGTGGATACGTGCGCTATATAAGTCCACACATTATTATTATTATTATTATGTATGTTCAAGTGGCGCTAGGCAGCTATCAATAATTGATTTTTCCACATTTTAAGAGAGGTTTTGTCATGAAGAAACCGCACAACATAGAGGTCATTTTGCCTGAACACCTTCCGTTTCAAATTCAGAAAAGCGTAAGGTCCACTGTGATATAAAAACAAATGGTCTCTCTTACTTTTAATACACAATCAACGGCGCCGATATCTTCAGTGTTATTTGACAAAATATTTGGCTAATAATTGAGTGATTTCTCCACTCTTTGCAAGTGGGACATCAGGAAGGCGATTTTTAAATGCAAGTGGGCCGTTTGTTTTCCGCCGGTGGACACTGGTCTAATTGTTCTGAATTTGAGACGGAGGGTTTTAGATAATAAAATACACGTTGTGACATAACCTCTCTCAAAATGGGGAAAGGTTAAAGGGCCAGTATCGTCACGATCCGAGCGGACTTTCAGCGGGGCATGGAATCGCTGTCCTCGTTTTAAGATGAGCACAGTGACTGAAAATGACTGGCTCATTTATGCAGCAGCATCGGTTAGTATGACCTTATCATGCGGGGTATTATATTTTCAGTCACTGCGTTAATCTAAAACTAGCACTCCGGTTCCATGCCCTGCTGATCGTGACCATAGTATTAGCCAGCAATACCTTGGGGTGTCTTTTGGACGCCCAGTTTGCTAAATGGACACCCTGTTTTATTTGCAATACACATACAAAAGTATTGTAAGTTAAAGTTTTGGACACCCTGTTTTTCAAAGAATAACAAATTTGGACGCCCTGTCTCCAAATCCTGGCTAATACTCTGATCGTGACGATATTGCTCTTAATTTAATTATTAACCCTCCTACACATGGAGGCCACTCCGATCCTCAAAATTCTGTTCTTGAGCAACCTTCAGTACATACATGTACAAGCCTGCTGTCCTTTCTAAATAATCTTACAAAATCAACTGTGTGCCACCCAAGGCCACTGTAAATGTTTGAACATATTAGTATGGCCTGCAATGTATTGATGGGAGACCACTTGACCCTGCAATCTCGGTGGTGTGACAGTGCACAGAAGGGTAACCATAGGAGGCCACTGGCCTGGCAACAGCTAATGGCTTGGAGTGGCCTGAATGGGTTGTTTCAAAAATTGCACTGATTGTAGGAGGGTTAAATAATAGAGCTGCACTTTAAATTCACATTGTATGGGATTCAGCAATCTTTACTCTCAATTTGAATATACATGTCGTGGTCCTAACATCTTGTTCTTGTGATGCACAATAGATCAATCTAGTCTTATTGTCCCAAGCCCCCGCGCTCATTTAAAGTAGGTCACAACAGTGCCGTAGAAGCAAACCATTTTGACCTACACAACCAAAATAGTCATTGATTATTCCGTCCCGCTTCATTAACATGCTGGATGGGTCACAATAGATCAAGCTAGTCACGTCAGTGGCGCAGAAGCAAACCAAACCCCAAACTTTGACAGAAATACAGCATGCGATTGTTGTTAACAGTACAAGATATTTGAATATAAAGAAAACAATAATTATCTACATTCTTCATCATCTTTTTTAGCATTTCAAAAAATATTACTGCAAAAACAAAATATAATAAAATATATAAATATATAATATATATATATATATATATATATATATATATATATATATATATATATATATATATACACACTTGTAGTAAAACTAGTGGAACGCTGGTAGTTGTAACTCCGAGTTTCACGCGTATTACTATATATATATATATAGTAATACTATTGGAACAGGGTTCGTACGGGTCATGGAAAACCTGGAAAGTCAGGGAATTTTGCTTTTGTATTTTCCAGGCCTTGAAAGTCATGGAAAAGGGTAAACTTCTTTAAAAGTCATGGAAAGTCATGGAATTTTAAGACTTATTAAAACCAGTTCGCGTCGGAGGCCGTGTACACACGCAATTTTTTTTCGCACCGCGGATGCGGATCGGAGAGCGTCTAAACACGCCATAGGAAACTCGGGAATATTTGTATGCATGCTCGGTTGACGTGATAACGAGCCACGTGCGTAAAGTGACGTGCACAGAAGACGTGACCACACGCTGTGGAAGCTTCCATTGTCCTTTCGGGTGACGTGAAAACACGCCATTTTGGCAGAGCTCGTGCTTCGGTGCGGTACGGTTGACGTGTTATTGTGCAACACTTGTTCGGCACAAGAGCGGAGGCCGTGTAAACGCGCTCGCTTCACATGGGTGGACGTTGTGCGGGGGCACTCGTAAACCTGTTCCACACCTTTGTCTTTGTCTCCATTGAAATCTGTAAAGCTGCGGTATGCTAATATAAATAATAATAATAGCATTTATATATAGCGCTCTTACACGACTGAAAGGTATCACAGCGCTTTACAAAATGGATCAACTTAAAAATTTCTTAAATTAACAGTGAATAAAATGAGATGTAATTCTTAAATTAACAGTGAATAAAATAAGATGTACAACAAAGCTAAAATAAATGAGTCTTAAGTTTACTTTTAAACATCTGAAGTTCACTAGTATGACGAATATCTGATGGGAGATTGTTCCACAGATTTGGCGCAGAAGCAAAGAAACCCTTATTAGCAGAACAAAGATGAGTGCGGGGTTTAGAGAGCATCTTTTGGTCAGAACTAGAGCGAAGTCCACTACGGTTAGGTTGGTATAGCGAGATAAGCTCGCATAGATAAGATGGTGCATTATTAGAAAGGCAATTAAAAGTAATAGTCATAATTTTAAAATCGATACGTTTTTGTACAGGTAGCCAGTGAAGCTGTTGGAGGAGCGGAGATACATGGCCAGACTTTTTTGTCTTGAATATGAGTTTAGCAGCCCTATTTTGAAGTCGCTGAAGTCTTTTAATTTCTTTGGCTGATGAACCTATGAGAAGTGAGTTAGCGTAGTCAAGTCGAGCAGTTACTAAAGCACGGACTGCATGGTGAGTAGTATGTGTGCAGCAAATCATACCCCCTTTGTGGTGGAGTGGAGGTGGTGGAGAGGTGGTGTGCGGGTGGTGGGCCACCTCTCACCACCATCTCCACCACAAAGGGGGAATGATTTGCTGCACATACGGGTTGAGACACGTCTGGGCGACTCCTCCACACAAACTGCACACAAAATACTTACACATTTTCAGTGTTGGATCGATAGTGCAGTGTGCAGTGTTGATCGATAGCACACAACTGCACGCTGGCGACTCCCTCCACAAAACTGCACCGTGAGACACGTCTGGGCGCCAAAAATCAGTTTGTGTGGTGGAGAACACATAATACATATATACACACATATATATATACATATATATATATATCCTCCTCAATGCAAGATTCCCTGGCGCGTTTGTGTGGTGGAGGAGTAGCGCGCAGCATGCATATTGATAAGTCTGTCTTGGTTTCTCATCAAATTGGAAATGTGCCAAATTGGAATAAGACATGTAGTGTCTTAAAATAGAATGGACACATATGAGCGATGTTGTTGCTTAGATTTAAAATGAAGCTATTCAAGTATGATTTGTTAAATATAATTTTAACACCAACAACAATCTGACATCAATATATTTACAGATGGTTTTTATATTGGTTTTAAAACTCATTGACTCATTGAGTCACATTGAGTCTTTACTCATTGAATCTTTACTCATTGAGTCATTGAGTCTACTCAATGACTCAATGAGTCTACTCATCTTTACTCATTGAGTCATTGAGTCTACTCATTGACTCATTGAGTCTACTCATTGAGTCTTTACTCATTGAATCTTTACTCATTGAGTCATTGAGTCATTGAGTAGACTCAATGAGTAAAGATTCAATGAGTAAAGACTCAATGAGTAGACTCATTGAGTCATTGAGTAGACTCAATGACTCAATGAGTAAAGATTCAATGAGTAAAGACTCAATGAGTAGACTCAATGAGTCAATGAGTAGACTCAATGACTCAATGAGTAAAGATGAGTAGACTCATTGAGTCATTGAGTAGACTCAATGACTCAATGAGTAAAGATTCAATGAGTAAAGACTCAATGAGTAGACTCAATGAGTCATTGAGTAGACTCAATGACTCAATGAGTAAAGATTCAATGAGTAAAGACTCAATGAGTAGACTCATTGAGTCATTGAGTAGACTCAATGACTCAATGAGTAAAGATTCAATGAGTAAAGACTCAATGAGTAGACTCAATGAGTCAATGAGTTTTAAAACCAATATAAAAACCATCTGTAAATATATTGATGTCAAAGATTGTTGTTGGTGTTAAAATTATATTTAACAAATCATACTTGAATAGCTTCATTTTAAATCTAAGCAACAACATCGGCTCATATGTGTCCATTCTATTTTAAGACACTACATGTCTTATACGCTCCAATTTGGCACATTTCCAATTTGATGAGACACGACCAAGACAGACGAATATCAATATGCATGCTGCGCTGGCGCACTACCCCTCCACCACACAAACGCGCGCGCCAGGGAATCTTGCATTGAGGAGGATATATATATATGTATATATATATGTATATGTATATATATGTATTATGTATTCTCCACCACACAAACTGATTTTGCGCGCGCCCAGACGTGTCTCACGGTGCAGTTTTGTGTGGAGGGAGTCACGCGCGCGTGCAGTTGTGTGCTATCGATCCAACACTGCACACTGCACTATCGATCCAACACTGAAAATGTGTGTAAGTATTTTGTGTGCAGTTTTGTGTGGAGGGAGTCACGCGCGCGCCCAGACGTGTCTCAACCCGTATTTTGTGTGCAGCAAATCATTCCCCCTTTGTGGTGGAGATGGAGGTGGTGGAGAGGTGGCCCACCACCTCGCACACCACCTCTCCACCACCTCTCCACCACCTCCACTCCACCACAAAGGGGGTATGATTTGCTGCACACATACTACTATGGTGGCATGTGGTATCATCAATGAACATTCTGATACGTGATAAATTACGAAGATGAAAATTAACAGACTTACAAATTGATGATACATGATGGGACATGTTCATTGCACTATCAAATTCTACTCCAAGATTCCTTATAGTTTTGGATGGTTTGATAATAGTTTTACCTATGGTAAAAGAGATATCTGAAAACTTATGCAAAATGTTGGGATTGGCAGCAATAAAAAATTCGGTTTTGTCGTCATTGAGGAGTAGCATATTTTTAGACATCCATGATTTGAGTTCCGAAATGCATTTAGATAAAGTGGAAATTGCGCGATCTGATTCACCGGGTATTCGGGGATCAACATTAATGTATAACTGGGTGTCATCTGCATAAAAATGGGCTTTGATACCAGGGTAGCGTGTGATGATCATACATAGGTTGAGTATAAAGAAGGAACATCTGAGGTCCGACACATGAGCCTTGGGGCAAACCGTGAAGAAGAACCTTAGGATCAGAAAATTCATTGGCGATCCTAACTCTACATGTTCAATTATTAAGGTAGGATTTGAACCAGGCAATAACGTTATTCTTGAAACCAAATACATGTGATAATCTATGTAACAAAACATCATAATCAATTGTGTCAAAAGCAGCAGACAGATCCAACAACACCACGATTTCTATAGACCAATTACCGTGCACCATTGTTACTGGGTACCATGCCACTCGGATAATGGGGAAGGAATCCTTCCTCCATGCTCGGTTGACGTGTAAATACAACGAAGAATTCTTTCGAGGGCTCGGTGGACTTCTAAAGACGCAACACCAAATACGCCCTCCTGGCTATAATTCCCACGGGAAACTCGCCAATTTATCTGCTAATAAGCTAAATGGGGGTGTCTCATCTTAGTTTCATTGACGTAACCAAAAAAAATTCACGCAAAAAAAAAAACGCGTTTGTGTGTGAAAAAGAATCCCACACAGGGGCCCAGATTTTTTTTTTATATTCCCTACGCAAACTGGTTTTAAAAGAAAAAGAAACGACAACCGGCAACCAAAAAGACACAATTTCTGGGTCACAAGTTCACATCAAAGAAATGTCTGCCGACTTTGGAATGTTGAATGTATCAATTTGGGATTAGAGCCAAGACAAGAGTTGGGGCTATTATTCACTTGACAATGACTGACGGTTGTGGTTTTACACTCCCAGACCATGCCAAGAGACAATAACCTCTGGGACCTGGTTCTTGGCTGGTTTACAAGCTATTATAAACTAAACACGCGTGGGTCCCACTCTGCCTGACACGCGGGTACCCTGCTCGTCTGGTTTTTGCCTAAGCAGTGTGGTAGCGGAACCAGTGTCGTTTAACGTTGAACGCTTATAAATAGATCGCGGCAGGCCGCATAGTTACAAATGCGGTGCGTCAAAAACATTCTCTTGAAAAGAAACAAAGTTGCTGGCCAATTAAAATGTATCAATAAAGCTTCCTTCAAGATAAAATAAATCTCTCAGTGGCAACAAATTATTGTTGTTCACAATTAGTTCTCGAACTGAACAAAGGAAATTTTGGGTTTTTTTTTTTTTCACCATGGAATAAATTATAGCGTATCGATAGCGTATCGGTATTTTTTTTTATAGCGTATCGGGCATGCCTGGCTAGAACACTGGTGTTATGCGAATCTACTTAGATTTGCGTTGTTAATGTTGGGCGCGAATCTTCGCGCGAATCGAAAAGTCATGGAAAAGTCATGGAAAAGTCATGGAATACTTGTTGTAAAGGTCATGGAAAGTCATGGAATTATCTTAGTAAAAAAGTGTACGAACCCTGTGGAACGCTGGTAGTTGTAACTCCGATCGAGTTTCACGCGTTATGCGATCATCAGACAAGGTAGTTGTAACTCCGATCGAGTTTCACGCGTTATGCGATCATCAGACAACTAATTAGTTGTCTGATGATCGCATAACGCGTGAAACTCGATCGGAGTTACAACTACCAGCGTTCCACTAGTTTTACTACAAGTATAATATGCTCTGTCTATGTGGCATTGAGCACTCTACTTCAAGATAGACCCTACATTTAAGTATATATATATATATATATATATATATATATATATATATATAGTTAATTTCCTATTTTTATTTTTAGATTGGTGACCTTTTTTTTACAAAAAAAACCCCAAAAAACAAAATGTTCAGGAACATCAAGTAGGACACAAGGCATATTGAATTTTCGATAAAACCTCTGCAGTCTTCATCTCTTATTGTCAGTTCAGTCTCCAGTGTCAGTTCATCACGGACGTCGACATTTGATTACTCTAGGGTGTATAGTGTCTGGGAAAAGCATTATTACAAGTGGTGATGTGTCGCTATATGGATGGGATGCGGTAAACTAATTATGTTTATTTTTAACCGTGCAAAATAGTGCAGCGGCTCAATCCAGAAGTTCATAATAATTGTGCTTTTTTTTTCTATAAAACCACCAAACTTTGGTTTATACTGCATATGTGGATGGAAATTTTAAAAAGGAAAATTGAGACAAAAAAGGCACTAAATGTGAATTTTAACATTGTTTTCAAGCTAATAAATAAAGAATGCTTACCTCCTTAAAGGACCTGTCGTATAAATTCAAAATAATGGTTATTGGCCTTACGTTTCGAAACCTAGCAGGTTGTTTTCAAGCTATTAAAATTCTCAAAATGACATTACTCAACAGAAACTATGAATAAAAATGTGTCCCAAATTGTCTGAAAATTTGTCTTATTCACGATAAATACGAAAGTGAGACTGTAATTCTCACAACCACACTCTGTAGCTTACATGCTGCATGCACCAGCGAGAAGGCCCAATTATCTGATAGTCCCAAAGAAAAGTTCATTCCTGACATAAGGAATACCATAAATGGATGTAGCTGTTTCCATTAATTTACTTAAAATTCGATGACATTTGAAAGCGAGGTCTGCAAACAGACCAAATTAGGCAGGTTACTATCATGAGCCATGTACAGGTACACAACCTCTTGTATTCAGGGAATAAGACATAAGACGGCTAACTTATGAATAAGGTGAATTCCTGTTACGTTGGACCTGCATATCTAATTGAAAGTTTTTTTATTTAAAAAAAACATTCTGGCATGAAGGATTATCATTGTGATAAAAAATCCTCTCTGACTAGGCGAGCTGGCTTTATAGTTACATAATTACAAAGACTGCACTGCTACCTATGTGAAAACTCATGTTCAATGACAGGGTCATTCCACCAGGTTGGGGCAAGCTTTGTGACATGGTGTCCTTGTTACGTAGGTAGATGTACCATTCATTATCCTTATTATGAGTGCACGTTCTTGGGTCATTCCACCAGGTTGGGGCAAGCTTTGTGACATGGTGTCCTTGTTACGTACATGTAGGTAGATGTACCATTCATTATCCTTATTACGAGTGCACGTTCTTGGGTTATTCCACCAGGTTGGGGCAAGCTTTGTGACAAGGTGTCCTTTATTACGTAGGTAGATGTACCATTCATTATCCTTATTATGAGTGCACATTCTTGGGTCATTCCACCAGGTTGGGGCAAGCTTTGTGACATGGTGTCCTTGTTACGTAGGTAGATGTACCATTCATTATCCTTATTACGAGTGCACGTTCTTGGGTTATTCCACCAGGTTGGAGCAAGCTTTGTGACAAGGTGTCCTTTATTACGTAGGTAGATGTACCATTCGTTATCCTTATTATGAGTGCACGTTCTTGGGTCATTCCACCAGGATGGGACAAGTTTTGTGACATGGTGTCCTTGTTACTTAGGTAGATGTACCATTCATTATCCTTATTATGAGTGCACGTTCTTGGGTCATTCCACCAGGTTGGGGCAAGCTTTGTGACATGGTGTCCTTGTTACGTAGGTAGATGTACCATTCATTATCCTTATTATGAGTGCACGTTCTTGGGTCATTCCACCAGGTTGGGGCAAGCTTTGTGACATGGTGTCCTTGTTACGTAGGTAGATGTACCATTCATTATCCTTATTACGAGTGCACGTTCTTGGGTCATTCCACCAGGTTGGGGCAAGCTTTGTGACATGGTGTCCTTGTTACGTAGGTAGATGTACCATTCATTATCCTTATTACGAGTGTACACTCTTGGGTCATTCCACCAGGTTGGGGCAAGCTAATTTGTGACACGGTGTCCTTGTTACATTGGTAAAATGTACCATTCATTATTCTTATTATGAGTGCGCATTCTCAGTTCTTCAAATTAGAATGAAATCAATCTCTGTGCCTTGAATAGGAAGTTACAATAATGTTAATTAGGAGTCATAATAATATATTTACCTATGGAACAAGGGACACCTAGCTATCACAGAGCTTGCCCCAACCTGGTGGAATGACCCAACAAGGAAAGGAACAAATAGGATTTTGTCTTGAAAGGTTTCACATATTTGGCAAACGGACTTCTGTCTTTGCCGGATATACTAGTATGCAAGAATAATAATAATAATAATAATAATAATAATAATAATAATAATAATAATAATAATAATAATAATAATAATAATAATAATAATAATAATAATAATAATAATAATAATAATAATAATAATAATAATAATAATAATAATAATAATAATAATAATAATAATAATAATAATAATAATAATAATAATAATAATAATAATAATAATAATAATAATAATAATAATAATAATAATAATAATAATAATAATAATAATAATAATAATAATAATAATAATAATAATAATAATAATAATAATAATAATAATAATGGAGGCATTTTTAAAATGCTCTTACACGAGGTATCACAGCGCTGTACATTATTACCCCCGTTCATCAGGCGCATGAATCATTCCTGAAACCATCTCAGCTCCCTGGGAGTATACAGCTCAATTGCTGCCATTTCGGCGCATATAGGGCTATTAATCAAACACAACAACCATCTCTGCCCTCACAGGTACCCATTTACTCCTGGGTGGAGAGAAGCAATTATGGTAAAGTGTCTTGCTCAAGGACACAAGCACCATGGTCACAGTCGGGATTCGAGCCCACATTCTGACGACTCAGCCATCAGAACACAAATCCGATGCACTAAACCGCTCGACCATGGCACTCCATAACACAGTAAAATGTTATCATTTGATCTGAATTACTTTCAGTATTCCAAGACTGTCATCTGGTTTGAGGCTAGTTGCTCTTATTGTTCTGTGTCAATTCAGAGAAATCAACTCAATAACATCTTTTACCTCTAAAGACATCGAGACACAAATCAAGTAAGTTATATCAGAGGTCCATTACCTACATGAATTATGCCAGCCTGCTCTAATCCTCACCACGGTATTGTACTCCAAATGCACGCACGCACAACAAGCTTGGTTATGGGTTTTGCTCCCCCATGGGATAGACATTTCCACGGAAAGCTAGTTCCTAGAGAACGAGAACGCAATCTTAAACTAGACGTGGGCGAACCATCTCTGGGGGCGAACAATGGGCGCGTTTGTTGAGCCTGCAAATATTTTCCTACATTTATTTGGGTTATTTTTTGTGATGATCAGTTGCTGTAGAAACTGAATTACTGAAAGGTGTGTTATCATGGTTTTTTTATTTCGAAATTAATATTGCTTTCAGCTGTGGTGAATGGCAGTACACACAAAAATTGTTCAAATCGAAAATGTAAATAAAAGGATTAAACAAAATTGTTTTTTGTTGTTTACGTATTTGGACAGTTATTAGTTTATTTTGCGCTTTTCAAGTCTGTGCAATCTTTCATTTATTTCCATACAAATGTCAATATGTGTGTGTAATATAATATTAGAAATATTGTATATGGAGGTACAGTCCTGACACTAAGAATAACTTCACCCTGAAAATGCCCTGAAAATCTGTTTTGCCGTGAAATAACAGTTCACCGTAATTTCACTGCAATTTCATGGTGTCTCTTCCTCTCAGATATTGGCAATAATGCTCATAGTGATTTCACTGCAAATTCACGGCGCTCTCGAGAATTATTGAGTTGCCCCAAAACTGCCACGAGAAGTTTATGGCATTTTCACGGCAAAGGAATCCCAAGAGTATTTCATGGCATTTTCACAGTGTTGTGTCGTCGTGAAATTGCTGTGAACTATTTATTTCACGGTAAAATGGATTTTCAGGGAATTTTCAGGTTAAAGTTATTCGTAGTGTGATAGGCCAAGGCTTGTATTGGATCGGAGTGCCTTATAAAACATAGATCAGAATTACAACAAAAGGGAAATTCATTAGTTAAAGGAACAGTATTGTCACGATCTACAGGGCATGGAATCGGAGTGCTAGTTTTAGAGTAACTCGGTGATTGAAAATAATACTCCACATGGCAAGGTCATCCAATCGTTGCTGCTTCGTAAATGAGGCAGTCATTTTCAGTCACTGTGTTCATCTTAAAACTAGGACACCGATTCCATGCCCTGTTGAATGTCTGCTCTGATCGTGACGATATTGTCCCTTTTAAACTGCTGGACAAACGTGAATGACAAATTGACAAAGTGGATATTGTAATGGAAGGACTGACTTGATAGAACCTACTTGCAGTTGAAGAAAACGTCAATATGAAAGAGAAATGTAATTAAGAAAATCACCTTATGTCCTTATGCTCTGAATGTCCCCTCAGGTTTTTGAAAACTGTTTTATGCGTCACTGAAAATCTCAAAAGCTTAACAAGCCCAGAGAAAAACAAATGGGACGAAAGCTGTCTTCTAACGGATACTCTTGACCAGCATGTTCAGAAGTACTCTGCCAAACGGAAGCCATGCCCATAACAACCATAATTATCAAGGTAAGTCAGTTTTTATCTCAATCATTAACAATGTTCTGTATAGTGCTTCAAGTTACGGTTAATTTTGTAACCGAGTAGCATAAAATACACAGTTAATCGGTTAACCCAGCTGAATTTTAAAAACAAATTTGATGATGGTAGACATCGTGTATACTTATTATGATAACATTAAGTTATTAAACCTAAATATAATTTTGTTATACAACATGAAGGCAGGAAAACGAAGATAAGATGTTATCTGTACATTATTAACAATGGATAGTATATTTTGTTGAAACGATTTTGACAGATTTTGTTGGGGTTATTGCACACAAAAGATAGCATAATTTTTCTTAACCCTCCTACTACTACAAGGGTCAAAAACAGTCAAAATTTTGATATACTTGCTAAGGTATATCTAGTGCACTTAAAAGTCGAACACTGTCAAACCGTACGTGTAGTAAGTACATTTACAGGTCAAAATGAGTCGACTGTTTTCGACTGGTAAAAGCATTGACTGGTATTGTTCAGGGTGGTCAAAAATGACAGTAAAAACCAGTCAAAAAATACCCCTGTGTGCACATTTTGGGTCAACAGTGAAAACAGGCAGTTGACTGGTTGTGACCTCTGAAGCAAACTTCTCACTAAAGTGCAGCAATAACTGTGTAAACATTCGGCTGACCGAGTAATGAGTAATCGTAGCAGCACTAATTCTGTATGGGTTTAGCTGATCTTTGAAAACAAACATTCACACGACTACAAAAAAGCAATCATAGTTTGTCATTAGTTTTATGATGTATTTCTTAAAAACGAGAGGGTTGAAATGCATGACATTACACACAAAAAAACAATTTTGTAGAAATTGAAACCAGTGTTTCCTTTCTATGAATTGTGTATCATGTTGACATTGGTCCTCCGTCGAGACCTTCACATAGTACGGTTGGAATAAACATGTACCACGTACTGTTGAATAACAGTACAGCCACATAGACAGTATTGAACACTGTTGATTTATTCTGGACTTGATTTTCGTAAGACAACCCAGAGGAACAGTGGAGTGTCTCTGCCTTCAGGGTACGTAAAACATGTTTAAAGCCTTGGCACAATATTTTGAAGTAGCACAGATCAAACTCACGCAACAAACCAAAGTTTTATTTTAGATTCATAAAACTTGTACATGACAGTTGATTGGATTTTTGCCCTTACACCGGATGTATGTATCAAGCAGTGCATACTCAGTGCTTTCCAAAATGTCTATGAGACAAAAAAATTCACAGGCGACTCGGGCGACATGACGGTTCATCCATCCGGATAATCTAAGTGCAGCTTATGGATCATGATAAGGCTGTGCAGCATTTTCGGTTATTTCAGGAACCGGATACCCGAAATTGGAAAACTTCGCATACCCGGTTACCTGTGAACAATTTTGTCAAAACACATAAATACTCCCGAATGTATAAAATAACCGATATGAACACAAGTTTACTTTTGTTTTATTAGAGTCATAATAAATGTGGACTTACTGTAATAATTTCCCCACCTCTGTTAAAAACGACTCGTAGCATCCCCATTCCCCCACACACATTTTTAACCCCCCCAAAAATTGGAGAGCTTTTAAAAAGTCGTTTCACGGGTAATTGGAACCGAAAAATGGAATCAGGTAATGGCAGTTTCGGTATCTGGCATTTTACAGTTAAGTAGTGCTTAAATACAGGCCACCTTGTGCATGATTGATATGGCTTCTCAACATTATGTATACATTTATGAGTTTGTATGTTTTCTAAATGTCAGAAGGAATCCGTAATTAATGATGCATTGCCTGTGTTTTTCGCTATTCGCTCAGAGTGCACATCGTAGCCCTCAAGCGGTGAATTTGCAGCCAGTGTCTTGATGATAGCCACTTTTGCGTCATGTGAGCGTTGTGCGTACACTTTATGTGCGTATGTTATGGCACTAAGCGTGTGTGTACTTCTGCCAGCCAATGATCGCTGGAGATATTCCGCGCGTACGCACATCAACAAAATACGCCAAACACGACGCACAATCGCTGCCCTTTCGCCCTCAACAGCTGCTCATGCACGGTGCAAATTGTTAATGCCATCTTTTCATTATTTTAGCATTATTTTTCATCAAAACATTGCTGTTTTACATGAGGAAGTGAATACAAATGCTGTAAAATGACACATTTCTCCAAATAATCATGAGAAACACGGTTTTACATGAAATATGAAATTAATTATTGGCGGGTCCCGTCACAATTTCATATTTTGCACCTTTTTTGCTGTTTAACCAAGCTTCTGACCCCCGTTTATGAAATATTCCTTTGGAAAAGGAAATTATCATTGTTCCAATTTAAAAAAAAGAAAGATTTCCAACAAAATTAAGGATTTGAATGTTTGTGAAAGTAATTAAGCCAGAGACTTTTTTTTATTTTTGGACTTAAATAAGCACCACCCACATACCATTATTATACCACACCCCCTTACTGCCTTGATCACAATCATATGTGATGCCCCCTCAATTATATCAGATGAAGTCTGCAGGCAATATTTATTTAACTGCTTGACTTTTTCTAACGTTATACCCAGACAAATGCTATTGGAGTGTCAAAGACACAAGGCAGTCTGTTGCAGTCATAAATTAAATGCATGGGCGACTGAGTATATTTCTGTGAGCATTATAATCATGATTTGTGTTCATAAGCTATGTAAATAGCCCCTGCTCTTATATGACAGAGCATTACATAGTCAAATAATTGATTACAATGCATTCTCAAAATTAATAAAGCCACCATTACTGGAAAGCAGTTACGAGGTTTCACTGTATCATCATGTTCTTTTTACAAGCCAGAATGCATTTTTTCCCCCTTTTTTTGGCAATTAAATGATAATTAGAGTAGGTTTGCGGTAACACCCTGTAATAGTTCTCTCTAGAGTTGTGCGGTTCATGGAGAAAAACATTTGGGGTTAACTCCCATGTTTTTATAGGTTGGTGAAATTCTTGCGTCGGGAGATAAACAATTGATTTAATTTTGCCCTACACCGACGTGTATGTAGCACTGTATACTCAGTGCTTTCCGAGTGTCTGTGAAAAAACTACACAGGCGACTCGGGCGGGATTCAAACCCACGACCTCCTGCTATGACCATGTTTTTCTACGAACCGCACAACTCGAGAGAGAATTATTACAGGGTGTTACTGCAAATCTACTCTGATTATCAATTTCTACTACGCAAACCTTTAAGTATTATTTAAATAAATGATGGGTTTTAAGAGATTTGAAAGAACTCTCACAGACCTTTTCAGAGAAAAACCTTTGGGGTTAATTGGCATGTTCTTCTTAGAACCGCACAACTTACGAGAGAATTATTACAGGGTGTTACTGCAAACCTTCTCTGATTATCAATTTCTACCATGCAAACCTTTAAGTATTATTTAAATAAATGATGGGTTTTAAGAGATTTAAAAGAACTTTCACAGTCACAGACCTTTTCAGAGAAGAACCTTTTGGATTAACTCACATGTTCTTCTAAGAACCGCACAATTCAAGAGAGAATTATTACTGGGTGTTACTGCAAACCTTCTCTGATTATCAATTTCTTCCATGCAAATCTTTAAGTATTATTTAAATAAATGATGGGTTCTAAGAAGTCCAAAAGAACTCTCACAGAACTTTTCAGATGTGACCATTATTAGCTCCTTGAAGAGTTCAGGGGCAATGAGCAATTCCATGGAAATGGTTACTCAAGTTACATTTTTGAGGGTTTGAGCCCACTCTTAATGCCATAATATATATTTCACTCATCAGTTTTTTTCACAGTACATGTAGTTGCATTATACCCAGACTTTACTCAGCACAAAACAAGAATTTCAGAAATTTGCTATATGTGCGCTATATAAGAAAAAAAGCAATATTTTATGCATGTCCGAAAAAAATCCACAACCTAATCAGTCAATTTTCGAGAAATTCACATACAGAATGAACCCCCCCCCCCCACCCCGAGCTGAAGGTTACTATGCAAGAACTTGCCCAGAATCACATGGTATAGAAAAATTATTAGCAACAGTGTGTATAGTCTGGGAAGTTCACATAATTAAATATCAGGCCTGTGTTTCTCAGCAGTCTTCCTGATTTCAGGATATTTATTTATTTTTTTTTGCAAATCTCCCTTTGCCTCAAAAATTTTCTTGAAAGAAGAGAAGCAGCCAGCAAGGGAAAAAAAAAAAAAGTAGCCTGTATTGTTTCCAAACATCTAGTTTCTTGTTTGTTGGGATGTGGAGAATCTGTAAATATTCCCAAATTAAACATCCAGGAGGTTCAGTGGGCTTTGTCCTCTAGACCAAAGGGAGACCCAGGCCTGCTACCCACAAGAGGTTCAGGGGCTTTGTCCTCTAGACCAAAGGGAGACCCAGGCCTGCTACCCACAAGAGGTTCATGGGGCTTTGTCCTCTAGACCAAAGGGAGACCCAGGCCTGCTACCCACAAGAGGTTCAGGGGGCTTTGTCCTCTAGACCAAAGGGAGACCCAGGCCTGCTACCCACAAGAGGTTCAGGGGGCTTTGTCCTCTAGACCAAAGGGAGACCCAGGCCTGCTACCCACAGGAGGTTCAGGGGGGCTTTGTCCTCTAGACCAAAGGGAGACCCAGGCCTGCTACCCATTTTGCAGGATTTTTTACTTTTGTCAAATCTCACTCTTGAAATATACACTTGCCACTGACTTGAGTCTGTGTAGCAAACATTATTGGAGTGTCGTGGCCGAGCGGTCTAGCTTACCGGACTCAAGTTCTGGTGTTAGCAGCAGAATGTGGGTTCGAATCCCGGCCGTGACACTTGTGTCCTTGAGCAAGACACTTAACCATAATTGCTTCTCTCCACCCAGGGGTTAAATGGGTACCTGTGAGGGCAGAGTTGGTTGATTAGCCCTATATGCGCTGTAATGGCAGCAATTGAGCTGTATACTCCCCAGGGAGCTGAGATGGTTTCAGGAATAATTTATGAGCCTTATGAGCAGGGGTAATGATATAATGCACCTTGAGCACCACTTACATGTAGTTGGTGGATACGTGCGCTATATAAGTCCACAC
Organism: Zoroaster sp. YZ-2022; assembly: GCA_029582265.1. Lineage (NCBI taxonomy): Eukaryota > Metazoa > Echinodermata > Asteroidea > Forcipulatida > Zoroasteridae > Zoroaster > Zoroaster sp. YZ-2022. The sequence continues at coordinate 5,439,851 of CM055821.1, read as the reverse complement.
ATTATTATTATTATTATTATTATTATTATTATTATTATTATTATTATTATTATTATTATTATTATTATTATTATTATTATTATTATTATTATTATTATTATTATTATTATTATTATTATTATTATTATTATTATTATTATTATTATTATTATTATTATTATTATTATTATTATTATTATTATTATTATTATTATTATTATTATTATTATTATTATTATTATTATTATTATTATTATTATTATTATTATTATTATTATTATTATTATTATTATTATTATTATTATTATTATTATTATTATTATTATTATTATTATTATTATTATTATTATTATTATTATTATTATTATTATTATTATTATTATTATTATTATTATTATTATTATTATTATTATTATTATTATTATTATTATTATTATTATTATTATTATTATTATTATTATTATTATTATTATTATTATTATTAATTTATTATTATTATTATTATTACTCAAATGAAACTTATACTCAAGGCTTGTTACGAGAACAAACGGAAAGTACATTACAGCGGTACAGTGCACTACTGTCTTCTCCAAATAGTTCAATTTGAGCTGATGATGTTTCACTGAATGATTTATATTGATGTTCAAACTGATTCTTCAGGATATCAATACATTTCTTTTATTGGTCGTCTTCGGGTGGGCAGTTTGACCCCAAGTCACCAATTAAAAGAGTTGTACACCTTTATGAGAATGAAGAGTACACGTAGTTCTCCTGAAGACGGTCAGAGCATGCCGTCGAGTTGTGACGAACTGCTTCTTTTAAGAACTATTTACTACTCAAGAGAATTTCTACATGGTGTCACCGCAAACAGTCTTTACTTATCATTTTCACCATGCAAAGCAACAAAGTCTGACTTACATGTAGTATAAAAACCAAACTGTTTAAAGTTAAATAATAATAATATCGGGCATTTTAAAGCGCTCTTAAACAAGGTATCAGAGCGCTGTACATTATTACTCATTATTACCCTGCTCATCAGGTGCATAAATCATTCCTGAAACCATCTCAGCTCCCTGGGGAGTATACAGCTAAATTGCTGCCATTTCAGCGCATATAGGGCTAATCAAACACAACAACCAACTCTGCCCTCACATGTACCCATTTACTCCTGGGTGGAGAGAAGCAATTATGGTAAAGTGTCTTGCTCAACGACACAAGTACCACGGTCACGGACGGGATTCGAACCCACATTCTGCCGACTCAGCCACCAGAACACAAATCCGATGCACTAAACCGCTCGACCGTGGCACTCCAAATAGTGAATTGATTTTTTTTTTTTTTTGTTGTTGTTGCCCTTACAGCGACTGAAGCACTGTATACTCGGTGCTTTCCGAGTGTCTGTGGAAAATAGACACTCGGAAAATACTGAAAATGCATTCAGATCTGTTTGTATGCTTTCTAATGTGGAAAATGGATGACGTCCTATGATCTGAATGCGTAGGTATGTCAGACGGAATAACTTCTCAGTATGTTTGGTACCATTACCATCTAAAAACCAAGGAAGCGTTTTTAAAGGGACAGTTTCGTCATAGTATCGGTGTCCTCGTTTAAGATGAAAATGACTGGCTCATTTATGCAGCAGCAACGGTAATATGACCTTATCATGTGGGGTATATTGTGATGATATATTGTGACAATATATTGTGACGATATATTGTGGAGTGCCATGGTTGAGCGGTTTAGTGCATCGGATTTGTGTTCTGATGGCCGAGTCGTCAGAATGTGGGTTCGAATCCCAACCACGACCATGGTGCTTGTGTCCTTGAGCAAGACACTTTACCATAATTGCTTCTCTCCACCCAGGGGTAAATGGGTACCTGTGAGGGCAGAGTTGGTTGTTGTGTTTGATTAGCCCTATATGCGCTGAAATGGCAGCAATTGAGCTGTATACTCCCCAGGGAGCTGAGATGGTTTCAGGAATGATTTATTCACCTGATGAGCAGGGATAATAATATAATGTGCCTTGAGCACCAGTTTGGTGGATACGTGCGCTATATAAGTCCACATTATTATTATTATTATATTGTGACGATATTGTCCCTTTATAACAAAAAAAATTTCAGATTGTTTTCCTGTATTTTACAAATGCAGTCCACTTTCAAACCGAGCTCGGTTCGTTTCAAGTTGTACGCCGAATGCGTTCTTGGTATTTGACAGAGGGAAATGTACTTTTAAGATTGACTTTGCGAAAATGCTACGGAAGTTGCTGCTTGTTAGTTATACCACATTTATACCACAAGTCTTCACTGGAGGGAAAATAGAATAACTGAAGTTGCCTTAGGCTCATAGGGACAGCATCATCACGATCAGAGCAGACAGGGCTTGGAATAGGTGTCCTAGTTTAAGATCAACACAGTGACTGAAAATTACTGTATCATTTATGCAGCAGTAATGGTAATGTGATCTTATCATGCGGGGTATTATTTTCAGTCACTGAGTTAATCTAAAACAAGCACTCGGATTGCATGCCCTGTTGATCGTGACGATATTGTCACTGTCTTGGCCATTTATCAAAGCAGGATAAAAGCTGGCTCATTTATGCAACAGTAACGGTAATGTGACCTTATCATGCGGGGTATTATTTTCAGTCATAGAAGTTAATCTAAAACTCCAATTCCATGCCCATGTTGATCGTGATGATATTTTTATTGTCCATTTAATACACCTTGCTGAGTTGTCAGGATTAAAGGGACGGTATCGTCACGATCAGAGCAGACTTTCGACAGGGCATGGAATCAGTATCCTAGTTTTAGATGAACTCGAAAATAATGCCCCATGAGCACACGCTTGTCTAGATAACAGGGCACGATATAATCATATGGAGTGCCATGGTCGAGCGGTTTAGTGCATCAGATTTGTGTTCTGATGGCTGAGTCGTCAGAATGTGGGTTCGAATCCCAGCCATGACCGTGGTGCTTGTGTCCTTGAGCAAGACACTTTACCATAATTGCTTCTCTCCACCCAGGGGTTAAATGGGTACCTGTGAGGGCAGAGTCGGTTAATTAGCCCTATATGCGCTGTAATGGCAGCAATTGAGCTGTATACTCCCCAGGGAGCTGAGATGGTTTTAGGAATGATTTATGAGCCTTATGAGCCTTATGAGCAGGGTTAATAATATAATGCGCCTTGAGCACCACTCAGTTGGTGGATACGTGCGCTATATAAGTCCACACATTATTATTATTATTATTATTACCATGGCTGATTCATAACTAATGAGCCAGTGACAGCGTAATCATGATATTATATCCATCAGCCACGGTAATGTGACTTTATTGTGCCCCTGTTACCTAGGCCAACGTAAATGAGCCAGTAATTTTTAGTCACTGTGTATATTGATAAACTTCCATTTGAAATCCCCAGTGAAAAGAAGCAACTAGTTGACCCTGAGTGTAACTGATAATAATAATAATAATAATAAAGATTTTTAGCGCGCACATATCCATCCTGCTGGGCGCTCAAGGCGCGGAAACAAAGAAAAACATGAATTACAAACAATATACAATGATAGCATAGGAAAAAAAGGGGAAAAAAATGATGATTTACACAGAAGGGCATGACTAGAACCTGTTTGTTGATTTGTACCTTTAAATGCAGACTGTACATCTGTAAGTAATGCTAGGCCAACAGTCGTACCAAACAGAATGCAGACACACATCAAAATTGTTTGGTATGACACATGCATTTTAATGCAACAGTTTAAAAGTACAACATGCAGTATTCAGATTCACTAAAGTGGTGTTTTTACACAAGTTTTTTTTTAGCCAGACATCCTCTCTATTAGAGAGGTTGCAATTTGCAATGATCTGATGAGGAAGCTGATATCAGAGTTGTAAAACTCATACTCCAGTACATTTTTTTGAACTCAAACTCGTGGAAATGTACTCTCTTTTTTGAGGGGGGGGGGGGGAGGACTGGCCTTTTTGTGTATATTTTGTTTACTAAATTGACAAAAATGAAATATAGATTGACAGGATGCACTTTGAAGTCTAAAAATCATTGTAGTAGATTCCCCTCTTTTTTCAATTGCATCTTCAGAATTAAATCAGAATTCAGTTGCTTCATTTCATTTTTGGGGGCAATAGTTCTTTTCATACTTATTTTCCATAATTATTTTAGTGATTTATTCATTTATTCTTCAATCAATCCAAGAGTGATTTTCCTCAAATATTTGCTGCTAGGTTTCATGCTAGGTTTATTTACAGCCACACAAGTTTCCCTTGGCAGGTGTGTAGAAACTAATCTGTGTTTTGCAATAGGTTCATGGGTCTTAGATTTCACCTTTTCGGAAAAACATCAACAGAAATCTGAAACAGCGCTGTCTGCTCATTGCCTATTTCATTAGGAATGATTTCAGAAAGTGATCTGTTTCCAACTTCATACTTGAATTCCACGGACTGTAAATCTCTTTCCTTAGCCAATGACATCCCCAAAACAAGTGTTGTTCTCTAGCAAACAAAGTTTTGTGTCTCTGAAAATGTTACTTATGAGAAGGTAGCTTTTTTTTTTAAAGATGTACATCATGTATACTGAAGGAAATTAAATACTTCTACAGCCCCCATAAACTTTTACAGATGGCGGGTTGTGTCATATTAGGAACCAGAGTTAATTGTAGTACTCATAGTCGTACTCATACTTGTACTCGAATACATTTTTCTGTACTCGTACTTATGAAAAAGTACTCGACTGCAACTATAGAGTTGGAGTACTCGTACTCGTACTCAAGTACATTTTTCTGCACTCGTACTCGTATTCATGAAAAAGTACTTGAACTCATGAAAAAGTACTCGACTACAACTGTTGGAGTACTTGTACTCATACTTGTACTCGTACTTGTACTCGAATTTATTTTTCTGTACTCATACTCGTACTCATGAAAAAGTACTCGACTTCAAATGTTGAAGTACTCGTACTCGTACTCGTACGCATACTTAATTGTACTCGAGTATATTTTTCTGTACTCGTACTCATGAAAAAGTGCTCGACTACAACTCTGTTAGCATCATATCTTTTTGGAAGACCCCAACATTATTTAACTTTGTAAACCCCTTATAGCGTCATCCCAAATAATACATACGTATATGTACACTGTACATGTGTACTTCTTCAGTGCTGTTAATCTCAATGGGATATGACACAGTGAGACTGCAATTCCATAACTAACAATTCCCTGATGTATTCAATCTCTGAATCTACATCAAGGCTAGTACATTATACATGTACATGTACATTGTAGCTTAGTTATGATGTATACATGTAACAAAATAGAGATCCAGACAACAGTCTAAATTCTATATGCATTTTTTCTAGACATAGACACAACATATACCTGAACTGTTGATAATGTCCTTAAGGTAATTGTTCTTACCAATCCAAATCCAATGAACAGTACATTTCAGGTGAAAAGCAAATTCAAAAACCGCCCCCCACCACACACCCCCTTTCATATTGATGCAAACAGTTTGAAAATTAACAATATCATATTTTTTCTCAGCCCTCTCCCCACCGTATTTTGATACTCATCTCTTTCTAAATTATGGCGGACACAATAGGAAGAGTTATTATTATTATTAATATTATTTCTTCAACCTCAGCAAAACAAGTAGAGAACAAAGGAAAGAAACAAAGCAAAGCGGCTAGAAACACCCGAGACAAATAACATGAAAAAACAAAATATACAAATCATATAATGATAGGAGGGCAACTAGATGAGCCAAAATAAAAAAATGGACATGACAGAAATGCTTCCAAGCTATTTGACTTTCAAGGGTAAAGAACTCAAAAACATCTCCACCATGCAAAGCCTCAAATCCTCCAACGAGTCTATACCCAAGTCAAATAGATAGGGATGTTAAAGGGGGACTGTCATGGATTTAAATCAAACAGTTAAATATGTGATCGTTTTATTCTTTTATATCAGTAAAAGATCAATAAAATTTTTGTTTTGTGTTTTTGTTTTTGAGAGTGTTATTTTACCATTGTAAAAATGCCCCCCACTTTTACTAGTTGTTCCCGCCCTGCACGGAGGAGCTGTTCGTGACGTTATGTCGGGAAGAGAAATTCGGCTCAAAACTCAGCTCAAAATGATCGCTGCACAAAACTGTGTGAGCCGATGGACCTGACCACTTTACTCTTGTCAGTCGAATTTTGCTCGTCCAAATATGGCGATATTTTGGGTCACTTGGGAACAGATGAAGGCTAACACCGTCGTTCGTGGTGTTGCTGCATCCTGCAGAAACACATCTTCCCGGCATTTTATTAGTTCCGGAAACAAAAATCACGGAAGAAATGAAATCGATGCTATGTGTGTGAAACGTATGTATGTACATGTACATGTACATCATGTACACATCGGATCTTCCCGACCTTACGTCACATATCTTATGCAAATGAAGCTTCCACCATGGGGCGGGGTTGCCTCCCCAAAACACTTCAAACATTGTTTTAAAATACTTGTACTCAGAAATCAATGATTAAATAGACACAGGTGGGTCTCAAAAACAATATTTTATTACAAAACGCCTTAACTTAAGGCGTAGTAAAGGATGTCAGTTCCCCTTTAAGGTCCCTTACCTTTTTAATAATTGCCGCCAAACAGTCCTGTAAATAGATAAGCGTATCACAACAAGACATTATGTAATGTCTATTTATAGAAACAGTACTGGTTTTTGATGATGCCACTTATACATTTCCGACGAAAGATGACCTTTCAAAGCAAGTTCAGTGTCCTAGTGTAAAGTGACCTGTGTTTCAACCCTTATTTGTATACTTCATAGAGAATTTTATTTTATTTTTTTAAATTGTTTTTTTATTTACTGTCAGTCACCCTAAACAAGGCCAATAGCCACTAGCGTGTAAGGGGTTACATATATGCGATATCTCACCCACCATTTAGGCAAGGTTACATTTGTTGGTGTTTTTCTTAAACTTAAATAGATCGTAAGTTGGTGGAAAGCAATCAGCTGGAAGGGCGTACCATTGTAATGCTGTTCTAGGGAAGAAGCTATCCAAATGGAACTTACTCTTGATTTTGGGGAGTCGAAGATAGAGATACACCTTTCCAGTAGTTTCACTTCAGTTGTACAGTGGAAGCCATTTTATTCCAAGTGGTTCAGCCGAGATGACTTACTTATTTACACCGTTAGACATAGCTTTTTATGCACGCTCAGATAATCGAAACTGAAGAGTAACTCCTTTGAACCTGATACTTTGAAACCTGTTATGCCCACAGTCACACTGTATTATTCCTTGTAAAAAATGTCAAAATGTATTCATTCTCACACATCAGTTTATTACATTTTCAGTAAACATGAATTTATTTGACTCGCTCTTCAGTAAAAATGTCTGTACCTTAAGGGGATCGGTGCAAGAAATAACACCCATTCTAACTCATATCAATATTTTGCAGTCAGTGGTTAACACTGGACCACAGTTTATTAAATTAATTAGGACAAATATTTTAGATTGTGCCCTTCGGAAGAATTCTATACTTAAACCAAAGCTACATATAGTGTAGTTTGTTGATGCATCATCCATAATGAATGCGGACAACTCTATGGTTACTCACGTTACATTTTTGAGGTATTGGGCCCATTCTTAATGCCATAATTTCCTTACTTATACATTTCACTAATCACTTTTTTTTTCACAGTAGTTGCATTATACCCAGACGTTACTCGGCACAAAAAATTATTTCAGAAATATATTATATGTACGCTACATAAGAAAAAAATGCTGGTTACTCACGTTACATTTTTTTGACATGCAAAGAATGTTATGCATGGGTATAATGCAACTACTGTGAAAAAAACTGATAAGTGAAATATATAGGCTATTATGGCATTAAGAGTGGACCCAAAACCTCAAAAATGTGACTTGATCAGTGACTATGAAATTGCCCATATGCATATGTAGTTACTGTATTCATAGAACTAGGATACTCTGGTGTAACCTTATATAAGATGAGCTTCACTCATCTATGGATAACTGAAATCATTTGTCATATTCGGATTTTTTAAATATTTTTTATAAAGACATTCTGATGCACAAATAGAGCAGCTGTCTCTACCGTCCTGCATATTTCACTTGCCGCAACTATTTATGAAACTTTGTCAATGTATTTATGTGATGACTAACACATGCCTGTATTGGAAACTCAGCAGAGATCGAACAATTCTCTATTCTGTAAATAGCATTGGTTCTTTTGTGTGTATAAAAGCAGTGTTTGTGTCTCCTAGTGATTTATTAACCCTAGCTACCACAAATCCTCCAAAATACTCTTGTTTTGCCTGATTTTGATGGATTAGTACTCCACAGTATATCCCAGTGAATAGAGCAAATCCATCAAACTCCACCGGCTGCTTTTGTTGGATTCATGACTGTGTATAGCCAAGCCATGGATGCTTTGCATTTGCCACTCTACCAATTCCATTCAAAGTCCAGCAATTGGGGTACCTTTTTACTGTATGTTGATGGATTGTGGAGGATTTGGGATGGGTCCTTGCAAAACAATGCCTAGGGGTTAGAGTTAAGGGACAAATATAATAAGATCTTCGGGTTGTGGCATCACAGGCGATAAAGAACCCTCCATCAGCTTGGATCTTGATTGCCCATGGCAACAGTCTTTATTCTGCAGTAAAGATAGTGCGACAAACTTCCCCTCCCCAAGATGTTCATAGGAAAGGCAAGTGAGAATTAAGGAAGGAAGGAAGGATGAGTGTAAGAGGGAGAAGTTAATACATCCAATCCCTCCCCCTCTTCCTGAGCCATCTTCTCCCTGTCTTTGTCTCTGTCAAATGCCCACTAAAGTGAAGGATTTTGAAGGATCGAGGTTACATGCTACATGCTCTTTGCTAAAGTGAAGGATTTTGGAGGATTGAGGTCATAAGGTAAAAAGAAATTTGAGAAATGTTTCATTTTATCACCAGAAGCCCTGATGATATACTGTAATTTTTGATGGACATTTCTTCTATTCCTTCCAAAAAAGATCTCCCAAAATGTCTGTCCAACTTGCATACCTCCTCAAGATGCTTAAGTATGTTTGCCTTTTTTGTTTGTTCTGAAGACATTGAAACATTCTTGACTCGGCCTGATTTTTATTTTTTTTTCTTCCGATGTCACTTCCAGTTCATGGCTTCATAAAAGTACAGGGCTCTAAAATAATTGCACAATACCATTCCAGATGGCAAATCCATCTGTATAAATGCCTCATTCATTCCAAGCCAATTTTCTTGGCTGATATTGATCAAACTTGCCCTATTTTCCAAGTTTTATAAATACATTTGCACATCTGTCGGCAATTAAATGAAGTTCACGACAAACCAGCCAAACAAATTTGGTAAACGTTGAATTTGCAACCACCGGTTCTTCTCAGAACCAACAATTATTACAACTCCTAAGAGAATGTTACACGGTGCTACCGCAAACCTTACTTCTACTGTACTTCCATCATGCAGTGCTTCAAATCCTGCTTAGTAAATATTGTTGCTTCTCATTAATTTGGAAAAAGCATGTATTAATATGATCAATTTTAAGGCTTTTCCCTGAAATATTTGTTTGGTGTTAAGAAATTATTTCCATCGCTGACATTAAGAAAGCAAATTATAGGCTTACCAGTTACAGCAAGCCATTGGCCTCTAGGGATATACATTGTACTTATAAACAAATACTACTTTGTGACAGTTTAATGCCTGGTTTATTCCAAGGATAAATTGACAAATCCATCATTCTGTACCTGAGTGGAAATTAACAATCAGTTAATACTAAAAATATTCTTTCCCTATTAATAATAAATTAACGAGACAATATACATGTATGTAATGTCGCACCAGAGAGTTAACAAAGAGTTAATACTAAAAATATTCTTTCCCTATTAATAATAAATTAATTAATTAACCAGACAATGTACATGTACATGTATGGAGTGCCATGGTCGAGCGGTTTAGTGCATCGGATTTGTGTTCTGATGGCTGAGTCGTCAGAATGTGGGTTTGAATCCTGTCCGTGACCGTGGTACTTGTGTCCTTGAGCAAGACACTTTACCATAATTGCTTTTCTCCACCCAGGAGTAAATGGGTACCTGTGAGGGCAGAGTTGATTGTTGTGTTTGATTAGCCCATATGCGCCGACATGGCAGCAATTGAGCTGTGTACTCCCCAGGGAGCTGAGATGGTTTCTGGAATGATTTATGCGCCTGATGAGCAGGGGTAATAATGTACAGCACTCTGATACCATGTTTAAGAGCGCTTTAAAATGCCTGACATTATTATTATTTATTATTATGTAATGTTGCACCAATTTACAATGTGGTTCTCCCTCCCCTTCCCTCCACCCACCCCTTCCCTCCTCCCTCCCCTTCCCTCCTCCCTCCCCTTCCTCCCTCCCTCCCCCTTCCCCTCCCTCCTCCCCTCCCCTCCCCTCCCCTCCCCTTCCCCTCCCTCTTCCTTCTCCCCTCCCTCTTCCCTCTCCCTTCCCCAGCCCCACCCTCTTTTTCCTCTTCCTCCCCCTCCCCTCAATCCGCTCCCTCTCCTCCACCTCCTCCTCCTCCTCCTCCTCCTCCTCCTCCTCCTCCTCCTCCTCCTCCTCCTCCTCCTCCTCCTCCTCCTCCTCCTCCTCCCACCCCTCACCTGCCACATATCAACCCCTTCTCTCTCCCTCTTTTCTCATCCCAAATATAAAAAAACATCCTGCTGTTCAGGAAAGTCTCCGACAACAAGGGATCAATTTCACCTCTTCCTGTTTTTTAAATTTAAAAAAAAAATACAATACAATACAATATTAACATCACTAATACACCAATAACAATCAATCTTCTTGTCGGGGGTGTGGCAATTGGATGTAGTAGATACAAGCTTTTCAGGTTCCTGAAAGATGGCATTGACGGTATTGTGTCCAGATCCTGCCATCTGCGTAGGACTCTGGCCACCAACCCATATTGATACACTGTATTTTTCTAGGGTAATTACCGGCCATTAGATATATTTCCACATCAGCTATTATCGTATTGTTCTGCCATCTGCTGTTTTGTACGTTTCATTATTTATTGGGTTGGCGGTGACACGTTGACGTACAGGTTATACTGAACAGTGTAACTAAGCGCAGTTGCCATGAGATACAGGAAACCGGTGAGAAATTAACATTTTTGGCTCATTTTTGTTTTGGAATTGACAGGTCACCCGCTGCTCAAATGCAAATTACCATTCTCACCAACCACAAAATGCCAAACTTGTAGTTGCTAAGAGTACTTTTTCATGAGTACGAGTACGAGTACGAGTACAGAAAAAAAGTACTCAAGTACAAGTACGAGTACTCCAACTCTGCTGAAAACACTAAATACGTGTACATACATACAAATTTCATAGAAGAAATTACCTTGGAGCAGTTCTCTGTTCAATTCTCAGTTTGCGAGAGGATCAAAAACAGTTTTCCCGGAATAAATAACTAAGTCCTTGTCAATGATTGGACAGTAGGATTAGAAAGGGGCAGAGCTACCATGACGTGCTGCCATTGGCCAAGTGCATGCAATACACCAGAAGCAGCCAACAATATTGTGGGCATGGCTGTCTGAAATGTATGTTTCGCACGATTGTTGGAAGGTTTCCTTTCAAGTATGCTTTGATTTTTGCATGGGTTAATGCATTTTCATTTTGTGTGCGGAGGCATGGTTCAGCCGCAAAATAAATATGTGTCTTTATAATAAGGGAATAAAAGTTTGTCTTTACTGCAGGATAGAGACTGAGGATTCGTGCCATCAGAATTGTCTTAACTGTCTTCGGCATTTATGAATTGTAGAATACCTTTTATTCAGTTTGTGTGCAGTTTTATTTTTAAAGTTTACATTGACTGTAAACTAATTGACAGACTTTTTATCATTTTTGGACACCTATGCAAATTCACAATTTCTTGTAATCTGTCTATTAAGGAGTTTCATTCAACAAACAAATATTTATTTCCATGTGGCCTTAACTCATCATCACACCTCTACGTACTGTGGCACATTGAGAGAGCAGCGCCTGCTGACTGGCCGTTATGTATGAGGCATTGTGTCAGTATCAGCCTTGTACATGAACAGCCAGGAGACAGTTATCTCATAGACTGACAGTGAACATTATCAGGGCACAGTCCCGCATCCTTGCATGCCCAAAAATAAGTACCTGTGTTAATTTGTCGAAGGTTTAACTTTAAAAAAAACACATAATCCATGAAACTGTGTGCCGAATTCAATCCCGGAGAAGATAAGAAGAATGACGAATTATTCACTCGCAAGACACTTATCAGGATTTACGTAACTAATTAGTGTGACAGAACCGACACGACAGGGCTGGAGCAACTGTTGTCACATACTTTTGTTTCGGAGGGATATTTCATGACGGATTTGATCATTACCTTTCATGAAGCTTAAAATCTTTTCCAGGGAACCGGCTCATCCAGTGTCTTAGAGAGTTGAGTGAGATGTCTGCAGATTTTGTAGCGAGTGACGGACTACAGTATTGACTAAACTGTGCTGAAATAACAGGCAACATATATAGATGAATGTATGTTGAGCATTTAAAAGAACCAGCATATCTCTGAGAAGAATTGTGTATGTATTCCAATGACTGATGATTGGATTCTGAAAGAGAGAAACAATTCTTCAGTTACAAGCTGACAAGTACAGAACTGGGACAGAAGTAAACCATAATGTGAGTATATATGTGTTGCTTTTAAAACCCCTCCTCCTATAGCTGAACTTTAGTGGCAAGTAGAGGTCAAAATCAGTCCAACTGGCTGTTTTTGACTGTTGACCCAAATTTGCACACGGTGGCATTTTTGACTGGTTTTTAACCAGTTCGCGTCGGGAATAAAAAAGTTTTTGTGGGCCCCTGTGCGGGTTTCTTTTTCTCACACACACGTTAATGGAAGCTTCCACAGCGCGTGGCCACGTCTTCCGAGCATGTTACCGTACACGCGTGGCTCAACCGAGCATGCATACAAATATTCCGGAGTTTCCTATGGCATGTTTAGACGCTCTCCGATCCGTGGTGCAAAAAAAAATTGCGTGTATACACAGCCTCCGACGTGAACTGGTTAATGCCATGATTTACCAACCCTGAACAATACAAGACAATGCTTTTTACCAGTCAAAAAATGGTCGACTCATTGTGACCTGTAAATATACACTGTACTTACTACACATAAGGTTTGACAGTGTTCGACTTTTAAAAGTGCACTAGATATACCTTGGCAAGTATATCCATATTTTGACTGATTTTTGACCCAGAAGAGCCAAATTACTGTATTGAAAAACATGTATTATAAAGAGGGAATTTCTTGCCAATTTTACATATTTAAAAAAAAAATCACATTTGTTTGATGGGAGATGCTGTGTATATATACTACTCAAAACAATTTAGGGAACACCGGAATAATCTCAGTTAAAGCAAGATCATTTATTTCAGATAAACACAATGTTTCACAGAATTGATGAGAAACAACTGCACAATGAAACAGATGATAAAGGATGCATGTAGTGATTACACATTTCATGACATGACTACTGAAAGAGAGAGGGGGTTGCAAATGAAAATCCCGGTTCATGGAACATTTCAAACCTATTTGATGTTAAAAATCCGGTGTTCCCTAAATTGTTTTGAGTAGTATATAAACTGCATTGGTCAGGTAGAATGCATCAAGTGACATTTCATTTTTCAGACTATGTAAATACGTAGGTAGTGCGTCATACACTACTCGGGCAGTTATACGGAGAACTATGTGTAGCCAAATAACTGTAATTCCTCTCGTAACCCAATAGTTTCCAGTTATAAACTGTTTGTTAAGAGCTGCAGAATATTGAAAATAGCAAAATCATGAACATAAGTGATTTCAGATGAACCATGATTTGTGGTCTGAGTTTGATTTGAAACTCAATTTAACCCTCCTACTGATAGACCATTTGAAACCATTCAAAATTTCCACTTTCAAAAATGCCCATTGGTTTTGTACACACATGGTGATATTTGAACAGTGTTGGTAGCAAGCTTTACTACTATTCAAATCCATTCAAATGCATAGAGGGTCCATTGATTCACCACTTATTAGAAGTATCCAAACAAGGTTTTGTATTAGCTGACCTACCATTCAAAACCATTTGGGGGAATCAATACTGTACACAGTTATTTCACCATTCAAAAGCGAATGGTTTCAAATGGTGCATCAACTTGTGTGATTTCTCAGGATTTTTCCCGATTTCAGGATTTTTTTTTTACAAATCTCCCTTTGCCTCAAAATTTTCTTGAAAGAAGAGAAGTGGCCACCAAGGCAAGAAAGAAGTAGCCTGTATTGTGTCCATACTTTTAGTTTCTTGTTTGTAGGGAAGTGGAGAGTCTGTAAATCCTCCAAAATTAAACATCCGGGAGGTTCAGAGGGGCTTTGTCCTCTAGATCAAAGGGAGACCCAAGCCTGCTACCCATTTTTCATCAATGTATTTGTTCTTGTTTAACCCTAACTCCCTAGGCCCATTTGCTTACACATAACCTGAATCCTCCAAAATCCTTCAGTAGTAAAGCAAGCACATGACATGTATGCACACATGTGTTTCTAATCTGTGATACATGTACATGGCCAGGGACCCTCCCTGCATGCATGGAGCAATAAACAGCGTCCACTGACCCAAGCACTGACCTTGCAATCACTATAACAAACATGGATGTACATGTACCATGGAAAGGCAAGTATGCCTAATAACCTCAATCCTCCAAAATCTTTCACTTTAGCAAAGAGCATGTAGAATGTAACCTCAATCCTTCAAAATCCTTCACTTTGGCAAAGAGGATTTTGGAGGATTTGGGAAGGTTAGGGTTAATTGAGATATACACGTATACAATATACAACTATCCTTACTTGCATTGTGCTGTTCACAAGAAAATAGTGAAAATGCATTCAGATTTACCAATTCTACAACTTATCTTGAATCACAGTTGTTTCCCTTTATCCCCACAAAAACTGCCTTTTTAACTGAACTGAAAAAAAAAACATGAAAAAAAATGCTTATAAAGGCCTACAGACTGGTAACTTTATCTGTACCACATGTCTCTATCATCTCATTTAATACTTCAACTCAAATTAAACTCCCATTTCGTTGCCTGTGGTGCAAGGTTTGCCATTTCACTCTTTCTGGAATCACTTCTTACGGGCAGGATTGACTTTGGTTATTGGATACAGTTCAGTCTCAAAATTATTTGTTTTTGTTAGACACACGTGCTCAGTCGCCCCAAAGTCGGCAGGATGCATTGTTTAAGGGGGTGTGTACACCATGAACTGAAATATCCAGAAATATGTATGTAACAAAGTTATACTAGAGTCAGATTATGTACAAAGAAGGTCATATGTCGTTGTAAGCATCCACACTCTATGAAGATCAAGAAATTTCTTCCTTTTTTTAAGAAACGGAGCTACAAAAGTTTCAGCTGAAATTTGTTGAGATAATTGTGAAAATTCATCACAATCGCTAAAATAATGTTTTTTATTTTATTTTTTTATTTTTTTCCCTCTCAAATACAAGCACTTCAGAGAGGGAATAATTTATCAGTAGTAGTATCGGTACCTCTACCAACTTGACACCAAGGAAGCTGTTTATAATAGTTTGATTGTAGTAAAGCAAGGAGGATTCAGGTTATGTGTAAGCAAATGGGCCTAGGGAGTTAGGGTTAATGGTGAACAATTTGGTATATTCTGATAGTGGAAATCATGTATGTATTGTACCCTCCATAGTTTGTACCCTCATCTTATTCACGATTCACGAGTGAGACTGTAATTCTCACAACCACACTCTGTAGCTTACATACGCACCAGCGAGGAGGGCCCATTAATCTGGTAGATCCAAAAGAAAAGTTCAATCCTGACATAAAGAAATAAATAAATGGGTGCAGCTGTTTCCATCATTTTACTTAAAATTCGATGACATTTGAAAGCGAGGTTGCCCCTGCAAACAGACAAAATTAGGCAGGTTACTATCATGAGCATGTACAGGTACACAACCTCTTGTATTCAGGGAATAAGACACAAGATGGCTAACTCATGGATATAAGGTGAATTCTGTACATCATATTCCAGCCTCCTTTAAGTATTGCCTTACACTACCCATAATATTTATTCCTATGATTTCCCCTCAATTAAATTCCAAGGCTTATTTCAGCTAGTCATTCTCCTTGGGCTGTCCCTTGGGGGACATTGTATTAGATACCACCAACCATCTAGGAACTTGTGCACCAACCTAACATTTCCTGTAGTCTTGACACATCCCCCAATTGTGTTGCTTATCTAGGATCTTGTCTTAGTTTCCTGTAAGGGATTTACGTGTATATTGTTGAGTTGATTAGGGTTTGACAGCTGCCCGATGACGAGGTCAAGAAAGCATTTACTTCTTTCTTGTCAATGTATTTGTAATGTGAATATTAAACCCTAACCATCCAAAACCGTTCAAACTCCAACAGCAGGGTTTGTTGGATTTTGGTGGATTCGTAGCCCTGACAGGGATACTTTACATGGGGGCCGGGTGTCCCAATTCCAGCCAAGTCCAACATTTGGGTGGTGGCGTTTGTGCATGGTGTTGGATTTTGGCAGATGCAGGAAGGTTCCTAGCCAAAATAGCTATGGGGGTTAGGGTTACCTATCCCAAAACACCTCTAAATGAAGATTTACCATTTGAAGCCCATTACACGAAGTCATTTTAATCAAGTGGTTCTCGGTTATTTTCCATATATGATTTTGTCAAAACACGCCAGTCTAGGCATTGCTCGAGATTTGATCCAATTCAAATGTAAATTGATTCAATTTCCATGTTTGGCAAACTCAAATTACTTTTATTAATGGCTGAATTACCAGAACCTAATTACTTTTTATTAACGGCTGAGATATCAGTAACTGTAAATGGAATCTTTTACAGGATTGCCGTTGTGCGTGTGTATTCTTTCAATACTTAGTATTTATGTGGCATTAAGACAATTACTCAGCATTTATGTGATGCATGTTCTTTTTAAGGTTTATTTTGGAAATAAACCTTAAGAAAAGAGAATGTTAACCGAATGTGGAAAGCCACATGCACATTTCTTCTGTCATCCAAATTATATTTCCTCCATCTGTGATGAAGTAAAATTCATTCATCACAGAGCCTGTCTGATGGAGTGTGGCCTAGAAATGTGCTGAACTGTGTGTACATCTCAATTAGGCCTGAAATTACTTTTTTATTCAACAATTAAATGACTTCCTGAGAAATAATGGAGGTTATTAAGATATCTTGTACATGTTTTTTGCATTGTTCAAGGACTTTTTTGTCATAGGTTTTGTAGACTTAGACTTAAATGGCTCTTGATAAAAGGAATCTGTCTGTTTATTTTCTGCTCAATTTAAGACAAGGTTTATATTTGTTTATGGGGTAATTCTTTTTTTGAGGGTCTTCATATAAATAATAATAATAATAATAATAATGTGTGGATTTATATAGCGCACGTATCCACCAACTAAGTGGTGCTCAAGGTGCATTATATTATTATCCCTGCTCATAAGGCTCATAAGGAGTGTCGTGGCCGAGCGGTCTAGCGCACCGAACTCAAGTTCTGGTGTTGCCAGCAGCAGGGTGTGGGTTCGAGCCCCGGTCGTGACACTTGTGTCCTTGAGCAAGGTACTTAACCATAATTGCTTCGTCCTTCGGATGGGACGAAAGCCGTGGGTCCCGTGTGTTGTATAATGCACGTAAAGTGGATTGTCGTGCGGTCTAGCGCACTGAACTCAAGTTCTGGTGTTGCCAGCAGCAGAGTGTGGGTTCGAGCCCCGGCCGTGACACCTGTGTCCTTGAGCAAGACACTTAACCATAATTGCTTCTCTCCACCCAGGGTTAAATGGGTACCTGTGAAGGCAGATGGTTTGCTCTATATGCGCTAGAAATGGCAGCAATTGAGCTGTATACTCCCCAGGGAGCTGAGATGGTTTCAGGAATGATTTATGAGCCTTATGAGCCTTATGAGCAGGGATTATAATATAATGCGCCTTGAGCGCCACTTAGTTGGTGGATACGTGCGCTATATAAATCTATACATTATTATTATTATTATTATAAGGCTCATAAATCATTCCTGAAACCATCTCATCTCCCTGGGGAGTATACAGCTCAATTGCTGCCATTTCTAGCGCATATAGAGCAAACCAACTCTGCCTTCACAGGTGTTTCATGGCGACTATTTGTAATACTGAAGTGACAGAATGACAGGTTTTACATTTTTATCTTTTAGTTTGCTCAACATATTAACCAGTAATTCGCGTCAGGAATAAAAAAGTTTTTCTGGGCCCCTGTGCGGGTTTCTTTTTCCCACACACACGTTAATGGAAGCTTCCACACGCGTGGCTCAACCGAGCATGCATACAAATATATCGGAGTTTGCTATGGTGTGTTTAGACGCTCTCTGATCCGTGGTGCAAAAAAAAATTGCATGTATACATGGCCTCCGACGCGAACTGGTTAATATGCATTGATATGACATAAATCAAGCATACGGAAGATAAAAAAAATAAGTATCTAACCCCCTAGGTATTCTGGCTAGGAACCTTCCTGAATCCTCCAAAATCCTCCAGTGCACTGTTGGAGACATGCCCGTATCTTCAAAATGAACCGTGCATTTTCGTTGATCTTTCATATTCAGCCACTTATGGCCTGTACTTCTTGCCAGGTAGTAATTTTGTCTCATTTGAAGAGGTGAAAGTACCAGTTTCCAACAGTGCTGAATTTTTCCCCCAAAAAATGCCTCTTAGAGGATTTTGGAGGATATGGGGTGGATTAGGATTAAAAGGAAAATTTGTAAAAGAAATTTAGCATGATACACACAGTTAGATTGAGCACTTTCCCCGTCTCCCACCTTTCTGTTCTTTTCTTCTGTTGGAAACCCTAAAAATAAAAGTGCAAATTACGGTCATCCCCATGATAATTTAACCAATCTCAATCAAAAATTTATTTTTTTCTCCTTTTATTTTCAATTTCAGCAAACTGTTTGTGAGCCCTACCCCATCACCCACCTCTCTGTACCTTTCTTCTGTTGAAAACCCTTAAAGCATTTGTCATTCCGGTGACAATTTCACCAATCTCAATCAAAAATCTAGTTTTATTTCCTTTTTTTCCCCCCAATTTCTAATTTGTTCGCTGTTTATTTTTGTATAATGAATGATATCAAACACCAGAGTTTATCAACCAACATAAATTTGAGGTATTTCAGCTCTGCCATTAAGAATTGCCCCATGATCAATTAGTGTGAATCCCTGGGAATACTGCCAACACATACAATACATGACATTTTCCTTTGTCTGGATATCAGGGCTCAATTTCATATAGTCGCTAAGCAGCTGATTTTTTTGCTTACTGTACATTTTCCATTTCATATCACTGCTAAACATAACCGTTAAACATAGAGAAAGGCACGCTAACTTAACAGCCGTTATTGCTAGTAAATGAGTGATGCAATAATACATATTCATGCTAACCTGTACTCTACGCTTATAAATGCTTAAGCAAATATGTATGCATGAAAATTTGCTTACCAGTAAGCAGGGCCCTGATGAGTAGTTTCTTTTAGTAATAAATATCATAACTGATCATCTTTTCTTATGGTGTTTTTTTGGTTTTTTCCCCCAGATGTTCGGCCCACAAATTTAGTGAAGTCAAGATGAATGAGTCCCAAAACAACAGCCTTGCTGACTCTACTCATAGTCTGCTCATAGCAGGTGTCGTCGTGGTATCGCTGCTGACAATTGTAACACTATCTGGAAGTGTCCTGGTAATTCTAGCGGTGGTGAAGTTCAAACGTTTACAGATCCCATCCAATTACATTCTCGTCAACTTGGCCACTGCGGATATCTCCGTGGCTGCCTTCATGCCTTTCTTGCTGGCATCCACGTTGTTTGAATCCAATGCCTACCTGTGCCTGCTGCCTTACAGTTTGGTGACCGTTGGATTCGGAGTCTCGTTACTGAGTATTGGCGTCATTGCCTATGATCGCTATGCTGCGCTCGTCAAGCCACTTAAGTACTACCAACACATCACGACCAAATGGGTTGTTGGATTCTCCGCCGCCATTTGGCTGTACGTTTCAATTATTGCTTTCACACCCTTCGGTTGGTACTACATAGAACACAACCTTGTCGACAAAAACGAGGACCAGATAAAATGTAGTTTTAAGCTCTTAAACAAGTATGTGGTATTGTTTCAGGTGGTGGTGTTATTTGTACCCGTTTTTATCATTATGATTGGATGTTACTGTCATGTCATGCTGGTTGCCAGACACCATTCCCGTGCCATATCGGCCATTCAGCTCTCCCTCTTTCCAAACTCTTTCAGTAAGAATTTCCAAATGTTCAAGGGGAACAAGTACTCCCGAACGTTGCTGATAATCCTCGGCTTCTTCTTCCTCACGTGGGTGTCATTCACCGTGGCGTTACTGGTGGAGAAATTCTGCGATGTCTGCGGGGACCGACCCTTACATAAGTATTCCAGTTTTTTGCTATTTGCGAACAGCTGCCTAAACCCATGGATCTACGCTCACAGAAATCAGGACTTCAAAGCTGCCTTCTGTCGACTCGGACGCGCCTTCATCTGTAAAAAGAAGAAACCGCGATCCGGTCAGGGCTGCGACGGTCGGCAAAACTCTAGGTTTTCTGATGCACTAAGTAGAACTAATAGTATGGTAGGTGGGCTTCAGCACCTGCATATCTTATATGATAACGCTGACATAGTTCCTAGCACAGTGGAGACTACGAAAACGTCTGTTGCACCTAAACTGATACAGCACGATAAACCTAAACCTAAACCTAAACCTAAACCTGTAGACGAAATGCAATTGCAGTGTGTGTCAGATGTAGAAGTGTGATGCCTTTTTTTCTCCTTACTAAGAAAAAGTAACAACAGCTTAATAGGTAAGGCCAAAAAAAAAAAGTCTCCGGTTTCTGGTCATAGGTCGGCTTCAAAATCAGTTTGGTGATTTTTTTTTATTGATTTTTTTTTGGGGGGTAATATATATATTTTTTTGCCAACCCGTGAAACACATGATACACGCAGACCAAATTTCCCATACACAAAGTATGGTAGCTAAGAGAGGCCTCACAAATCGGACAAACGTTCATACCCCTATGTGAAAAAAAGTCATTTAAAACACAGCACTGCACAATTCCAATCGATCCATCAATTTTGGCTACAATTGGACATCGTTTCATAGCAAAAAAAATAATAAATAAACTAAAAATGCTGACGCGCAGTTCTGAGACCAGAAACTAAGGACCTTTTTTGGCCTAAGGTATAGGATTGGTTAATGCAAAAAGCTGATGATGGTATCACCAATCTACCCTAGGAATGAATTTGTCTGAGGTGTTGTTTCAGAAAACTGAGATCATTTCCAGTTTGAATTTAGGCGAGAGTACTATCTCCTAAATTCCACTGTAAGAATGAATACAAAAATCTGATTGCATTTTCACTATATTCATGTAAATGACACAATGTAATAAGCTGAACCTTTTACAGGCTGGTGGTTTATATATGATAAAGAGAGAGAAATCATACTCTTAAAATCATTTTTTTCCAAAATATTACCAATGCTATACATTCCCTATAAATGATACAATTATAAACAGCCATAAGCCAAACTAATTAAGTTGCCATGACATAACTAATTACAGTTCAATTTCTGTATTAAGCATGTGTATTTTTCTGTGTTTAATTTTGACCCCGCTCTTTTCTTCCGCCTCACCCTCCCCTCCCCAGCTCCCCCCTAGCTTACCCCCTCCCCAGCTTCCCAGTACCCCTCCCCAGCTTTCCCCCTAGCTTTCCCCCTCCTTTCTCTCTCATCATTCTTCCTGTCACATGACAACTTTTCATCAGAAGGTTGTGTTACCGGACACTCACCACTAAGGAAGTAATCACTATGAAAATTTCCGGTGAGTGGAAACCTCTATTTCCCATACCACTCATTTTTATCACCATGGTTCCATCGATCTGATTCATTAACCACTATCTTCGACTCCCCCAAAATCAAGAGTAAGTTCCATTTGGATAGCTTCTTCCCTAGAACACCATTACAATTTGAACGCCCTTCCAGCTGATTGCTTTCCACCAACTTACGATCTATTTAAGTTGAAGAAAAACATCAACAAATGTAACCTTGCTTAAATGGTGGGTGAGATATCGCATATGTAATCCCTTGCACTTTAGTGGCTATTGGCCTTGTTTAGGGTGACTGACAGTAACAAAAATAATAATAATAAAAACCAAGCAATAAATTCATAGCCTAGCTCTTGGAGATTATCTATACATTTTATCCGAGCGGTCTAGCTTACCGGATTCAAGTTCTGGTGTTAGCAACAGAATGTGGGTTCGAATTACGGCCGTGACACTTGTGTCCTTGAGCAAGACACTTAATCATAGTTGCTTCTCTCTACCCAGGGGTTAAATGGGTACCTGTGAAGGCAGAGTTGGTTTGCTCTATATGCGCTAGAAATGGCAGCAATTGAGCTGTATACTCCCCAGGGAGCTGAGATGGTTTCAGGAATGATTTATGAGCCTTATGAGCAGGGATAATAATATAATGCGCCTTGAGCACCACTTAGTTGGTGGATACGTGCGCTATATAAATCCACACATTATTATTATTATTATTATCTTCTGGAACATGTGTGTTTTGGGCGTCAATAGATGAATAAATCATGGAGAACATTCTGCCAAGATTATTTTTAGCCAACTCCACAGGGTTCTGGGAATGACTGTTTCAAAAGGAAGTTTTGTAACATATATAAATTTATTTCTTATATTTATGTGTTCAGGGGCATATACATGTATGCATGATAAAATATGATTATGCGAATCCCACAAATATGTAAAAACTGTACAAACCTCTATTTATTGATTTAATATTTGCATTGGGGATGTTATCAAACATGATTTTTTTATTTTATGTTTGTCGTTACCAACGTGGCAAAGCAAGCAATGTACAAAGCTGGTATTAATGTTTCAACATCACTGAGTGCTCACACTTTCAGAAAATTAATTTATAATCTCTTATCCAAAATCAGCGTAACATTATGAGACAACAAATAATCTCTATAAATTCATTAATACCCTCCTACTACTACAAGGGTCAAAATCAGTCAAAATTTTGATATACTTGCCAATGTATATCTAGTGCACTTAAAAGTCGGACACTGTCAAACCTTACGTGTAGTAAGTACATTTACAGGTCAAAATGAGTCTACCGTTTTTGACTGGTAAAAGCATTGTCTGGTATTGTTCAGGGTGGTCAAAATGACAGTAAAAACCAGTCCAAAATGCCCCTGTGTGCACATTTGGGTCAACAGTCAAAACAGGCAGTTGACTGGTTTTGGCCTGTATAGCAACTTCCCACTAAAGTGCAGCTATAGTAGGAAGGTTAAACTATGAGCCTACATGCAAGTTAATCAGATTTGACGCTTTGCAAGGAGGAAGTACAATCTAAGGGAAATTTTTATTATAGCACCGTGTAAATTGTCTAATGAGTAATTACAAAATGCATTGTCTCTGAGAAATACCATTTTTAAGTAATTAATTTCTTTCTATGAGGCAAAAAGCAATGTGCATTAATTACACCATACTGAATATTCATATCCAGTTAAAAGGGAACTACTTTATGTGAAGGTGGTACATGTACCAATTTATATCCTGAGAAATGATTTCCTCAGAAGTGCTTTCATCTTAGGGACAAGGGCCAAAGTCATATGGTACAGCCAAGCCTTTGAGAAGCCCGGCCAGGCCCAGGCTTGATCCCCTGCCTTCTGGCCTATACAATGAGCTCTGCTTGCCCGGGCTAGGCCCTCCAGAAGCCCAGGTTATGTTGATTGGCAGGTACTGTATTGTTACAGGATTAGGACTCACAAAAGACAGATTAGGAGGCCAGGTAGCCTTGGCCTGGCCAGGCTTCTCAAAGGCTTAGCTGTACCATGACTTTGGCCCTCCTCCCTTAGTGGTAACTGGAATTGTTACGTTGAATTTACAATTTTTTTGTGAAACGTTGAAGCATAAAAAAATCATGAACAATTTTTGTTGTTGTTTGCTTAAAAACGTGAGCACTTAACTGTGATGCAACTTTCACATGTTAGTTTGATGATAGGCTATATGTCTTGAAAACTAGAGGGGTGCACCCAACTAAATAAATTCCCATAGCCCCCATTTCTAATAACAAAATATTCAATAATCATTTTAAAAAATACTTGAAAGTCCTAAAAAAATTAAAACCAAAAGACAAAATATTGATTTAATGTGGATTGTCGAGAGGCCCGTCCATTTATTTGCATCCCACTGGAAAACACTAGTGAAAACTCCCACACTGAAAAGCAGCCATTTTTGGAGAAAGGCCTTACGGTTGAAATCAAATTAGGAGCACTTTTTCAGGGGCTAGTGTATCCAAAAGTTGGAAGTCGAGGACCTGATATTGGACCATTTTTAAACAATTCCTCAAATGTGTGGGCTTCAAATCTTTGTTTTTCAGAGAGAAAAAAATGAGGACATACACATTATGATAAACGGCTTGGGGCCATGAGTTTCTCACTATTTAGTGGTGTGTGTCCAGAGGGTTAAAATGAATATAGGCCTATGTTACCAAATATCTTTTTTTTTACCTACCCTTTAATCATGGAGGAAGGAAAACAGCTGTTTTCCTTCCTCCATGCAGGACTGTTAGTGGCAACACTTAAACAGCCATCAAGCGTGATTAATAGCTTAAATGGTACAACCCAATATATTGGATTACATTACTGCATCAATTTAGTTATATTCACCATCTATGAATTTTTTATTTGAAATTGATTACAATATTTAGAATGCAGGTAAAAGTGAGACAGAAACATAATATTCATCGGTTGTTCATTTTTACAATTCCAATGATGACTCAAATGAAAGGAATTCTGAGCAATAAGGCAGCCGTGCGTTTGTCTTTGTAACTTGATCCCCAAACTATTTGATCTGGAGGCAGTCTCTCCAGATCTGGTGCCAGACTACACATTGTCTATCCTGATATTTAACAGCCTTTTGTGTTTTACATTATCAGTGAGGCATCAGGGGTTTATACACTGTAGTGGATCACCGTATTGCTTGCCTTGTCTTAAAATGTTCTCCAGTTTTCGTTTTTTTTAAGGGGCGGTATCGACACGATCAGAGCAGTCTTTCAACAGGGTTATGGAACCGGTGTCCTTTTAAAAAAAAGAACACATCGAGTGAAATTTACTGGCTCATTTAGGCAGCAGCAACGGTTATAATTATGACCTCATCATGTGGGCTATTATTTTCAGTCACCGAGTTCATCTAAAATTAGTACTCCGATTCCATGCCCTGTTAGTGATCGTAACATTATTGTCCCTTTAATCTTGTGAGAAAAACAAATAATTGATAAGTTTAATCAGGCACTTAAACTGCCGATAATGGTACATTGTCGTGAAATATAATGTTAACAGAACCATGCAAAACCTTTTTTTAATAAAATAATAATAATTAGAATTATATTAAGTTATATATATATATATATGTGTATTTTAAGGCAAATATTTATTTTGAGGGGGCTCGATAAATGTATAAAGAAGTGAGAACTACATTTTGAGTCCGTTTGTACATGTAACTGTTTATTATGTGAATGGGAAACTATGAGGTCGATTGTCGAATGTACCAATTAGCTTTATATATAGCTATCAAACAAACATAGACACAGATACAGATATTTTCTTTCAGAATATAACAATAATTTGTTGTTAAGTCCACTGCAGACACAGGTTGATGTCAACACAATGCTGTCTAGATACAATTAATCTTACTGTCTGTGTTTCACAATAATGAGATTTAATTAAAATATTCATTAAATGAATTTGATAATGACTAATGTGCAGTCGGCATGAGGCGGTTGGCCTTGTGAGTGGTAATAAATGTAGAGGCCTTTAATTATTTTGTTTAATAAAATTATTTCAATGTATGTATCAAAGTGGTTTATCAAAAGTGAAATTTTAAAGATACATGTTCTGTATTCATTTCCCATGGCCTATTTTAACTCAATTTTGAATTATTATTATCCTAGGATCAGTTATGAAACATTCAAAGGAGACATCACCAAAAAAAACAAGCAAACAAACAAACAAAAAAGCTGTCCTACAAAGGCTGTCGTAAAAAAAATATTAACAAAATATTTTAATAATAAATAAGGTTTCATTTTAACGAAAATCGGGCAGAATGTTGTTCATGAGAATATGTGTATGCATTGAGTTTCAAGCTCTCCCACAGTCGTGCCGACTGAACACAAACAATGTTTCGAGCGATGGCCAGCTAATTATTACTGGTTTTTAGGCCTGCGTCAGGACTTTTTTTTTCTGCCAGGTCGAATGCGGTTGAATTGTGTGTGTAGCAAATACAACACGGCGCCGCCGGGAAGAGTTTGCTCCAAACGTTGAATTTTTAATCACAGCCTTGTCACACTTTATAATTGAATTCAAAATGGCCGACAGATTTAAGCAGAAATGCAATGTATAACCTTAGATAATGATTTGTGACAAGAATAAAACAGTCTTGGGCTTATTTGAAATAAAAAGTGCAAGATGTTTATATGGCCAAATAAAAATCTCCGGTTTCTGGTCTCCGCGCGCATCGCCTCAGACCCAAGCGTAGGCATTTTTATTTGTTATTTATTTATTTTAAAAAAAATTGCTATGAAACGATGTCCAATTGCAGCCAAAAGTGCTTGATCGATTGGAATTCTGCCGTACTCTGCTTTAAACGACTTTTTCACACAGGGGTATGAACGTTTGCCCGAGTTTGTGAGGCCTCTCTCAGCATTGGCGGATCCAGGGGGGGGGGGGGGCTAAGGGGGCTGTAGACCCCCCCTAAAATCGTTGTAAAAAAAAATTAAAAAGGGAGAGAAAAAGAGAGGGAGGGGAGAGGAGAACGCACTCTCATTCCCACAGTGTGCTTTGTTTTTCTCTCCCTTTGATTATTTCATTGTAATTTTTGTAGTACTGAAAAATAATTGTTTTTGATTCTCAGCCCCCCCTAAAAAATGTTCTGGATCCGCCCATGCTTAGACACCATATTTTGTATAGGTCTATGGGAAATTTGGTCCTCGCGTATACGATGCATCACGTATTAACCTGTTGGCAAAAAAAACACAAAAAAAAACAAAAAAAAACGCGTGACTGCACCGATTTTGAAGCCGACCGATGACCAGAAACCGACACAAAACAATTTTTTCAAGGCGGCCTATACACATGTAGGCCAGTAATAGTATAT
Organism: Zoroaster sp. YZ-2022; assembly: GCA_029582265.1. Taxonomy (NCBI): domain Eukaryota; kingdom Metazoa; phylum Echinodermata; class Asteroidea; order Forcipulatida; family Zoroasteridae; genus Zoroaster; species Zoroaster sp. YZ-2022. The sequence continues at coordinate 5,412,514 of CM055821.1, read as the reverse complement.
ATTTTGCGCGGCCTAGTAACAGTGCGTTAACGATGTATCGCCCATGTTTTTACCGACAATTTCCAGAATGTTTGAGTTTCATAACAACACAGTTACTTAGCAGAAGCTTGGTCTAAAAGTAAAAAACGCGCCAAACGAATTTATGACGGGAGCCACCATCAGTTAAATTTGGTACAGGGGCCTAAGTTACTGTAAAACCAGTTTCTCGCGATTATTATAAGAAAAGTGTAATTTTAAAACATTCACCCCACCCCCACATTCTTGAAGAAAGAGTAATGTTCTGATGAAAGAAAATTGCCCGAAATTGCGGTTGAAATAGCGAAAAACACGGGCGATAAATTTTTAAATAATATTATTACGTTTCCGTATTTCCCCAAATTAATCATCTCTCTTAATGCGTAAATTTGCTCACGGAACATTGTGGTTAATTTGTTACATAAAGCGTAACAACAGTTACCCTAACGTCACTGATCATGAATCACCACAGGGGTGCTCTAAGTGTAACCGCTCGAGATGCAAAACCTGTTTGTATCTCAAACCTGCTCAGAAGGTGAAAAGCCACAGTACTGGTCTCACCTACACAATCAGAACTAAATCTCAGTGTGACACACCCAATGTTATATATGTAATCTCATGTAAAAGATGTGGTATACAAAGACCAAATTGTGCCTCCGCTTTGCTAACCATGTTTCCTCTGTGAAAACTAAAAAAACCTACCCTGTTGCAATTCATTTTAACAACCGTAATCATAGCATTAATGATGTTGAACTTATTGTAATCGAAGCCTGCACTAGCAATGATACACATCGCAAACTTAGGGAGTCACACTGGATACATCAACTTAAAACACTTCACCCATATGGCCTCGACATCAACACAGGTATCAAATAACCCAGCTACATTTACCTATCATTACTATTCACTTATATCACTGTTGGATTTTATCAACTTTTTTCAGGTATTTATTTTAACCTGTTCTATGTTCACCTGTGCTCTTTTCAGGTATTTGCTTTAACCTGTACTCTTTTCAGGTATTTACTCTATATACCTATTCTCTATTCAGGTATTTACTTTAACCTGTGCTCCTTTCAGGTATTTGTTTTAACCTGTGCTCTTTTCAGGTATTTGCTTTAACCTGTGCTATTTTCAGGTATTTGCCTTAACCTGTGCTCTTTTCAGGTATTTGCTTTAACCTGTTATCTTTTCAGGTATTTACTTTAACCTGTTCTCTTTCCAGGTATTTACTTTAACCTGTTCTCTTTTCAGGTATTTGTTTTAACCTGTGCTCTTTTCAGGTATTTGCTTTAACCTGTTCTCTTTTCAGGTATTTACTTTAACCTGTGCTCCTTTCAGGTATTTGTTTTAACCTGTTCTCTTTTCATGTATTTGCTTTAACCTGTTATCTTTGCAGGTATTTGCTTTAACCTGTTCTCTTTTCAGGTATTTACTTTAACCTGTTCTCTTTTCAGGTATTTGTTTTAACCTGTGCCCTTTTCAGGTATTTGTTTTAACCTGTTCTCTTTTCAGGTATTTGTTTTAACCTGTGCCCTTTTCAGGTATTTGTTTTAACCTGTGATCTTTTCAGGTATTGCTTTAACCTGTTATCTTTGCAGGTATTTGCTTTAACCTGTTCTCTTTTCAGGTATTTACTTTAACCTGTTCTCTTTTCAGGTATTTGTTTTAACCTGTGCCCTTTTCAGGTATTTGTTTTAACATGTGCTCTTTTCAGGTACTTGTTCTAACCTGCTCTTTTTTCAGGAATTTGCTTTAACCTGTCCTATTTCCAGGTATTTGTTTTAACCTGTTCTTTTTCAGGTTTTTGTCCTAACCTGTTCTATTCTCAAATATTTGCTTAAACCTATCCTTTGTTTTCAGGTATTTACTTTAACCTGCCCTTTATTTACATCCACACACCAACTCCTCAATTTGTATGGTGTAACCCCCCCTCCCTTTTTTGTTGTATCCCTTTGTGTATTATCCTATCTTTACCCTAGCCTCACTACAAGCTGCCACCTCTACCTATTGTGTGGCTCAGTAATCGCTCCTTTACCCTAGCTTTTTTCACAAGCTGCCACACCTACCTATTGTGTGGCTCTATAATCCCTCCTTTGTTTACTTCTGATACTCCTATTGGCTTTTCTAGACTGATGCTTATCTTTAATTGGCTACTATTTTCCCGCCTTTTTGGATCCCGCGAGCCCCATGATCCTTTGCTTTTCCTTTTCACTATAAATGGATATGCATTTTTGTTTGTACCTTATCAAAGCCTCTGATGAAGGCCCGGTTTGGATCGAAAGCTAAGGCCACCCTCCCGATTTAATTTATATATACACGGTATTCGAGAGGTCGCGGGTTCGAGTCCGGCATCAGCCAATTTTTCTTTGCACGCTACCCGTTTATATAATATTCAGGTCAGTTTCTCCCTATAAATCTACTTTGTGTACAACCACGTAAAAGGCTTGTGTCTCAAGTTGTGTGATCCCCGCTACTGCCGTTACCCAGGTTGTTTGCATCTGACCGGGGCTTTATCCCTGGCTTCTCGGCAGATATGGTTTGGCCTCTGACCTGGCCCCATAGAGCAATAGATAATTGCCATAAGTGGACCGCCCACCAACATAGGGGCTGGTTAGCTCAGTTGGTAGAGCGCTCGTACGGTATTCGAGAGGTCGCGGGTTCGAGTCCGGCATCAGCCAATTTTTCTTTGCTCGCTATCCGTTTATATTTATATTTATATAATGGTATTGTTTTCTGGTCCCAGTATATTGGGTATGAATCCACAAAAGATCAATAACAAAAATGGAGAAATGCAAATTATAGTCCAACCCCATTGGGCCCTAAGGGTTGATGTCTGGTTATTTTTTTAGAATTTATATGCGGTATAAAAAGATTCGGTATAGAAAGCAAGATTCCCCTTCGAGGCCTTTCTTATATGAAACCTCCGGGTACGAAGAGACGGCAGGGTGACCAGGTCTCGTGAAGAAAGTGAAATTGGCAACGGACGGGCATGCCAATGATGACGGCCTCTATTGAAATAATCCAGGTCATTTACGTCACGGGCTCGGCATCCTCGTACCTTGCGTATCGCCTGGCTTGCATTGCATTGAGCTATCTCGTTGGCCAACCTAAGCCTGGCCTGTGAACGACGTGTCAAATTAAAGTAGTAGGTTTTAAAACGATGAATTGTAAGTCTTTTTTAGTGAATACAACCGGTAATAATAATAATAATAATGTAAAAATTTATATTGCGCTCTTTACATAGAAATGATCAAAAGCGCATAACAATGACTTGAAACAGAGTTAAAAACAGACATGAAAAAACACGGTCGCACTATTTTTTTCTGCATTCAAGAATTGCCACTAAATTCGAGTGGCATGGTAGTGTAGTGGTTACAACGCTTGGGACAACATTTTGTCAGAATAGTTTAAATTTGTGTTTATTAGTTTTTTTTTAATACAACATTAATCAGAAGCAAAAAAAAATAGATTATTCACGGCTGTGGATGATTTTTTATAAGAAAATAAAGTAAAAATTCATTTTTAGAACACAAATGCATAGGTGTGAGTATACAGTGGCCACTCTTGACTGCAGAACAAAAAGCACCACCCGGTCCCCACGCAACGCGATGCCGGTCACCTGCAGTGAATTATTGAAGTTTTCGTGGTTAAAAAATAAATAAAAATAAAAATACGACTGCAGCCAAAACTTAACATCATTCGATCAATACCCAAATACTAAAAATATGGGACAAAAGCTGTCCCAGGAGGGTGTAAAACGGGACGCGGGACAGTTTAGTATTGAAAAACGTGCCTTAAAATAAGGGACGGGTGGTCACCCTGCGTGGTAGAGAGTAGGGGACTCCTCGGTAGATCCAAGAGTGGCAAAACATGTCCCCGGTAGAAGCCAGATTGTAAAAACGCTTGTATATATATTGTGTAAAACTATAAAACCCCAAAACTAAATAAAAACTATTCCATAACCCCCCTTTTGCCTCGAAAAACGCATTATTTTTCCTGCATGCGGATGCATCATGTCAGTATAACATGCTGTTTATCTTATCAATATACTTGTCGGTAGAGGGCGACAACCAGCAGCAGCCAATCTTGAGACCAGGGCCAATTTATTTTTGAATTTTTGGCACTTGCGTACTTCCGATATTGAGGACAGGGAATGGTAATGGCAATGTCCCCCGATAATTGTTTTACCCGTTAACATTTGTATTGTTATAACACACACATTACTTCATTTATCTATTGTATTGTGTTTCTATACAAACACATGCAGCGTATTTGGGCCACAAAAAAATTGGTTTCTACAATATATTTCCGTGACCATTATTATTTTTTTGGGGGGCATTAAAAAAAACTAACAAAGTCAAGCAGGCTTATATAACTATAAAATATAGGCGAATTATCTGTTGGAGGTCATGGTCATGGGTACTGTATATACGGGTAATCGCTCTTGTCCTGAATGTATTTTTTTATCCATTGTATAATAATATTATGTAAACTTCATAGAGTTGTTCTTACCATGGAGGTAGAATACTACCTCCATGTTCTTACACAGCCTATAACTCTATGGTAAACTTCTCCTCGTTTCGCTGACGAAAGACAAATACCGCCATCATGCGTCGGACCCTCCCACTAGTTAGCATCCAAATGAACTTCCTTGGTAATCGGCCACAAAACCGTAATATCACGACAAACGGAAAAGCGAACCAGCGAATCATTATAAGTAGAAAATGGCTGCGGTAGGGGATGTAATTACATTTAATATTTCCTTCTTTCTGTTGCTTTTTTACGTTTTAACCTCGGTTCACCTGTGAATGTAAGTATCCTTTTGATATTCTAAAATTAAATAAATAATTTACTCCATAGGAATAATAAATTATTAACGTTAGGCCCAACGAACGGTTTTGCCTGATGTCACTCCAGTTCAGTTCGAATGCTAACGTTGGTCACGTCACTTCGGCATCTTGCAATCTCGGCACCCATCATTGGCATCAAGGGGTAGAATGTCGTATCCTCAATTTACCCTAAATGACGCACCTTTTATATAATCAACTGGACAGTAACTTACAAATGAAATTAGCAGTTTGGTGTTTCAGTTTGTTTCAGTGAAGGATTCTCTTGTAAAACTAAAATGCTGAATTTCAATTCATGATCATATGTGTGGACGTCTTGAGCGCCGTTTTTTGAGACGTGCAGAATTGTGGTCATCAAAAAATTGATGTTGGTGTAATGACTTACCCCAAACTGTTAAAGTTGATGGGGGCACAGAAAATGTACCCAAGAAGAAAAACAGTTGAATCATGTTTCATCTTATTCCAGATGGTTGTAAAATTGTTTTTAATCTTGAAAACAAAAATATTGTTTTAGATTTTAAAAATAAAATGGTATAATTTGGAGAAGCTCTCAAAACTTTTAATCAGTATTCTTGAAAGACCAATAAAATGGAAGGTGGTTAAAATATTTGCAAAAAGTACTTTAAAACTTTGAAATGTGTAAAAATTCTGTTAACACTTTGTCAAATAAAAGATTTCTTTTCATAACCATGATATTAATTGTTTCATTTTCTCAATAATTTTCCACTGCCGACGAAATAAACGCCAACGAATTAATTAGTCTTCGTTCGTTTCTTCTATAAGGAATGTGTCCATTTTGAGGATCAGTATTTCTTTAAAAAATCATTGCAAATGCAAAGCATTCATATCTTTTGGTTTCCACAGACAAGAGCTCGTTGACGGCACAGAAAAATAAAATCACAGAAGTTCGTGAAAAAAAAATTGAGGTCATGTAAATCCCTTACTATTTGTATCCAGTAAAATCAGTGGTTTTTCCAACATTTTCCACTTTCACAAGCACTAACTTTCCAGTAAATCATACAATTTCACTGTGATTTTTATTTTTGTAACAAGTATGACTTAGATAAGTTTATGCAACTATTAATATGCCATAGTTTTGTAAGTTTTCCGAGAAATGCTTAGCCAAAGGTAAGTGCGTCATTTCACGAGTGCGTCGAACTACGTACATGGACGATATCCGACCACCACCTTTTCATATTAAATATAACCAATAATGTAATCTTATCTACCTAGTAAGGTGGAGAACATATGGATGATGATGGACATATTATACTTCGATTTATTTCATGATAATTTATTTCAAGAAAAATCAAGCATTTTTTGGTATATGATGACTTCCTCAGTAATGTCAGTCTGATCTTGTCAACTCCCCCGTTAGTGACCAACACAGTCATTGTACATGCGCAGTGGCAACTATAATAGGATCCTTCTATTTTCTACATGTCAAAGTGGATTTTAAAGATTGTTTTCACTTTCTGTACCCCCAAAAAGTGATAGAATCATTTTTTAACTGGTTAGTGGTTACAAAAAAATATTTATAAAAAACCTTAAAAAGTGGCGGTTGGATATGACATTCTTTCCCAGGGGTCCATAAATACCCTTCAAAGCACAACCCTACAAAATATTGAGAGTTCTTGCAGGCCTCAGACTATATGGGGTACTATCAGGTACATTGCTACAAGCACTACCGTCAGCCTGGCAGTTGGAGCAACCCAGCAAGGTTGAGAGAAAATATTGGATAACTGTGCAACCCATTTGTTTTCTTTTGTTTTGTTCCCAGGTAGCATTTCATAATGGCCACCCCAAAGACCTTCATTCCTATGGTATCTGCCTCCCCACCACCTCTGGATGGGTTTGACGATGACGACGAAGATGATTTTGGATCTTTTGCTAGTGCAGGATTCTCACCAGATAAACAGAAACCTGCGTTACAGAACGATACACATTTTTTTCCTATAAAGGAAGTCCCACAAGATAGTGAAGACAATGATGAGGAATTTGGTAACTTCTCTAGTCACGACACCAACAACCATAATGTGACGTCGTGCAAGCAAACTGAAGATTTGCATAATGACGTAAGTAATGATTTAGAGTTTGGGACCTTCCCATCCTTCAAAACGCAATCACAGAGATTTGGTGTTGACAGTGCGGAAGATGTCTCCGGTTTTACAGCATTCCACGGATTTACAAATGGCAGAGAACCCAATTCAAATCAGAATGACAACTCATGGGGCAATGTCCAGACGTCTGACGGTTCAAAGGCAGCTGTTGTGGCAGGTAATGATGATGAATTTGACGTCCAAAGTCCCGTCGGTGTTACAAATGATAATAGAAGCAGACACTATTTGGATCAGAGATTACATGAGTCAAAAGATGAAACATCAGACAATCAGAGCAGAAATAGTGAGAACACCAATTCTTCAAACTCGTACAGCGATGATATAACTCTGGATTTCCAGTCTCCGTTTACATCAGATTCACACTCACAAGATACAGACTCCTCGGATTTTCAGTCCTTTCAGGCTGCGAAAAAAGGAAGTTTGAACTCTCAACTCGACAGAAAAACTCACGGTCTGTCAGAGAGTAGAACTGCAGATACCAAAAGTCAACTGGAGTTATTTCCAGAACGTTATTCAAATGAAGTGTCTAGTGAAGATTTTACTGGAGAATCTAGAAATATTGATGAACCATCCACAAGAATCCGGGCCGAATGTTTTAGTGATGGAGAATTTGGGGACTTTAGTTCTGTCAACACACAGGATAAAGAAACTCCACCCACGTCATCTTTACAGACTACCGATGATTGGTTGGAAAATGATTCAGAGCTTGCTTCTGAAAGTGTCAAACGAGATTGTCCAAAGGGCACAAATGGTTTATTTGGTGTCGCTCAATCACCTAACCCTCAAGCTGATGACTGGGGAGATTTCGACAGCGTGCCTGCTAGTTCAATCAAATCCGCAGAAACAACATCTGAAATTCAAGTCCAAGATGCCACAAATGACAGTGATTATGTCAATCAATTTGAGTCTCTCAAAGAGAAGCCCCCATCTGACAATATGAAGCCTGACGACGGTACATTCCAACCCGGGATTGCTGAAAGTTTCAGCGGGTTTGGAGCCTTCCAAGATGGGTCTTCCTTGGGCCAAGAAACCAAACCCACCGTGACAAATACTGGCTCAGAAAATGCCCGTCCTTTGCCCCGAAATCCCAATCCAACTTCCTCCGCCTCTGTTCTCGAAGAAGAGGACTTTGGGGATTTTGGGGCCTTCAAAGAAGGAAACCATAATCAGGTCACATCTTTTGCGGCAGGAGATTTTCAGGCTTTTGGCGAGAGACATCAAGAAGACAAAGATGATTTTGGTGTGTTCAGTTCATCCTTTGACTTGGCATTAACAACTAAAACTCAGGTTTGTTCGTAAATAATATTTTGAAATCCATTTCTTAATTTTTAAAATGTTTGCTACTAACTCCATAAGCCCACTTGCCCACACACAACCTCAATCCTCCAATATCCTTTAGTAGTAAAGAGTTAAAAATCAAAAGTACCTGAATCCTTCTAAATCCTCCAGTTTTTATTACTTGTGGCCACTGCCTGAATCCTCCAAAATCCTCCAGTGACAGCAAGCACAATGATCACTACCATTGGTATGCAGACTACATGTACATGTACATGTCCATTAACCCAAGCACTGACCTTGCAGTACCTACAAAAAAACCTGGATGTGCATGTACTAAAAGGCAAGTACGCCTAATAACCTCAATCCTCCAGAATCATTTTTTGGACAGACCAACATGTAATCTCAATCCTCCATTTTCATCCAATGTCAAATATAGCCCGATCACCTCGATCCTCCATTATCCACCAAGCAAATAATCACATCTGCCCTCAATCCTTCTAAATCCTTCACCACTGCAATTTCCTAATAACCTCAATCCTTCAGTTAAATGCAAAGAGGATATTGGAGGATTTGGGAAGGTTAAGGTTAATTAGGATTTGAAGCTTTGCACAAATCTCTTCGCAAATACCACAGATCGCATAGTGCAAGCCGAAACATGTCAAAACTGACCTTGCCTTCCTAGATATTGTCTATCAATGTTACAACCACACTGTACAACAGTTAGCCGTGCTTTTCTTCATTTTTTGTGTTCAATTTAATAATGCAACAATATACATGTAGATTGCTTGATTATAAACAACACAGTTATGTAAATGGGAAATGTGAACTATGATCAGCAGCTAGGCTGAGATGCAACATGTGCGTATATATTTGCAAAGTAGTCTATGATGGAAGTACAGTAAAAGTAAAGTTTACGGTAGTACTGTTTAACAATCTCTAATGAGTTGCAGACAACTCAACGTTTCGACGAGTATACTCTGATTGTCTTCATCAGAGTATACTGATCAAAATGTCGCGTTTCTCACCACTGGTTCTTCCCAGAACCAACTCTTATTACAACTCTAAAGAGACTGTTACATGGTGCTACTGCAAACCTTATCTGCTTCTTGAATTACATTGGATGGATAGCCATTTACTGATCAGCAGAAGTCTGTTACATGAAGTGTGCCAGCCTGCTGTAATCCGTACGCACAACATGCTTGGTTACGGGTTTTGCTCCCCCTGCCCAGCCTGCCGTGGGGCATCATGGGATAGGCGTTTCCCGACGAAGCTAGTTCCTAGAGAACTAGACGTAATCTTAAACTAGACGCAGGCGAACCATCTGCGGGGAGAATGGGCTAAACGCTAAGGTGTGTGCACGAGATACAGTTCTCTCACATGCAGGGTTAGTCTCCTGCAGACTGCACTGCTTTTATGAGACGTTGCGTGTCACTTTGTGGAACCAAACGTCATGAATGGGCCAAATCCATTGTTCTTGGAGTACTATGCCGTGGACTAGATTAATACATGAGTGGCACACTTCATGCAGATACTTCCATTATCAAGTCCAAATGCAGGATAGTACTAGCTTTTGAAGGATTTTCCGCAATTTATTATTTGTTCAATATGTCACCAATTTTTCAAGCAAATCACCAAGACTACAATCCTACATTGATCTCCTAAGATGAAATTATTAAAACGATAAGGCCAACTGGAATTAAACGTTTGGATGACGTCTGTTTTTATTACAACTGCATTATTTTATTCTGCATATAAAGTGATATACTTAAGTACAAGTTAAGCTCTTTAAAATGATTTATAGCACATATCAGAAAGATTGTAAAGAACCAGTCTACAGAGCCAAATAACCTGAAGCTATTTGGGGAATAAAAAATAATAATAAATGTGCTGGAAGAATCAACAAAAGATGCATCCAGGCTCAGGGATTCCTTAATATGTTTTTCTTTAATTTCCCGTCTCTCCTTACCTTAAAGGAGCAGTCCTAATGTATGTGAACCACGTGAATGTGGTCATGATGAATATTCATGATGGATATTCATCATGAATATTCATCATGAATATTCATCATGAATATTCATCATGAATATTCATCATGAATATTGCGCGTCATCATGAATGAGCGGGTGGCAATGACCCACAGACTCAGTAAGAGGCATGAGGTGAACCACCCCATTAGCTCTGTAGTCCCTCAAACCATAACAATTAACAAAGTGCTTTGACTCGTATTCCCCAGCTAGCCAAGTTAATTCTCTTTTAATAATGGAATACAAGCTTTGCCTCTAGGGCACCCAAAAAAAGTATAGATCTGGTTTCTGGTCATAGGTCGGCTTCAAAAGCTGTGCGTGACATGATTTTTTTATTTATTATTATTTTTTTTTGCCAATCAATGAAATACGTGATACATGTACATTATACACGGTTATTGGAACCAGACCAAATTTCCCATACACAAAGTATGGTGACGGGCAAATGTTTTATACCCCAATTTGAAAAAGTCATTTAAAACACAGCATGGCAGAATTCCAATCGATCCAGCAATTTTGGCTGCAATTGGACATCGTTTCATACATGTACCAAAAGTATTTCAGATTAAAGCAACATACTCAAAAAAGAAAACAGAAGGCCCTCTGACCAGTTGCTGTGAGTTTAATATTTTATTCAGATGGACATTCAGAATGTTACTTTAAATTGATTTGTGATTTTTAGGCATCAGGAAGTCAGGTGGACAGGGTGTTCATGTCATGCTTCCCTGGCAATGGATCATCATCAGCATGTGGCATTGTTGTCAAGCTTTTGACAGACTTCATCATCACAAGACAGGAGGAGGACGATAAAGACACTCTAAAAACAGACACGACCAAGCAAGATAAAAGGCAAGTAGTTACATTGCTTTAACTCTCCTACTACTACAAGGGTCAAAATCAGTCAAAATGTTGATGTACTTGCCAAGCTATATCTCGTGCACTTAAAAGTCAAACACTGTCAAACCTTACGTGTAGTAAGTACATTTACAGGTCAAAATGAGTCGACTGTTTTTGAATGGTATTGTCTGGTATTGTTCAGGGTGGTCAAAATGACAGTAAAAACCAGTCAAAAATGCCCCTGTGTGCACATTTGGGTCAATGGTCAAAACGGGCAGTTGACTGGTTTTGACCTCTACAGCAACTTCCCACTAAAGTGCAGCAATAGTAGGAGGGTTAACCCTAACCCCAACCCCAAGCCACCAAATTTTGCTATTGCATTTTCAGTCACTGTGTTCATCTTAAACTAGGACACCGATTCCATGCCCTGTTGAAAGTCTGCTCTGATCGTGACGATACTGTCCCTTTAACTGTCAATACTGTGGCATTGGCCTCCCATGGGCCAGATTCATAGAGCAGTTTCAAAGTAACATTTTTTTTTTTTTAAATTGCTTAGTATTAGCCCAAAACAACATGTGTATGTATTCAGCGAAGCTTCCCCCTGTAATCCTGAGGAATGATTCTGCCTGAAATGCTTTCATCTTGTTGAATTTACAAATAGTTGCTAGCTATTTATGATTGTGCGCAAAACATCTTATATGCAATATTGCTTTAAAAAAATAGCCAATTTGTTCTAAGATATATTACTGTATTTAACCTTCCTACTACTACAATGGTCAAAATCAGTCAAAATGTTGATATACTTGCCATGGTATATCTAGTGCACTTAAAAGTCAAACACTGTCGAACCTTACGTGTAATAAGTACATTTACGGGTCAAAATGATTTGACCGTTTTTTGACTGGTAAAAGCATTGTCTGTATTGTTCAGGGTGGTCAAAATGACAGTAAAAAACAGTCAAAAATGCCCCTGTGTGCACATTTGGGTCAACAGTCAAAACAAGCGGTTGACTGGTTTTGACCTCTATAGCAACTTCCCACTAACCCTCCTACTACTACAAGGGTCAAAATCAGTCAAAATTTCAAAGTTCATGCCAGTGTATATCTACAGCACTTACAGGTCAAATACTGTCAAACCTAATGTGTAGCAAGTACATCAATCAGTCAAAAACAGTCAACTGTTTTTGACTGGTAGTGGTAAAAGCACTATCATGCAATGTTGAAGGTGGTCAAAATGAGTTGACCATTTTTGACTGGTAAAGGCACTTTGGTCAAATTGAAGTGACTGTTTTTAATTGGTACATGTAATGTGGATGGTGGTCAAAATGAGTCAGCGTTTTGGACTGATATAAGCACTATGGTCAAAATAAATTAATTTATCAGTCAAAACAAGTCATTGACTCCTAGTCTAAGTGGCCCTGCATTGATTTATCAGTCAAAACTGGCAGCCTTCAGCACCCCTATCATTGTTTGTTCAGTCAAAACAAGTTAGTGATCCCCTGAAGCTGATAATGATCTTATCAGTCACCAGCAGTCATACATGTAGCACAGTGTGTGGCAGCTACCCAAATGGTCAAAACAAGTCACCAGTGCCCATGTGTGCACAGTTGATTCAACAGTCAAAAACGGTCAATTAACTGATTTTGACCACTATAGCAACTTCCCACTAAAGTGCACCTAGAGTAGGAGGGTTCTAAAGTGCAGCTATAGTAGGAAGGTTAAACTAAAGAAAACAACTTAAAAGTGTATATTTTACGCAAGTTACATACGTTCATGTAGACATCCATTTTTTGTAGGTTTCCACTTTTTGCATTGGGCAAGAATTACCTGTCGAACAACTCCTGATATTTATTCTAGGGGATAAAACTATTGTTCTCAACACATGTTAACAGTCCATGGTTTTGCTGTTAGTGTGATACTTTAACCCTAACCTTCCCAAATCCTCTGCTAAAGTGAAGGATTTTGAAGGATTGAGGTTACATGCTTCATGCTCTTTGCTAAAGTGAAGGATTTGGAGGATTGAGGTTATTAGGCATAATTGCCTTTCCACGGTACATGTACATCCATGTTTGTTGTAGTGATTGCAAGGTCAGTGCTTGGGTCAGTGGACACTGTTTATTGCTCCATGCATGCAGGGAGGGTCCCTGGCCATGTACATGTATCACAGATTACAAACACATGTGTGCATACATGTCATGTGCTTGCTTTACTACTGAAGGATTTGGGAGGATTCAGGTTATGTGTAAGCAAATGGGCCTAGGGAGTTAGGAATGATTCAGGTTATGTGTAAGCAAATAGGCCTAGGGAGTTAGGAATGATTCAGGTTATGTGTAAGCAAATGGGCCTAGGGAGTTAGGAATGATTCAGGTTATGTGTAAGCAAATGGGCCTAGGGAGTTAGGAATGATTCAGGTTATGTGTAAGCAAATGGGCCTAGGGAGTTAGGAATGATTCAGGTTATGTGTAAGCAAATGGGCCTAGGGAGTTAGGAATGATTCAGGTTATGTGTAAGCAAATGGGCCTAGGGAGTTAGGAATGATTCAGGTTATGTGTAAGCAAATGGGCCTAGGGAGTTAGATATCGTAATGGATAAGTGTAAGCAAATGGGCCTAGGGAGTTAGGAAGGATTCAGGTTATGTGTAAGCAAATGGGCCTAGGGAGTTAGGAAGGATTCAGGTTATGTGTAAGCAAATGGGCCTAGGGAGTTAGGAAGGATTCAGGTTATGTGTAAGCAAATGGGCCTAGGGAGTTAGGAAGGATTCAGGTTATGTGTAAGCAAATGGGCCTAGGGAGTTAGGAAGGATTCAGGTTATGTGTAAGCAAATGGGCCTAGGGAGTTAGGAAGGATTCAGGTTATGTGTAAGCAAATGGGCCTAGGGAGTTAGGAAGGATTCAGGTTATGTGTAAGCAAATGGGCCTAGGGAGTTAGGAAGGATTCAGGTTATGTGTAAGCAAATGGGCCTAGGGAGTTAGGAAGGATTCAGGTTATGTGTAAGCAAATGGGCCTAGGGAGTTAGGAAGGATTCAGGTTATGTGTAAGCAAATGGGCCTAGGGAGTTAGGAAGGATTCAGGTTATGTGTAAGCAAATGGGCCTAGGGAGTTAGGGTTAATAAAGAAGCAATCCTAGTTATTCCTTTCCTAGTTATTCCTTTCCCAGTTATTCCTTTCCCAACGTGAGTTTCCATTTAGGTAGCAGTACAGTCTTGACTTGCCAGTCAGGTTAGACAATTTTTTTTAAATAACTTGGATTACGGACCCATCACCCAAAAATCTCTGATTTTTGAAGGAAAACAAAATTGAGTGCAACGGCTCTGTTTTGACTTTCCGTTCATGCAGTGCATATTAGTGTACATGTATAGCATTAACCTCACCACGCTGTAACTCACTTCCCTGGCCTTCCTACATGTATCTGCAAATTTTCATACGGTAACAACAAAAACGATGGTTGCCACTCAATCGGTGCCGTGAGTCCATGTACAGACTATGACCAAAAAAAATCAATGATTGAGAAAAAAAGTAATTAAACAAAAATTGCCTTAAGTGGATTTTAATTGGCATGTGTCCAACGACCACTGTTAAGGCGAAACCTGTGTACATATACATGTAGTTGTTCCTATCTATCTTCAGGTAGGTTCCTTCCATCATGTACTGGCAAATATCTTCCCCACATCCCCACCAGCTACATTGTATACATTATACATTGACCATAGTACTTAAGAATGGACACTGCAGACCGTCACCAACAACTCTTGTGTGTTGGCTGTAACACACTAATCTATCTCTTTGACAAAGACAAGGAAATCCCAGTTGAAATCTACAAATCTTTATTAGGCCAAAATAAAAAAATCTTCAGTTTCTGGTCTCCACTTGCGTCGGCATTTTTAGATTTTATTTTATTTTTATTTTTTTTTCCTCCTATAAAACGATGTCCAATTGCCCGGCCAAAATTGCTGGATCGATTGGAATTCTGCCACACATAGGGGTATGAACGTTTGCTGATTTGTGAGGCCTCTCTTAGCCACCTTACTTTGTATGGGAAATTTGGTCTGGTTCCAATAACCATGAATACATGTATCACTTTATAACAAAGGTTACTAAAAAATATTTTAAAAATGCATCCCTGCACCCATTTTGAAGCTGACCTATGAACAGGAACCAGATACCTTTTTGGCCTAACAGAGCCAGGCCAAAAATCCTGGAGACTTGGCGAATTGTACTTTTCTTACATGTAGATATCGGCAATTATTCTGATGAGGTTTTTTCATTATCCTTCTCAAAGTGCAATCACCATTTTAAGGAAAAAAACAATTACAACCTCTGATCAATGCATTATAATCTTGCACCATCTCTTCACGGTCCACAGAGTATGATTAAACTAAATGTGCGTAGTCTGTAACCACTAGAGCCTGAAATTAGTTCCCTAATGTTGATATGGTTAGCCTGATTAGGGCAGTCAGTGTAACAACAGATGCTATACAATGTCATTCTAAGACTCTTTGGTGAATGCTACATGTTCCTCATGTATTCTACAAGATCTATTCATTGGTAAAGGGTCCTTTGTGCTCAGCTAGGGGATTATGTAGGCTCATGGGCCCCGGCAAAGCCAGGTTCTCAAAGGCTTGGCTGTACCATGACTTTGACCCTCCTCCCTAAAACAGCTATCATTGTATAGCTGAAGATCTCTACTTTCATTATCAATAACCAACTCAATTTTGATTTCTTACCCAATTTATGTGTCTGATTTCGGTAGAACACACCACAAACATTTGTCAGTTTGTACTTCCACTCTAAACACTTTTTAGCCATCCGCAGCTTTTTGCTCTAAATTTCTTGCATGTTCATAAGTTCCCCAAACAGTCAAGAAATTCTGATTGAGAACTGGTCAGGTGGTAGCCCATGCTGAACTTTCACCTCCACACCCAGGATATAGAAAAATATACTGTGCTAATAGTGATATCGGTGTCTTTTGTATCAGTGGCTGCCATTTTGGATGTCCAAGTGTATCATGAAAGCCAGCCTGTGATTGCTTCATACATGTAGTAATTTGATCATTTTATCAGTTTTGAAAGCATTTTTTTATGTAATCTGCTTTCAAAGGTCGGGCATTGCTAACACTCACTGCAATAGTGGATTCGCTGAGTTTTGCAAGAAGCTGGGAGTGTTTATAAGGTGTAAGAGGATTGAAACAATAAATTATTTGAAATAAATAAAACTTGTAATGGGAAGCAAATAATCAGAAAGAAAAGTTTAATAATTCCTATACCTAGATCCTGCCTCAATTCTGTAATTTTTTTCCCAGGCACTTTTTAGTGATTAAATGACCGAATATATGCGCAGTTGCTACATGTACATGTAATTTCTAGCTGCTACATGTAGTTTCCAGTATTGTTTTTTTTTTTCCAGATTCAGTAAATTACTTTTTAAAATTAATTTAATTAATTGGGAGAGCACAAATAAGGAATAATCTTTTTCCATTTTGCTTCAGTAACATCAATGTAAATTTCAATGTAAACATCAATGTAAATTTCCTTAAAAAAAAAACTAAAAAAAAAACTAGAGGTCTTGAGTTTGTTAAAAACAAACTCAGGGTGTTCGAGTGTGCATCATATGTGATGACGTCATCACCAAACATTGTTTAAAAAACAAGATTTACTTCAGAAGATATGAGTTTTCATAATATATAGTTCCAGTTCAATCTGTGACGTCATTCAGACTTCACAAAATCTTTCCTCATAATTGGGGTGTCAATTGTGCCAAATTTGGTAAAATTCTGTCTAATATTTTCCTGAGATAGCAAAAAGTGACTTTTTTAAGAGCGATGACGTCACCAAATATATTTTTGAAAAGAGCAGATCCCACATAACATATATACCCAAAATGTTATTTCGAATACCCTTTCAGATTTGCGTCAATTTATAAAGAACGTGAACTTCCAGTTTGGACTGGAAGTAAGGTTCAATAGGGTCATGTCTTTGTATCAAATGTCGAGTCCTCCATGTTCTGTATGATTATGAAGGAATCAAGATATCTATTGTGGTTCGCGAAATATAAAATATATTGTTTTAATTATAATTAATTACGTAATAATTCATTAGATGACCTCACCATGACGTCACAACATTACCTGGAACTATATGTTAAGGTCTAACTATTTGTTAAGCTTTAAGGTTCTTTGAACTCAGCAACTATGTTTTGACTGTACAAATACATTTACAGATTATTATACAGTCCATTTTCGTAGTTTACAGAGCGCCTACGTTCGTACAGACAAGGTATAACAATGAAATGTAACATGGTGAACATATATTTATGAGCAATCGAATAGCCAATAAGAACAATATAAATTTGTTACGATGGAAATCTATCCAATCACGATGCGCAGAAAGAGGCACGTGATCCTCAAACACTTCCTGGGCACATTGCCCACACAGCCACCATCAGCACCACTCGGTCTCACAGCTGTGAATAGAAAGTCTAAAAGTATAACAATAATAAACTTTGACTGGTGTAAAAATAGGTCACGAAGGATTGTACACTATGAGCTAGCATTAATTATCTGGAAACATCAACACTAAACTATCGATAACTGTCCATAATGACACAATTATTCTTCTTCATGATCATGACAAAATATCATTAATAGTTTGGTTCAATTTCTGAGATGGGGCGTTGTGATCTGTGATGATGTCATGAAACATTTTTTAGAAAAATTAAGTCACTTAAAAAAACTTACTTTACAAACACCACAATAATACGTAAATGTTTAGGCCTTAATCTTTTTCTTTCTTTCTTTATTTATTTATTTTTGCTGTTTTTAGATATATATCAAAGACTAAAAATATAATGAAACATCATTTGGTTATTGCATATTAAATTAAAATTTAAAAAACTGCACTAACCATTTAGAAATTTGCTAACCGGCTAACCAAAACCAATATTTAAAAATAAATACCCAACAATTTTGGAAAAAGTTACTAACCATTTTGTTCTAGACGCTTTTTTTGCCATATTGGTTATTAAACAATCACTGTTGGATGTTAATTTGACTGCATCAATCACGAAAAGATGCAAAACATCATAACACGTTATGAAACGTTATGAAACATTATGAAACTAAGAACACACCCCGAGATGTCATGATCAAGGGTATGGTGTACCACGACTTACCCAAACGTAGATTCAAGCCGAAGAAGACAAAGCCGAAACCGAAGAGCTAACCTTACCTGGTGCTCTTACGAAAGAGGATATCACGTAAAGAGGATATGTCATTTTAAATTTTATTATTATGTCATAACCTATGATGCTATCGAGATTAAATAAAGTATATAATAATAAAAAAAAGTACCCTCCAATAGCAACCTATGTTACTGCTGGAGTAACTCACATCATCATCATCATCACGATGAGATAATTGAGGTCATGAATGCCAAAAACGATCTGTTAGAATTCACTCTTAGATTTAGAACAAGCGTTAACAACTCCAAAACTGTGTACAAACTGCTACGACGTATTATATTCTAATTAGATACTGCTCTGTACTGCTCTGATACACAGTAATTAGATACTGCTCCGTGCACAGTAAACTGTATGACTCTTGTCTGTGTGTGTCAAGGCCGTTCACACGCGGAATGGGCTGTGTGCTTATTATTTACTTCTGAATGGGTTGTTCACTTAAACTTCTGTGTTCGACCAGAAGGAGAGGTCAAATTGGGGTCATGTCTGTGTAAGAAATGTGACATAGTACAAGGTCTTTAAGATGATGCAAAGATTGTGAAAATATCTTCTGTGGTTCATGAGATATGATTGTTTGAAAATTTTCAACTTCCGGTTTCGACTGGAAGGAGAGGTCGGATTGGGGTCACGTCTGTGTACGAAAAATCACATTATTAAAGATCTATAACATGGTGCAAAGATTGTGAAAATATCATTTATGGTTCATGAGATATGATTTTTTAAAGATATTAACCTTTGATTTAGTGTAATTCGATATCTGATGACCTCACTATGACGTCACAACTGAGTGTACAACTACATGTTATGGTTATATACAACTACATGTTAAGGTCTAACTATGTGTGAAGTTTTAAGGTTCTGTGAACTCTGCAACTATCTTTTTGTCTCTGGATAAATCTTATTGAGAAGAAGAAGAAGAAGAAGAAGAAAAAAAACCGAACAATATCAAGAGGTGTTCGCGCCGTAGCTCGAACACCTAAAAAAACATTGGGTTGATACAATACTGTAACAGTGCATTACTGCATGTACGTACATGTGCTTTTCATTCAGTAATTCTTTCCAGATTGTGTGTATTGCTTGTTTACATCGTATGCATACATGTACGTATTTATGTACGTATATGTACGGTAGCAAACATGTAGGAGTGCCTGTCCTCAGTGTGGTACGGTATTTCTGTGTGGGTTTGCTCAACTGTCATCCTAGGAAGCATACAAGAAGTCTATGCAATTACTTCATTGACCATGAAAATGCCACAGAGACCTGTCAAGGTAGTTTGTTTTGTTTGCCAACTTTGGGATAATTAATTTTGGTCCGCGTCTCTCGGGGACAGTTCCGAGGCAGGTCTAAGGTGCGGATATCCATCCTCCGTGGGGAGAGGAAAGATGGATGAAGTCATGCATGGCAGACGTGATAATAAAAGATGATGGATGGTAATGAGAATGGGATGAATGACAAAGATGAGATGGGGGAGACGCGGAAGAAGATACTCCTCTTGGGAAATGGCCTCCTTATCTTTGTTTCATAAAGGAAATATATAAAAGGAGTGAGTGGTTACAACGTACATGAAGACTATTCTTTCCTGAGTGATTGAGAACAGCTTGCTGGCATTGAGGTAAAATGTACACTTGCATGTTCAATGTACATACATGTATGTACATGTAGGTGCACTGATTTGTAACAAGATATTCGTGTGGGTAAATATGTGTATTTTTTTAAAACTAATTAACCCTCCTACTATAGCTGCACTTTCGTGGGAAGTTGCTACAGAGGTCAAAACCAGTAAACTGCCAGTTTTGACTGTTGACCCAAATGTGCACACAAGGGGGCAGGGGCATTTTTGACTGGTTTTTACTGTCATTTTGACCACCCTGAACAATACCAGACGATGCTTTTACCAGTCAAAAACGGTCGACTCATTTTGACCTGTAAATGTACTTACTACACATAAGGTTTGACAGTGTTTGACTTTTTAAGTGCACTAGATATATCTTGGCAAGTATATCACCATTTTGACTGATATTGACCCTTGTAGTAGTAGGAGGGTTAATTATTAATTATTTTGTATTTTGTTGCCAATTGCATAATCTCAGAGTACATCTGGGGTTGAAATTAACTTGAATTTTATGGTAACTCACAGAACTAGTTACGTGTCAACAATTTTACTAGTCCTTTACATTTGTTAGTAGTCCTGAAAAAGGTGGAAACGTGGAGTCATACAAGTATAGTTTAATTTTTTATTTCATTTTTTTTTTCACTAGCCCATTGGACTACCCAAACCCCAGCAGCTAGTAGTCCCACTGCTAAAACCACTAGCCTTAGACTAGCGGACTAGTGCTAACTTCGACCCCTGGTACATATGTACAGTGTACATATTTGTGTGTGTTCAGTATTTCAAAAAGGATTGAAATCCCACAACACAGAATTGGGGGGGGGGGGGGGGGGGTGGGGGTTATTTCGAGCTATCCAGTATAGAAAGTATTCAATTTTTACTAGTAAAGACAACATCTGTCATCTTTTATTGATCATCCGTGAAAGGAAATACGCAAGTTGGAAAATGAGTGGTGGTCATGAAATTTTTTTTTCCAGTGGTGGTCGCAGGATCCTGAGTGCCGGTTGGGGTTTCCGGCACCAACCACCATGGGTAGAACCCTGCATGTAACATACATATTTTTGATATTTAGAAAATACGCTTTCATATCCCAAATTCTATACATGTACAGTACTTGTTTGTGCATGTAAAATTTTCAATACATGTACTGAACAAGTAGGCCGTTAAATACAAGCAAATTATATTACCCAATACAGACATTATTTGGTAATCACAGATCAATGAAACTTGATCCATTTATCTTAACATATATTACAAATACTAAGATTTACCTTGATGAAACTCTGTCACTTTGGGATTCATCCACAAATTTGATTTCAAGTGACAGCTCCTGTCTATGAATCAATTCGTCGCGTTACGAGTAAATCATGCTTTAAGGCGGACACATTTTTACTGTTTAGTTTTTTGCTTTATTTTTCAAAAAACACATTTCGTTTTATCATCCAAGTGTTAATAAGTACCTGGTTGGTAAATTACTGTGTTTACTTTGTTTAAAATATTGATTTTTCTATGTGTAACGATGGCTTGAACTTATTCGTCACTCTGAAAAAAATGTGGTCGCCTATTCGTCACTTTAGCGCACGCATAGCGTATATGCCTATACATGTACTTTCTTATTCATCAATATGTAAAAAACAGAAGTGCCGCCATAATCTATAAGGTCAATATTACCAATAAGTATCGACAAACGAATACACTGCCTAACAATGTAAATACCTTAGATCCATGGTTTTTCTTTGTCTTACATTACAAAACAAGCTAAAAATGTTTTATACAGATTACGCTGCTCAGTCTGTCCGTGGTTATAGCTGGTACCAGTCGTCCGCGCACTATGTGTACAAAGACACAGTGGTTACCAACCGGTTAAATGGATTCGTCACTATGAAAAAAACGTATTTGACTTTTTGCTTATTCGCCGCATAGGGGATCTCTGTAACTCTAAAACCAGGCAGAATTATGGTTTAAATAAAACCTTCACAGATGAAATTAGACAAGTGCTCAAAGAAACCCAGATTTCACAAAAAATGCCGATTCATCACTATGAGAAAAATGCAACGAATTGCTGAACTGTCATTAACCAGTTCGCTTCGGATGCCGTGTATACACGAATTTTTTGTTTGTACAGCGGATCAGAGAGCGTCTAAACACGCATTCCGATTTGTGTGTGTGTCACCGTGAGACTTGTCAACACGCCACATGTGGCGTGCCGTCGTGGCGGCTGACTTGTATACACGCAATCGGTTCTCGGAGTCCATGGGGTCACGGTTCGGTGGCCCCGGACAAAATGCACTACAAATACTGAACGAGTTCACTCTTTTTGTTGATTTTTGCCTAATCCCTTTATCCAAGACCTGTTCCTTTGATGTACCAGCCAAGCATTTGTAAAGACGGATTTATATCCATTGTTTACGAGGCATTCGATCTCTCTCCAGGTATGCCGTCTTTTCGACTGGGCGCTGGTCGCTAATAGGCCATTGCATCGGAGCTTGCCAACCGTCTAATTGTGCTGAACAAACACAACCGTAATTAAAAAACTAGCCATTTACATTGTAATTCTTGAAATGTCAATGAGTAAAGGTGTTTATTTGGTTGTCCGAACTTATTTTCATTGACAAAAAAAATTATTAATGGCTAGAAATTTTTTCAGATTTTTCACTGAAAATAAACCCACACGGGGGACCGGAAAAAAATAAATATTCCCGACGTCAACTGGTTAAATGTTTATCTTTGATCTTCTGTGTATTTGTGTATTTTTTATTGTTTTAGTACATTCCCCCCCCCCCCCCCATTTTCTGTCAATGCTGCAGACTGTTCTCTGTTTCTTCCAATAAACAACAGCTGGGGATCTTGATTAAAAACTTCATGTCACCATAAGCAACAGAACCATTTCATTAGTACACTGTTTAGTACAATGTACACTGTTTACATTAGCTTTGTGTGTTTTTACCACCATGGGTTTCTTTAATAGTGTTCACAAAACGATTTCGGTGATCTCCTTTTTTTTTAATCGCCAGTGTTTTTTTATTTATTTCAACAGCAATTTTAAACAAAATTCATCAGAATGTTGGTTCAGCAGATGGATGTATGTGTATTTGTGCATTGTTAGCTGCCATGTATGTACCAAGATATTTAAAGGGGCAGTATCGTCACGATCAGAGCAGACTTTCAACAGGGCATGGAATCGATGCCCTAGTTTAAGATTAACACTGACTGAAAAGTAATGGCTCATTTATGCAGCAGCACGGTAATATGACCTTATCAAGTGGGGTATTATGGCAGTCACTGAGTTAATCTAAACCTAGCATTCCGATTCCATGCCCTGTTGATCGTGACGATACTGGCCTTTAAAGGGACAATAACGCCACGATCAATAGGGCATGGAATCGGAGTACTAGTTTTAGAATAATCAGAAAATAATATCCCACATGATAAGGTCATATTACCATTGCTGCTGCATAAATGAGCCAGTAAATGCAGTCACTGTGTTCATCTTAAAGTAGGGCATCGATTCCATGCCCTGTTGAAAGTCTGCTCTGATCGTGACAATACTGTCCCTTTAATACATTTTAAGTCACAGCAGTTTTGGGAAATATTCTGAAGATGTGCAGAGTATGCCGACTAATGATGCGTTATGTTTGTGTCTTCAGCCAGCAGAATGGTAATGTGTGGAGCTGCCTGAGAGACCTAGAGCGAACCAATGCCTTGCGTTACCAGTGGGCCAAGTCAGGCAATAGTAAACAACTACTAGGATCACTTGGAATCGACTCCAGAAACATTGTAAGTACTGCTACATTTATAACATTTGAACTTCCTGTTCGGATCAGGTCAGGTCAACTAGATGTCCAGACAGAAATGTCTCCTTTAATTTTCTTTACGATCATGAAAAAAGGAAGAAATTTCCTTTTTTGTGGTTCAAGAAGTATATGATTTTTCATAACGTTTGATTGATTTACATGTAATTTCCAATTCTCCCAACCGTAACTTGCAGTCTAATCACATCAGGCCTGTGATTTCTCAGGATTTTTCCTGATTTCAGGATTTTTTTTTACAAATCTCCCATTGCCTCAAAATATTCTTGAAATAAGAGAAGTAGCCACCAAGGAAGGAAAGAAGTAGCTTGTATTGTGTTCAAACCTCTAGTTTCTTGTTTGTAGGGATGTGGAGAGTCTGTAAATCCTCCAAAATTAAACATCCAGGAGGTTCAGGGGGCTATTATTCTCTAAACCAAAGGCCTGCTACCCATTTATCAGGATTTTTTATTTCTGTCAAATCACACCCTTGTCACATGACTTTGTGTATAACATGTATGCCACACGGATAAAAGTTATTGTACGCAATACGCCAAATTTATAGATGTTATAATGAGGACCAAAAAATGTTGCTGGGGCTGGCAGAAGTCCCCATAACCCTCTTTTAGTGCCCTCACAAAGAGTTTGTGTCCCCTCACAAAGAGTTTGTGTCACCTCACAAAGAGTTTGTATCCCCTCACACAGAGTTTGTGTCCCCTCACATAGAGTTTGTGTCCCCTCACATAGAGTTTGTGTCCCCTCACAAAGAGTTTGTGTCCCCTCACAAAGAGTTTGTGTCCCCTCACATAGAGTTTGTGTCCCCTCACATAGAGTTTGTGTCCCCTCACATAGAGTTTGTGTCACCTCACGTAGAGTTTGTGTCTCCTCACATAGTTTGTGTCCCCTCACATAGTTTGTGTCCCCTCACATAGAGTTTGTGTCCCCTCACATAGAGTTTGTGTCCCCTCACGTAGAGTTTGTGTCACCTCACGTAGAGTTTGTGTCTCCTCACATAGTTTGTGTCCCCTCACATAGTTTGTGTCCCCTCGCACAGAGTTTGTGTCCCCTCGCAAAGAATTTGTGTCCCCTCGCACAGAGTTTGTGTCCCCTCGCACAGAGTTTGTGTCCCCTCGCACAGAGTTTGTGTCCCCTCGCAAAGAGTACATGTATGTGTCCCCTCGCAAAGAGTTTGTGTCCCCTCGCACAGAGTTTGTGTCCCCATGGTGTACACTGAGGACCCCCTGTTGTTCCCCTCTTTTGTTCTCCATTGTTGTTTGACAACTGTTTTAGGCATCTCCTGTTTGATTTCCAATGTTTTTAATGGAGGACATTTTCAAACAGTAACTATCAACCAAGGACCCATTGTTCCCTTCAGTTATAAGTCCTTGGTTTACATTTAAAGTAGGGCTCTACATGTAAGTAATTCCATTTGATTAAATCTAAACCCATATTGTAAAAAAGTCACTTTTTTCCGAGCCCCTTTTGTCTCGCATTCAGAAAAAAGACAAATGTCGACTGGAGATAAACATATGGTCCACTTACATTTAAAAATCGCCTTCCTGATGTCCCGCTTGCAAAGCAACCCTTTGGTGAACAACATCACTCAAGTATTGGCCAAATGTTTTGTAAAATGACACTGAAAATATCAGTACTGTTGCTTGTGTAAACGTAAGAGAGACCATTTGTTTGTCCTCAGTGTTTGACCTCAGTGGAATTTGAAACAGAAAGGTGTTCAGGCAAAATGACCTATATGGTTTCTTCATGACAAAACTTCTCTTAATAGTCAAATTATATAAACCATGTGACTTTGCGTGACCTTTAGAGTACCAGGGTGATTTCCCGCCGGGCAAACGTGTGTGTATTTATATGCAGAGTTTGAACATGCTGTACTTCTCCACATAACACATCAAGAATTTGTTCAATGAATAAGATTTGAGATGTAATGGTAGTGCCCCGTTAAAAAAAGAAATCAAATTTTAGACTTTTTCTGCTAATATTCAAAATATCAGATTTGATGGTTTCTTGTCATAGACCTGTGTACCTTTTGTGCCCGGCGCAGTTTGACCTTTGGGGCTCTTTTGCATAAACAACTATTAAAACATGTGATGTCATTGGTCATATATTGTCTATTTATTTGCTAAGAACCTCTCTTAAAATTGATTCTAGCGCAAATACATGCAAATCAAAAGAATACAAATGTATGTACACTCAAGAGTACAAATGTATGTACACTGTAACACTAGACACAAGTTGACTTTTCCCCCACTCTCTACATACATACATGTATATTATGTGTATAATTATAGAATAAAATCAGTCAAATGTCTATAAGAAGGCTATATATAATAATGATTACAAAAAATATTGTCTTTAAGTACAATGACCTTTTTATCTGAAATTATTCTGACATTAAAAAGTATGCTGTACATTGTGCACAGTAGGTGACATCAAATTGGAAAAACATCTTGAAATTTCATCCAGTGGCAAACAGGAGATATTATCACCATTGGATGTTGTTTGAATTTAATTTTGAGTGTGGGAGGAAGAATAACATATGGGTTTTGATAACATTAAAGAGGGATTCGTTTTCGGTTTTGAGTCAAAGGAATGGCTACAATGAGTAAAAGCAGTGACTAAAATGTGCGCCTTCCATGATTGACGAATGCGGTTGAGGATTTTAATAAAGACTTATGGTGAAATGATTTGAAAACTGAGATAAAAACAACATGAACCAAATATAAATGAAACTATAAAAAAAAAATGTTGGTTGTGAAAATGTCATTCTGCAATTCACACCTTTTTGAATTGAAGTCTTACACTGTATGTTTGCAATCACACGGATTACCATTATGTGTAACAAATCATGCTTGCAAAATTCTATGTCTTCATCCCCCAAGTGTTTTGCAGTGGGTTTTATTATTAAGGGAACAGGATTGCCATCTATTTCTCCCTTCCATCCATTCTCAAGGGAACATGCTTTCATCCACGAACAAAATGATTACACTGCACA
The DNA here is from genome assembly GCA_029582265.1 of Zoroaster sp. YZ-2022. Taxonomy (NCBI): domain Eukaryota; kingdom Metazoa; phylum Echinodermata; class Asteroidea; order Forcipulatida; family Zoroasteridae; genus Zoroaster; species Zoroaster sp. YZ-2022. The sequence goes on along the minus strand of CM055821.1, from coordinate 5,385,754 downwards.
TGCGTGCCTTTTATTTTATGCACTTCTGCCTGTGTTATTTTGGGTACCAGTAAAATGCATTGTCGCTATTCAACTGAGGATTTGTTATTGAATTAATGTCAGTTTCGTTTTTTTATGATATATTCCATCTTGGTGTCAGTTAAGTAATATTCAACAACACACTCGGATGCTTGGCGTGATGTCAAGTCATGCTAGGAATTTGTGGCCTTATTACGATGTGCAATGTGAGGGAGGAATACTAGTAGTGTGGATTCATAACGGCCTCACAATGAAGCTGCGACAGTCACTTCACTGACACTATTCACAGCCTGGCCACCTAATCTCCTCAGATTTCAAAGCTTTGCTCACTTGTCAATCGGGAATTTGAGCCTCTGTGCTATACTTTTATTCAGTTCTTGCCAGCCAACAAGGAGGCAGGTCTTCGTATTCGTATTTTGAGGACAACCATACTTAGCTTTGCATTTGATGAGTCGTGAAGGGAAAAACTTAACGGTAAATTTTGTCCCTGGACCCTTGTCTTGGTTGTTGCCGTCCAGTTGGGTAAGTCTGACTCTTAAAAAACATTGCAAGCATGATGGTCCTGTATACTGTGCATCTTATCCAACTCTTAGGACTTGGTGCGGTTGTTTACTTTAGTTTACTTTCAACCTAATTCAATTTTATATCCAAGATATGCAATTATGTCTCCGCGGTTTGGTGACACCATTGGGTTTAACCATGGTTTAACTTACATGTATTTTACTTAGATATGCATACTGTTCACACCTCAAATTTCTCAGCTGCTTCTGTAGGCTCAATTGTTGAAAACTTGTTCTCACTGGCCTATTTTTCATGTCTTGAATCTTCCAGAATTGGCTAGAATTTCCATGTCTTATTTAATTATTTGGCCTGCAGTAGGAAAGTGAGTGTGATTTATTTCCACATCCTTCTAATGTGATTACTAATACTCAAAGGTGTTGGCTTTATGGGTATGATTCTTGTACAGTGTCCATTCTGTTCTCAGAGAGGTTTTGCTAGTGTAAACAAACTCGGGTAGTGTGTGGCAAGTACTCGGCTAGTGTGAGGCAAGTTCTCTGCTAGTGTGTGGCAAAGTTCTCGGCTAGTGTGAGGCAAGTTCTCTGCTAGTGTGTGGCAAGTTCTCTGCTAGTGTGTGGCAAGTTCTCTGCTAGTGTGTGGCAAGTTCTCAGTTAGTTAAGGCAATTTTTTATAACAAGCTTGTCCTTGGTCTTGACTTTGAGACCAGCAAATCTTCAGTCACGACAGAGAAAAGACCTACATAAAGTTGTCTCAAAACCATTTCTGGGTCTCGAGACCTACATATAAGAACAACACTGGTTAATTGACGATCAGGATTCCATGCCTCAAGTATTTCAAAAGTTACGTTAATTTTGTAGTTAATGTTTTGGGTTTATGTTGTTTGAAGATTAGTGTGGCGAGGATAAAGTTCATGGTCAGATAGTTATGTAAGAAGTCAAAGTATGGTTGTGTTCATCAGCCGTCAAACTGTGACAGTGATTTAACTCTGCAAATGGAATGTAATGCAGTAACACCATGTATAGGTTCAAAACTACAACATGTAAATTATTATGATGTTAATTGTTTCTTAAATGCTTGTACATGTATGTTATTTGATTGGTGGAACACACATCACGTGTTCTTCACCAGGCCACAAATTTCACGGCGGCCATGGCCGTCGATGCCCCTCTTACTGGCCGATGTGCCCCTGGAAAAATTTACCTCTTCACGGCCAATATTGCCGTGCCCTATTTCTCCGTTGGCCGCTGTGCCCTTTTTACTATCCCGGCAATTTCTTCACCCCCTTTCTCCCGAAAAGAAAATTACATGTGTCCGGTCATTTTTTCGCCCCGCACACCCGCCCGCCGCCCTGCACACCCGCCCGCCGCCCCGCACACCCTCCCGCCGCCCCGCACACCCGCCCGCCGCCCCACACACACACAGCTATAGAACCGCAACGTTACAAACAACTCGATGTGCATGATGTACATGTACATGTACATCTACACGTATGTACACACACGTGCTCGATCGGTACGCATACGGTACAGGTAAATTATAGTACCCGGCCCGACGAGCTAGCCTGGGCCGTGCGCATGCGTGGAGCTGAGAGATCCATCGAAAGATCATGCTTTCGTTGGTACTCTGTGTCTCGTTGGTACTCTATGCACTTTGCACTGGTTCGCGTCAGCTAGTGCCAAATGTACACTGAGCAAAAATATAAACGCCGCATGTTTCAACCTGTCCCCCACCGTGTCCACATGCATGTCCATGATTGCCAGACGCCACTATCGTGTTCTAACGGACAGTAATCTATAGCATATTGAACAACAAAATGAATTTTGTATGATTTTGCAACCTCTAAGGCTAATAAAAGTTTAAAAGTGCCACATGGGGCGTTTATAATTTTGTTCAGTATATATGTACACGGACGGTCGAAATAAACAACCGCCGAGGAGCCGAGTGTGTTATGTTCTACGTACATGCATGCACTGCGTGTACATGTACGTACATACACATGTAAATTTTTCATGTATGTAATGTTACTGTACTGACAGACAGCGTTTGCAAACTTTTAACAAAAGTTTTACAAATCTGACATTGTTAGAAATAATTAACAATGCCCCGCAAAGATCGTTTAAAACGCATGAAAGAAACTGAACTGGCAAAATCAACCAGCAAGTGTAGGAAGCTGGATCGCTACAAAAAGTAATGTTTTGTGGGGACGATCAGTCAGTGACAGTGGGGAGGAAAGGGTAGGTAGGTCATCGTATTACATTACACATTGGATATAAAAATTTAAAAAAAAAATCCAGATAGATGGAAATATAGCTGGAGAGATGTACATGTACATGATTGTTGTCACATTGTTTGCTAATATGCATAGGGGACCAGGACTTTGTACAGAACCAGGGAATTTCCTGTTTATGCATTCCTTTCACCCATCTACATGTATTTTGTTATAATGTCTGTAATACTGGATTTTAAGATGAACATGAAAGGTATAAAAGCAAAATAATTTTTTTTTCAAGTCAACAGTACAAATTTTACTTTTTTAAACTTTTTTTTAATTTCTGGCCTCGGTGCCCTTTTTCCAAGACCCTATTTGGCCTTGGTGCCCTACCTTTTGGCCTTGGTGCCCTTCAAAATGTTGCTTCATTCAAGACCAAAGTGGCCTTGCCCTAAAAATGACGAAATTTGAGGCCTGCTTCACTAGTTTTTGCCTTTGCGCCTTCTCTAAAAAGTGAGTCCAATAGTACAGTCCATCAGTACTCTTGTAATTTGCTATTGGGAAGCACGCAGTTTGGATTGCTGGATCAACCTTTTACCCTCAGTGCTTTTGAGCAATGTCGTTACCCAAAACAGGGTATAGACCCTCGGGGGGAAAAAGGTTCAGGAACTTTAGGAATGGCACGATATTCGGAACGAGTTGAGCACTTATGACGTGTACTTCTTGCCAGGTAGTAATTTTGCCCCAATTGAGGAAGCGAAAGTACCCATTTCCAACAGTGCTGAATTTTCCCCCAAAAGTGCCCCTTGGAGGATTTTGCAGGATTTGGGGTGGTTAGGGTTAAGCATTTCTGGTTCTGATTTAGAATGGTCGCATCTTAAACATTCAAGCGACGGGAAAACGTCAATAGCAGTAATGTTGTGGAATGACCAGTTGTGAAATTGAACTGGCGTATTAAGTGTTATTCAAATCAAAAGACAAGGATCTATTTGTGAGTTACATAAAAAAGTATTGAGTGTGTCTTGATGTTTTTGCACGGAAAGAATTTTATCACGATGTTACATCTGAACTGATTCATTGCACTCGGCTTCGTCTCGTGCGGTGGATCAGTTCAGATGTAACCTCGTGATGTAATTCTTCCCATTTTAATCTGAGGCACTCGGGTTTAGTCAGATACTAACTCCATTTGTACATTGTAACAAAGTTCTGATTAGGGCTGTGCCGAATAACCGAATATTTGAATATTCGATCGATGGTTCAAATATCCGGTTGGTTTTTCCAGTTAGAATATTCAAAGAAAAAAAATGCAGCTTCCGCAGAAAATAAAGTTTACGTTAAATTTGTTTTTGTTTTGTTTTTTTAAATTTTTTTAATTAGAGTTTCCATCATTATCCCCCCTTCCCCCCATCATCCTCTCGTCTACATTTGCAAACCCATCCTATTCGCAATGTTATTTGCGTGGTGTAGGCCAGGCTACGTCAGGCCTTATCTATCATGCGTGCTCGTTGTATCACGTGGCGCAATTACAATTGGCAGCCTTTGAATGTGGAATATTCGATCGAAATCAAAATCTGAATATCCGGTTACCAAATTATTCAAAAAGACACGGCCCTGGTACTGATTGTGCGTGCCATTTCTAACCAACAATAAATCTACTTACAAGTACTTGTACTGTAGATTGAGTTAAAAAAAAGAAGACAAATGGATAAAGTTAGCAATATGTACCATGTATGGTAACATTATATTATTGATAATCATTACATCTACATAGACTACATAAGATATCCATTACATGTACATGTAGGTCAAGAGACAGATGGGTCTTAGCTTATGATTATGAGGCATATGTGGTTAATGTCTATTTTTGCATGATTTCAATTAACATTCCTACTGATAGACCATTTGAAACCATTCAAAATTCCACTTTCAAAAATGCCCATTGGTTTTGTACACACATGGTGATACCATTTGGACAGTGTTGGTAGCAAGCTTTACTACCATTCAAATCCATTCAAATAATAATAATAATAATAATGTGTGGATTTATATAGCGCACGTATCCACCAACTAAGTGGTGCTCAAGGCGCATTATATTATTATCCCTGCTCATAAGGCTCATAAGGCTCATAAATCATTCCTGAAACCATCTCAGCTCCCTGGGGAGTATTACAGCTCAATTGCTGCCATTTCTAGCGCATATAGAGCAAACCAACTCTGCCTTCACAGGTACCCATTTAACCCCTGGGTGGAGAGAAGCAATTATGATTAAGTGTCTTGCTCAAGGACACAAGTGTCACGGCCGTGATTCGAACCCACATTATGTTGCTAACACCAGAACTTGAATCCGGTAAGCTAGACCGCTCGGCCACGACACCCCAATAATAATAATAATAATGTGTGGACTTATATAGCGCACGTATCCACCAACTAAGTGGTGCTCAAGGCGCATTCTTTTTTACGTGCATTACACAACACACGGGACCTACAGCTTTACGTCCCATCCGAAGGACGAAGCAATTATGGTTAAGTACCTTGCTCAAGGACACAAGTGTCACGACCGGGTCTCGAACCCACACCCTGCTGCTGGCAACACCAGAACTTGAGTTCGGTGCGCTAGACCGCTCGGCCACGACACTCCAATGCATAGAGGGTCCATTGATTCACCACTTAGAAGTATCCAAACAAGGTTTTGTATTAGATGTACTACCATTTGGAAAGATCCAAACAAGGTTTTGTATTAGCTGACCTACCATTCAAAACCATTTGGGGAATCAATACTGTACACAGTTATTTCGCCATTCAAAATCACAAAAGCGAATGGTTTCAAATGGTGGATCAACTTGTATGAAAAAGGTACCAGAAGTAGGAGGATTAAAGGGACACTATCGTCACGATAAGAGCAGACTTGGCCCTAGAGTAATCCTAGTTTAAGATGAACACAGCGATTGAAAATTACTTGCTCATTTATGCGGCAGCAATGGCAATATGTGACGTGTTCTCCCGAAATCAGACACTTTTGGGCAGAGCTCGGAACTGAGAAACGGGCAAAAATATGCCTGGGGGTGTTTTTTGTGGAATGTGAGTTTCTTGTAAATTATCAATATTTATAATGTTTATAACAGAACAGAAGTATCTTTGTAAGAAGTTAATTACTTAAAATTAATTAATTACCAAATTAGTTAATTACCAAATGAAACTTGTAACTTTAAAGTCGATTATCTCCGTTTGTAATTTTCATAAAGACAAACCTAAAAATTACGTAACTCTGCTTTGGGGAGTCCAGTTTAAAAAAAAAAAGGTATCGTTGTAAAGCTGAGGATCTCTACTTTCATAATCAATAACTAACTCAATTTTGATAACCTGCCCAAAAGTGTCTGATTTCGGGAGAACACATCACATATGACCTTATCATGTGGGTTATTATTTTCAGTCACTGCATTAATCTAAAACTAGCATTTCATGCCCTGTTGATCGTGATGGTGTCCTTTTTAACCCTCCTAGGTAAAAGTTCGTAGAGTTACACTGTCTCATGACTGTCTCGGGTTGGTTGCAATCAACAGACTGTAATCATTTGATAAAATTACTATAAATGGTTCCAATTCTTGCACCATGGCTTTTTATCTTTGTTTACTTAATTCCCTAGCATATTTGGGCCATTATGAAGTTCTGTCCCAGCTTTTGAAAATAGCAACCAGCCTGCTCTCTCCTAGGAGGGTTAAAGTGGAAACATTTTGACATGGAAGTTGCCAAATATATTTTCAAGTGTACATATACGTTGCTGTATTCAAATTACGGTTTACATCTTGTAAATATGAAGAAATTCCCTTTGTTTGTACAGTTGTTGAAAGATGCTTTCTGAATTATTCTATATCTTTGATAAAGTGTCATTAGAGGCTGAAATTATACATTTTCACTCAATTAACAATGGTGTAGAGACCCAGAGATAATGCTCCCTGCAACCCAATCAGTTGCCTAGGATTTACAGGTCTCAACAACTGTCAGTGCATGCTGTGATGTGATAACGTCTATGGCCACAACCTCTGTTTGCATCAAGCAGTTCACTGTCTCATTAATTGTCTCATTAATTGTACATTTTGTATCTCATCCTCAGCTGGCTTCTAAGAAGGCAGGCATGCCCATCTTTGCTCCCAACTTAGGGATGTTAATGCCGAGCAAACCGGGCGAGAAGCAGGAGAAGCCAGACGGTATGGAGGTACAGACGCAGGAAAGCCCTGAGGGAGAGCAAGGAACAATCTTGGCTGCTGGTACACCATTGGTAAGCTTTCTGTCCAATGGAAATGATTAAATTAAAGCAAATTTGTGGCTGTTTTTTAAGTGTTTGTGTAACAGGAGCCCCAAAGGATCAGCTACATGTAAAGGTTACCATCTTAAAAGATAGCTATAAATAAATCAATAATTAAATAAATGGATATATAATGTAGATTTGCTAAATTACTTGTAGGAAATGACTATTTCCTGTCCATGTAATTGGTGTATGGAAAGAAATAAGGAATCAAATGCTGGGATTAAAATTAAAAAAAGGATTTAAAAAAAAATTAATTTTTTTTTAAAGGAATTTGTTTATTTCATTTTCTTTTTTTTTTACTGTTTTTTTAAAAAGAAAGATCACATCCTGGCATAATTGTTCAGTCTTGCAGTCAAATGCGCAAACAACTTAATATAATAAATGAATATTGTGCAACTCATTGAAGCATAACTAACATTCAAATGACTCTATATGAATATTGTCATGTCTTTTTTCCTGATCATTCTAAACTTATTACATCACTGATGATTTATTTTTTCCCTATTAATTAGTTAAAACCCTACTACACATGGAGGCCAGTCCGATCCACTAAATTTTTAATATGTTCTTCAACAACCTTTAGTACACACAAGCCTGCTGTCCTTTCCAAGTAATCTTACAAAATCAACTGTGTGCCACCCAAGGCCACTGTAAATGTTTGAACATATTAGTATGGCCTGCAATGTATCAATGGGAGACCACCTTACCCTGGAATCTCAGCGGTGTGACAGTGCACAGAAGGGTCACCATAGGAGGCCACTGGCAACAGCTAATGGCTTGGTGTGGCCTGAATGGGTTGTTTCAAAAATTGCACTGATTGTGGGAGGGTACATGTTCATGTATAATCCATGAAATATTTCACTTGAGCTAGAGAGCAAGAAAAAGACAAGCAGTATGCTATCATGACACTAATCATCAGACCTAATCACTGTCATCCTATACATATAATAGTGTGTTTTACTTGCCTATTCTGGTAGTTTGGTTTTTTGGCATGCCAATCTTGTGGATGTTCCCTTGAAGAAAGATGATTGTTATCGATTTGAGCAATATTGTTATGGAGCAGTTTAGGCACGTGCCTCAAATCTTGTTTAAATTCTAGGATGTTTCCCGTAAAAAAAAAAAATGAGTTCCAGTACAGCGCTGGGATGGTTAATCAGTTAACCAAACAGAAATTGCGCTAACCATTTAGAAATTTGCTAATTTATGCGAAACCAAAACTAAAATAAAAAAAAGTGACCTTCTATTTTTGGAAAGATTTACTGCCCACTTTGTTCATCTATATTTTTTATTTCCTACCCTTTTGGTTATTAAATAATGATTATAATCATTGCGTGAAGTTTATATGATTAAGTTTCATATAATTAAGCATCAGATTGTCATTTGCAGACGATTCAGTTTGTGTGGTCAGGTTCCGCTCTGCATGCTTTCAACATTGTAGTCATATACATGGAGAGCAGAACCAGCAGTGGTTCTCAAGGCACGTCCACAAATCAGCAGGGCAATTCCGTGGTTACTCACGTCACATTTTTGACGTTTTGGGCGCACTCTTAATGCCATAATATATATTTCACTCATCAGTTTTTTTTTCACAGTAGTTGCATTATACCCAGCACAAAATAATGATTTCAGAAGTGTGTTATATGCATGCTATATTAGAGAAAATGTAACATTTTATGCATGTTAACAAAATATAACATGAATAACCAGCATTTATATCATACACACATGTATAATTAATTTCTGAAATTATTATTTTTTGTGATGATTAAGGTCTGGGTATAATAATAATAATAGTAATAGTGGCTTCTTTTATAGCGCTCAATTCCGTCACGCAGTGACGCTTATGGTGCATGAACATTATTACCCCTGTCATCGGGCCAGTTATATCATTCCTATAACCATCTCAACTCCCTGGTGAGTATGCAGCCCATGCTGCCAAATGTGTAGCGCAAGGAGCTTTTATCAAACACAATTAACCATCTCTGCCCTCACAGGTCCCCATTTATACTCCTGGGTGGAGAGAAGCAATTATAGTTAAGTGCCTTGCTCAGGGACACAAGCACCATAGTCGTGGCCAGGATGCGAACCCACATTCTGACGACTCGGCCATCAGAACACAAGTCCGATGCGCTAGACCTCTCGGCCATGGCACCCCACATAATGCAACTACTGTGAAAAAAAACCCTGATGAGTGAAATATACATATGTGCAAGTAAGGCAATTATGGCTTTCAGAGTGGGCCCAATACCTCAAAAATGTAATGGTAGAGTAACCATGGAATTGCCCAGCATATGTGTACATGGATATATATGACCAATATTCAAGCACAAAGACCAAACATTACAAGCTCGGTATAATTCAACAAACTTCAACTGCAGATATGGTTAATAAAATAAACTTCCTATTGTCAACTTTTGAAAAGCATATCATTTACGGTTCATCGCATTATGTTTTTTTCATAACATGGCTGTGAAAATGTCTGAAAAATGGGGGGGAAAAAACACCATAAACCCCAATATTGATATGTAAAAATTTGCGTACCAACGTGTTACCGTCATTGTCATTCTTCAGGAATAACTAATTGTTGGCGTATGGTATGTGTATCTCTGATATACAAGGAATATTATTCAAAGCTTGTTAAAAACAAAAGCTGGTTTTATGGAGACTGTCATTTAAAATAAATGTAAAATCTTTGTCATGGGCAAGTGTTAAAAAAAGAAACCCACCATCATCATCATCTTCAGTTCGACCATAGTCGGGTAGTGACAGTTCTTCTCCAAGGCGCCTTGTTGTTCATATATGTAATAATTAATAATTTATTAACTTATATTGCGCAAATTCCATAATGAGATGTTCAAATGCGCATTACAAGTTTACAATTACAAATGTACAATATGTTGGCAGATGGCATCTAGGGATGTCAGTGTCATGCTCAAGTGTGTCAATAAAAGTTGTGACCGGGTGACCAACACAACGTTTACCATGGGAAGCTTCCCAGAACAGAACTTGGTGAATTATCTGACTTTTGTCTCTCCAGAAACCCATAAACTACGTATAAACAAATAACGCAGCTGTTGCATTCGCCCATTTGATTCTAAACAGTTACAGTGAATTTGCATGTACAATACATGTATACATCTACCAATCAAATGACAGGGATCTCTGTTTGAACTACAGTACATAGGGGCTGTTGTAGTATACTGTTCATTGTGAGAGAATTTATACTTTAGATTTGTCAGTGATTGACGTATGTACATATACATGTATGTACATTGCAGGGTTCCGCCCAGGAATGTTTTAATGCCGAAAAACACGACTTGTGTCTCAGGACTGAAGTCCCGTAACACAGAATGGGGGCATTATTTTGCACTATCCATTATCCCTAACTCCCAAGGCCCACTTACATGTACTTACACATAACCTGAATCCTCCAAAATCCTTCAGTAGTAAAGCAAGCACCATTGTATGCAGATGACATACATGCACACTTTTGTTTCTAATCTGTGATACATGTACATGGCCAGGGGCCAGCGACCTTCCCTGCATGCATGGACAAATAAACAGTGTCCACTAACCCAAGCACTGACCTTGCAATCACTACAACAAACCTGGATGTACATGTACCATGGAGGAAGGAAGCATGCCGAATAACCTCAATCCTCCAAAATCATTTTTTTGACAGATCAACATGTATCATGTAACCTCAATTCTCCATTTTCATCCAATGTCAAATATAGCCTGACAACCTCAATCTTCCATAATCCACCAAGCAAATAATCACATCTGCCCTCAATCCTTCAAAATCCTTCACCACTGCAATTTCCTAATAACCTCATCCTTCAAAATCCTTTACTTTAGCAAAGAGGATTTTGGAGGATTTGTAATGCTTAAATTTTCACTGGTAAAGACAACATCTGTCATCTTTTATTGATAATCTGTGAAAGGAAATAGGCAAGTTGGAAAATGAGTGGTGGTCGGAAAAAACAAAATTGTTGCCAGTGGTGGTCGCGGGATCCTGAGTGACAGTCAGGGTTTCTGGGGCCGACCACCGTGGGCAGAACCCTGCATTGTCAGTGATTCTTTGTGTTGTTTTAGTGTAGTTACTTTGTCTGACAGGGTTTTCCCATCCCATCCTTGCAGGACGCAGTTCCTAAAGTTGAATTTGACTGGAGTAACAGTGGTCTGACTAACCCATTGGATGGTAAGTGCATCAGGCATGGATTCTTAATGTCCCTGGTTTACGATAATATGCTGCAATAACTTGTTCACTTTAACCCTAACACAAATTAACCCAAATTAACCCTAACCCTAACACTGGCGTCTCACAGAGGAGTGCTGGGACGGTTCACCGGATAACCAGTTAACGACGGAAACTGCACTTAGAAATTTGCTAACCGGTTAACTGAAACCAATATTTAAAAACAAAAACCAACAATAGGTAAAGCGTGTAACTTTGCATGGTGAAGAGAATAAGTAAGACTAATTGTGGTGACACCATGTGAAAATCTCAATTGAGTAGTAATTAGTTCTGAAAAGAACTGGAGGTGATCAAAACGTTGAGTTGTAACCTCCAGTTCTTTTCAGAACTAATTACTACTCATTAGAGAATTTCACATAGTGTCACCGAAATTAGTCCTACTTAAAAGCCAACAATTTTTGAAGAATTTTCCCGCCCATTTTGTTGTTCTCTTTGGCTGCATTGCTTAATAAACAATCATTGCGGGAAGTTTATTGATGCTTTTTGAGTGAAAATGAATACTCATCTAGTTTGTGTGGCCGTGAAAGTTTTGGTTAAACGGTTAGCGAACTAACCGGTAACTCCCAGCACTATTGCAGAGGCAAAACATGTAACTGTTGGTTGCACAGAAATTCTGTTTGGAGGGATGAAATGTTATCATGTTCTTAGCTGTTCCATTGGTTTATTCAAATTGTCAATTCACCCACGAGTACTCGTGATTCTGAAGGGATACACACATGTACATGATTATTAACATACAATTTGTGTTGTGTATTTGGTGCTGAAGCTTATATACATTACATAACAGCAAAAGAAACGTCACCCCTAAAAATATTTATTATTTTCATTTTATAATTAATATAATTTGTTTAACCCTCCTATAGGTTTAACAATCAAAGACACTCAAAATTTGTATGTAACTCCCAACCCATTGACTTTGTGCAGTGCACTCAAATAAATGCAAGGACATGTGGCTATGGTAGGAGGTCAAACCAAAACCACTCGACTGTAACTTATGCAGTACATACACAGCTCTGTTTGACTCTGCCACTATCTCCAGCACTCTTATACACATGTGTGAACAATTGGCAATGCAACCAAAAATACTCAAGTGACTGTCTGTGGGTGCGGTGCTTACTGGGCCAAATTTCAGCCTGGGCATAGGAGGGTTTTAATGAAGAATATTATGAGTATGGAGTGTAACACAAACACAATGTGGCAAATTTGGTTGACCTCAAAATTTGTCATGCATGACATCTGAGGACACATAAGCTAAACATGTTCTCAGACTTATCAAAATTTAGGGGGTGACGTTTCTTTTGCTGTTATGTATAGATACATCACCAGTGTTTTCCGCTATTTTACCAGCAACTTACTGAAATTTGTATTGTTGATTATTTTCTTTAAAAAAGGAAAATAAATACCTTGAAATGAGATATCACACACAAAATAACAGTCAGAAGCTAGGTTTACCAGTACAAAGGTGCCTAAGTGAATTTAAGATGGGACACACGACAATTTAATTTTTGGGACATTTTTAATGTAAAGCCATGCTTTTACATGAATATTTTGAGAAATGTGTCATTTTTAAGTAATTTGTTTTCCTATTCTCAAGCAAGATAGTAATGTTCCGATGGAAAAGGGCAATTTTCAGAATTTGCCATAAAAAAACACAGGTGATACTTTGTTAATATTTAGTAAATTGGCTATAAAAAAAAAACATTCCTGAGTCCCCCATGACAAACATGCTGATTCATGCAAATAGAGCTTTTTTTTTATTCAGCAAAGCCCACACCTTTCTGTTAAAGCAAGAGCTAATACCCAAAACGGGCACTTGGGTTTTTAAAGGACACTATTGGTTTTGTAATTCTGTAATAATCATCATCAAACTGCAAGGAATTACCCAGACAGTTACTGCACAAGATATAATTTAATAGCTTTACTTGATTGTGATCATACATAGTCCTGAGAAGATACATACATAGTCCTGAGAAGACATGTTGTCACTTTCGATAGAATTTGAAAAAGTGTGTAAGAGAATTTAAATCCGGAATGGATGACCGGCCGGAAATCCATTTCCACATAATAATGTATACAAACAGTGAATGCATTTCTATACTATTTTCTTCTTAAAAAGGGGCTATAAGTAAATATTAATAATTTACCTTTCCTCCATTTTTAAGCCCTTTTCACACTTTTCACATCTCTTATCCACAGGGAATAAAACTCCAGGGTGACCCCCCGGGAGGTCCCGAGGTGTTCTTATCCCACAGTTACCCCGTCGCAGTTTTCACACATGGATTTGCGAAAAACCCGCCCACATATTCCCCCGGTTCCACATATTCCCCAGCGATCCCCATGCACGTTTGATACTATGATCAAATCCCGGAGAACCGTGCTGTGGGGCTTAAGTCATGAATTAAGTAGGCAGAAGTGCGCAATCCTAGTATGCGATCCGTGCACTCTCGGCATTGCATTGTAAAGTAATCAAAATGGCTCAGTTTAGTTCTGTTTTAACAATTTGAGGGTAAACTGTTTTCCCTTAAACAGCAGTCGACATTCCAAGTTGTGGGAAAAACTCAAATCTGTCCTAGCCTGTCTTCAAATGAAATTCAGGGTTAAAATTTAAAAAATAAAAAATAAATAAGTCTGACATTTGCTGTCTGAAAGTAGAAATTGGGCACTTCCAAAGTTACTGGCCAAAAATAGGTTAGTTGTCAACTTGAACAGTTCAGTGATATTTTTTAAGTCAAAATTTCATTCCTTTACTTATTATAACCACTTCGTTTGAAACGGAGTTCACCAATGTAACATTAAGCTGCTTGTCTTACATATACGTACATGTAACTGTAAAATGAAATCTTTTGATGGGTGTACTGCTTGAGATAATCCGATTCATGCATTGTTGTTTTTGGCTGCACACTAACCACTGTTTGTTGAGCATTTAACATTGCTTCCCTTGACATGCTACTCCAGCCAATGGTCTTAATCTGGATATCTTTAGCAAGGAAGGAGGCACTTCAGGTTATCACTCCGTCTCCAAATCTAAACACAAATCAGGTAACGTTTGCAATCCATCCATCCATCCATCCATCCATCCATCCATCCATCCATCCATCCATCCATCCATCCATTCACCCATCCATTCACCTTACAGTACCTTCTTTGTTTTGTTAGTTTGTTGTGGTGATTTCCAATTTTACTTTTTTGTGCGGTTGATGTTTTGTACAGTACATGTATGCATCCAAACCAATATGTAATCCTTTTAAGTCCAAACAGAAAACAACCGACCATTAAAAATAAACACGGAAAACAAGGAATGACCAATTGCTGTTTGTTTGTGTTGAGCTTGAACCAAAATAATAAACTTACGAATCTGCATGCAAACATACATGTACATTGAACCATTCCAAATGGCACCAAATCAGCAAGGCTGGTATTTCTCAGATGAATTCGCATCAGTCCAGATTTTTACTGTAATTGTTCAGTTTCACGGGACAATAAATGAAGCCTACATTGGACATGGCACCAAAATCAGCAAGGCTGGTATTTCTTAGGCACCTTCTCAAAACTATTCCAGGATAAGTTGCAGACAGCGGCGTAGCCAGGATTTTTTCAGTGGGGGGGGCATTGCTTTTCAGTGGGGGGACCCAGGGGGTATGGTTTTTTTTCCCTTTTCTTTTTCTTTTCTGTTTTTTGGGGCACTATGAGGATTTTTTGTGGGGGAGCACCTAGGGGGGCACTGGAAATTTGTGGGGGGGGCACGTGCCCCCCCAGGCCCCGCCTACGCCGCTGGTTGCAGAAAAGTTTTTCCGCAAAGGGAATATAATAGCAAAAACGTTGAGGTCAGATTCTTTTGCTAGATAGATTTTTCCTCTATACAAAGCACACATTTATCCTCTACATGTACATGTATATGTTTATAGACTCTTCACCGAGCTGTTTGCGGTTTGGCCAACTGATAAGATCTCACAGCCCTTTGCGGTTTGGAGAATCCAGGCAATGTTTACGAAATGTGACATGTGTGATTTATTTTGTGAGAGTGTTGATCAAGGACAATCTAGGCTTACTTGATGTCAATGAAAGAGCCCGATCTTTAGCAACAGAACACATAGGTTTACTTTTAAATAAAAAGTTATTCAGATCCGAAATTCATCAATACCATGAAAATTTTAAGAATGAAATGTTCTTCGGCAATATAGTAGCAGCACAATGGTTACAGTCAGTGAGATTTAACTGTAATTGTATTTAAACCTCGTTTTCAACTAAGGGGCCCAGGGAACGATTTCGTTTTGCATAGCAAAACTGCGATGCAAAAAATCATTTTGTGTATAGCAATCTGTGAATTTTGTATTGCAAATTTAAAAATGCTTAAAATTACTGTATGTAGTGTGCATAGGTAAAGGTATTGTTTTTTAAGGCTTTACTGTCGTTTGGTTCATAATATGAATGCCCAAATTTTACCAGAAATAATAATCTTTAGTGTCCAGAAATTACCACAGGTGGTAAAAAAATTCACGTGTTTTTTTTCTTCTAGGCCAATTTTCTTCATTATTTTCGCCAAATTGTAGTCATTCATGATAGTTAGTCCTCCGTCTATTTTTGGGTGCTTTTCAAAGTGAATTTCTCCGAGTGTAACGTTACTTTGTGGTATGATCTGTACGGTATGATCAACCTTGATTTTGATTATTAAAAATTCGTCATGAAAATGAGTAGCTCACCGTGGTTGAAATTGCAATCATATTGTGTGCCGAAATGATTCTAAATCTCACCACTACATATACAAATGAATGCTCATTTTGTTAATTTTCAAAAACTTTTATTATAAAACGAAGTTAGTAATAAACGTTTCTAGAGTTCCTTTGAATACGGCCATAGTGATTGTATGAAAGCGTACGTGTGAACTGGACACGGTACTATTGTGTATAGGGGGTGGCTCAATTGCTCAATGTTCCAACCCCCAAACTCAGCCACCCTTAAATTATAACAAATTTTGAGAATTTTTGTCTAATCGGGTAAAGTAGAATTTCCAAATAAATTGTGGAACAGGCCATCGCAGTTAAAAACTTTTTTTAAATGCAACAGTATACCTCACATGTCCATACAACAATATAAAAATTGTTAACTTTTATGTAGCAAACTATGTATGGTATGGGCAAGTTTGTACGAGTTATTTGATATGTCTAACTATATTTAGTTAAATATTTGTTTTATTTATTCTGGGGTATTGAGTCATACTGTCACTAAGTCACTGCATGTTAGTAGTACATTTACGTGTAGCACTATTTTTAACATGGGATACTGATACAGTAAGGCTATGCTTTTTCGATTATTTATGGAACTGGATACCCAAAATGGGAAATCTTTGGATACCGTAAACAATTTTGTAAAAACACATAAATACCCCCTGGATATATAAAATAACCAATTATTAGAGTCATAATAAATGTGGGATTACTGTAACAATTTCTTGCCTCTACATTAAAAACGACTCGTAGCATCCCCGTTCCCCCACACACATTTTGTTCACAAAAAGAAATCAGAGACTTCCATTTGTGTGGTTTAAATGTTCAGAATTTTAAGAAGTCATTTTTACGGGTGATTGGAACTGAAAAATGGAACCGGGTAATGACAGTTTCGGTCGGGTATCCGGGTACCCGGCACAGCCTTATAAGACAGGGTTGGACATTACTGCGCTACATGAAATGATTGCATTCCAAAGTAGTTTCCCAGACTCATCAGAAGCATAATTTCCCTTCTCTCCTCATAATCATACTCTCGACATTGTCATACAGTAACGTCAATGTTACCTTAATTATTGAAAACTGTGTACTGTAATGGCTGATATTGTCCCACTGGTATTTACAGTCCTAAGGGGGGGACGGCATATTCCATTATAGCACTTCCTCAAGATTCATTGAGATTCTATAAATTGAAGTAGAATGCCTTCAGGTACCTGGCGCTGTCTAAATGGCAGCCGACAGTGTGCCTTGAGCAATTGTACCAGATCTTGAGTATCTTTAATATAAACATGGAGGGTGGGGGGGGGGGTGGGGGGGATAGACCATGGTGCAGTTTGCGGTGTCACCATGTAGGTTAAATCTCAACAATCGCGAAGTGAGATTGTGGTTCTGATAAGAATCATATAGTTCTTCTCTACATTTCGAGTAGCGGGCTCTAGTCGTCGCCATCCTGTCTTTTTCTATTGACAAGAAGAGACATGTACAGAGCAACCGAGTGTGGGTTTAAATTTAATGATTCATTCAAACATAAACGTTAATTATACATTGTATTATCAAAGGAAAGATACTTCTAAATAGTCACAAATTCAACATTTTCAAATTGTGTGAATTCGTTAACCCTAACCCCCTAGGCATTCTGGCTAGGAACCTTCCTGAATCCTCCAAAATTCATCAGTGCACTTTTGGAAACATGCCCTTATCTTCAAAATGCACCGTGCATTTTCGTTGATTTTTCATATTCAGCACTTATGGCCTGTACTTCTTGCCAGGTAGTAATTTTGCCCCATTTGAAGAGGTGAAAGTACCAGTTTCCAACAGTGCTGAATTTTTCCCAAAAAAGTGCCCCTTGGAGAATTTTGCAGGATTTGGGGTGGTTATGGTTAATGTTTATGTGGATTTTTGTTTAAATCATCCATACATCATTCATTAAAAGGTTTCACTGGATTTCATTGTGCAGAATTTATATGAGGTGAGACCGTGAGACTGAACTCGATCTCTCCATACACTAATCATACTATACAGTAGGTATGGAACCACAAATCACATACTTAAGATTATGAAAACAATTAGCTTATTAAAAAAATAATTAATTGGGCTGTTTCGAGGACCATTGCACTCCAGGTGAGACCATTTCTGTTTTGAGAACGAATGAAGGCAGCTGGCTGTTTTTCATCACTAACTGGTGGATTTACCTTTGCGCAGGTGTTTCAAATCTTATATGAACCATATAGAGTTCTTATTAGATTATGGAACATCTTCATATGGTCTGTGAGGGGATGTAATATCCCAGCCTTCATGTCAACAGCAATAAGGCAATTTGAAGATATTGCTGCGTGATTCAAAAGTGGGCCCACACTAGAGCGAAAATAAATCTAGAGCAATAACTTGGATGAATTTGGAGAAAACATTGGCTCTGAGAAAGGACACACCAGCTTTCTGTCAGCAAAAAAGGCCATTGGCATTTAGAAAATAATATGAGCTACACTGTAGCTATTTGAGTTATGAATGGAACTGGGGCTTACAGGGGAAAAAAATACAGGGCTAGAATTGTCAAAACGTTTCTCAGGATTTTTTTTTAACAGTGAGAGAAAAAAAAACACGCATTAGTTACAAGATGGGGGAATGTAGACAGGGTGGATAGAGCAATTGATCGGCTGAGGCTTTAGTCAATCGTTGCTTGTGATGTAGAAGAATTAGATGACTAAGGACCCTGATTGTGGATCTTAATCGGATGAGTCCATGGCTAGGATGTCTCCATAAATGAATTAGGTGGTCCAATTGACCTGCAAAATAAAGGCTGTGGTGTTTGATCTTACGCTTAGAAAATCAAAGAAAGCCGAAAAAAGAACTTGAGCAGTAAATGTGTAAATCTGTTGTCGATACATTGTGTGTTAACCCTCCTACTATTGCTGCACTTTAGTGGGAAATTGCTGTAGAGGTCAAAACCAGTCAAATTCCTGTTTTGACTGTTGACCCAAATGTGCACACGGGGGCATTTTTTACTTTTTTTTTTTTACTGTCATTTTGACCACCCTGAACAATAACCAGACAATGCTTTTGCCAGTCAAAAACAGTCGACTCATTTTGACCTGTAAATGTACTTACTACAAGTAAGGTTTGACAGTGTTCGACTTTTTAAGTGCACTGGATATACCTTGGCAAGTATATCAACATTTTGACTGATTTTTGACCCTTTTAGTACAGTAGGAGGGTTAACCAGTTCGCGTCGGGAATAAAAAAGTTTTTCTGGGCCCCTGTGCGGGTTTCTTTTTCCCACACAAACATGTTAATGGAAGCTTCCACAGCGTGTGGCCACGTCTTCCGAGCATGTCACCGTACACGCGTGGCTCAACCGATACAAATATTCCGGAGTTTCCTATGGCGTGTTTAGACGCTCTCAGATCCGCGGTGCAAAAAAAAATTGCGTGTATACACGGCCTCCGACGCGAACTGGTTAATTAAGGAAGATAAACCCACATGTAGCATCAGTGAAGGTAATGCTATTGTATACTTATTTACTGTATCTCTGAATTATTTTTATGAAAGGCCATTTATTGTACATGTTGAGTCATTCAATTTTCTCCCTGAACCACATCCTCACTTAGCGATAGTTGAGAAATAAGTTGCCTGATATTTGTTCTCCCCTGAACCATAATCTCACTTAGCGAAGGTTGAGATACGAATTGTGCGAGAAGGTTCTTTTCAGAACCTGTACCTCAGCTTCGCGATAGTTGAGATAATTACATGATGTTACCGAAATGATATGAATTATATCATACAGATAGTCATAAAATGAAGGATCTTTGGTTTGATAATTATTTTTATGATCGTAATGGAAATACAATGTCTACACAGTAGCAACGGAAGGCATTCTTAATAAAAAAACCTTCAATATTCAGGTCATTTGCAATTCATCACCCATTTATGAATTATTTATGGAACACTCTCATATAAATTTACCAGAGGCTTCAGTGCTCTTACATTGAACGCAGCAGTCTTTATGATTTCCATTTGAAGTGAGAATTATGGCGGAAAAGCTTCATCACCCATAAACAATAGAAATCCACCCACACTACAACCATACGTTTAATACAAATCTATATATACATAACGGCAAAAGAAACGTCACCCCTAAAAATATTTATTATTTTCATTTTATAATTAATATAATTTGTTTAACCCTAACTCCCTAGGCATTGTACTAAAACAATAAAAATCCAACTGGCTTTGTTGTCTAGGGAGTTAGGGTTAATGAAGCATATTATGAGTATGGAGTGTAACACAAACACAATGTGGCAAATTTGGTTGACCTCAAAATTTGTCATGCATGACGTCCGAGGACACATAAGCTAAACACGTTCTCAGACTTATCAAAATTTAGGGGGTGACGTTTCTTTTGCTGTTATGTATATAACACAGTGAACTGCAACGATTATGAAATTTATATTTCATAAATTATTATGATTTTTGTTTACCATCCAAGCATTTAGAAGAGTCTACTGGGCAAGGAGTAAATCTAAAATATTTATTTGTGTAGGGTTTATTCATTCACTTGAGGGCAGCCCAAAAACTGAATTGCACAGTGATCAAGCTTTACAATATGAATATTTAAATACAATATGAATATTTAAATATAATGAATTGAATATAATGAAAATGTCAGTTTGAAATGTAATTGAAATCATGACCATTAACCCTAACTCCCTAGGCCCATTTGCTTACACATAACCTGAATCCTCCAAAATCCTTCAGTAGTAAAGCAAGCACATGACATGTATGCACACATGTGTTTCTAATCTGTGATACATGTACATGGCCAGAGACCCTCCCTGCATGCATGGAGCAATAAACAGTGTCCACTGACCCAAGCACTGACCTTGCAATCACTACAACAAACATGGATGTACATGTACCATTGGAAGGCAAGTATGCCTAATAACCTCAATCCTCCAAAATCCTTCACTTTAGCAAAGAGCATGTAGCATGTAACCTCAATCCTTCAAAATCCTTGACTTTGGCAAAGAGGATTTTGGAGGATTTGGGAAGGTTAGGGTTAATCATTGATCATACTACATGTGTAGTTACATGTACATGGGATGTATATTTGCATGCTATTTTTGCAGTGAAGGTGAGAGGTTGATATTGTTTGACGTTGTTTCTCTTTTCAAATCCTGATTTATTTAGTGCATGCTTCACAGTATCCACATCCTTGAATGAGATTTGTGTTCATTTTTCCCCCATCCCATCCTCTGTTGGCCAATTGTATGCTTACTAATGGAGCTAACACCTGTACCCAGAATATCTTTCCGATAATGTAAATGATTTCATCATTAATTTCTTTAAGGCCCCCAAAAAAGTCTGGATTCTGGTCTCCGCGTGCATCGCCTCAGATCTGCGTCATTTATTTATTCATTCATTCATTCAATCATTCATTCATTTATTTTTTTTTTGCAATGAAACGATGTCCAATTGCAGCCAAAATTGCTGGATTGTTTGGAATTCTGCCATGCTGTGTTTTAAATGACTTTTTCACATAGAGGTATAATAATAATAATGTGTGGATTTATATAGCGCACGTATCCACCAACTAAGTGGTGCTCAAGGCGCATTATATTATTATCCCTGCTCATAAGGCTCATAAATCATTCCTGAAACCATCTCAGCTCCCTGGGGAGTATACAGCTCAATTGCTGCCATTTCTAGCGCATATAGAGCAAACCAACTCTGCCTTCACAGGTACCCATTTAACCCCTGGGTGGAGAGAAGCAATTATGATTAAGTGTCTTGCTCAAGGACACAAGTGTCACGGTCGTGATTCGAACCCACATTATGTTGCTAACACCAGAACTTGAATTCGGTAAGCTAGACCGCTCGGCCACGACACCCCATGAATGTTTGCCCAATTTGTGAGGCCTCTCTTAGCCACCATACTTTGTATATGGGAAATTTAGTCCCCGCGTGTACATGTATCACATATTTCTGTTGGTAAAAAATAAATAAATAAAAATAAAAATTTCTAAAAAAAGAGCACCGATTTTGAAGCCGATCTATGACCCAAAATTTGGAGACTTTTTTGGGGGGCTTAACACACTAACAACAACTTTCTAAGCTATGTATGTAACTGGCATAATTTTGCATTTGTGTTTTTTTTTTTTAATTGCAGTTATTGCATTCCCCATATATGTAATGATTTTGTTTAATTCTGCACAATCCCTTAACCCTGCTCAACCCATTTCTTGCATTTTTCTTTTCTTTTCTTTCCTTTTTTTGGGTTTATGCATTTGGACACCACACAACAGGGTGGTTCCGTCGTAAAGGTACGTCAGTCTGTCAGGAACAGGTCCACAATAATGGAGGGGAAGGGGCGGGGAGGGAGGGGGTGCAAAATTCTAAAAAGTAGGGAAGCAAACAAGAAAATTTATGGTGAATTTAAAGGGGCGGATCCAGGGTCTCAAAAAAGGGGCGGCACATCACCCCACCCCTAATTCGTAATGCATCATTATCAAAATGGGCACATCCCTCCATTTCCCTTTACAGCCACCACCGTAGATTATAATACGTCACAGGGTGCCGTTAGGTGTTTTTTTTTATCTATTCTGGATAGAGGTTGGTGGGTGGTCGGGGATCCAGTACATTTGATAACTGTTCCAAAAAAAATTAAATGGTATCCGTCTACCTGCCCATTTTGTGGCAGGGTTACCCTCGTTTTCTTTTTGAGGCAAGGATCCTTATCCTCTCTTCAGGATTTTGTGGTGAAACATTCGTTTCAAGGATTTCTTGTGCCCTTATTATGGCAGCAAGCTAGTGAGTTTGGGTGGAGGGCATTAACATGTTCTAATGCATCTGCTGATGGATAATGCCAAAATAATGTTCTATTTTGTACCAGTGTTATACAGTGTACATGTACTGCAGTAGAAGTATTTAGTGAAGACTCCCCTAGTTCGTTTTGACTCAAACCAACTTTGCAGAATTGCACTGTAGTACAACATGGTATTTTAGATTTATGACTAAAGCCGTTTTGGATTCTTTTATTTATTTAGCAAATTACACTGTGCCATTTAGGAGGAAATAGTGAAAATGAAAATGCTTTCAAATTTATTGTATTCATTCTAACATTGATTTAGGAAAGAACACTCTTTTTCCTTAATTTGAACTGGAAATGATTAAATTTTTCTTAAAAATGACAGCACCTCAGAGTTATTGCTAGGGAAGATTAATACCATCATCAGCTTAACACTAAGGACGTTTTTAGTATTATCAGTACAAAACGACATGATAACTGTGGTCCCACTAAAGGTTTGAAGGGCGCAGGGACTAGAAACCAGACCCTAGGGGGTTGGGGACAGAGGAAGTATGAATGGAAGTATGAATAAAGGAGAAATATTCCAATTGTGTATTTGTAATGGGCATCCGTGTATCAGCAATCGGTGATAGAAGATTAATGCAATTTAACTGAATCTGATGTGATATGCTTGTACACAGTGCCATCATTGGATCCAGAAATCTTGAAGCTGGAGAAGTCCGGTCCACCGCAGCCTCGCCCAGCTCAGACGACAAACAAACCCCTGGACGATATTCTGAAGAATACCACAACCTCCATGGTGAAGCAGAAAAGTCAAAGAGACTCTGGTCTGAGTAACGAGGCGAATCGCATCCTGGATGGACTCCCCAGGCTGTCCTTCATGCATGCCAAGGTGCTCATGTTTCCTATCAGACCCATAGAAGGTGGAACCACAACCAGTTCACCGCACGGCTCCCTCTTGTGACGATCACCGACAAGAAAGGCGAAAATATGTGAACTACAGGGGCCTAGCAAGGTGTGGTGATAACAAGCTAAGAGTAACTCAAAGTTCATGTTATGCATCAGGGGCTGATTTTTTTTAAGCTGCTAAGCATTATTAATTAGACTACCATCCAAAGTACACTCATGTTATCATAGCTGCCAACATTTAAAAATTATAATTTGTAATGAAACCGACCGAGACATAAGTTTGTATGTATTAAAACTAAAATGATCATCAAGATGACCAACTGCAAATAAATCAAACAAAAAACCTACTACATGTATGTACGTAAATCACCGTATTTCTTGGTGTAAAACTGTCCTTTGGTTTTTGAAGCCATCTTACACGATTTAACACTAAATACAAGGTGAATGCTAAAACTTTTCTCACTTCCGATAGCACGTTTACACAGTGGCGGGTGCCATGATGAAACCGTAGGCTCTTCACTGGTTCATGTTTATTACCCATTACTACATTGCACAAATTGGTACCCTGACAAACAAGGTATCGATTCTACACTAATTGACATCCATAATACTTTTCGGTAATTCAGAACTTATTTATTATAGCACACTACACGTACGAAAATATTCGGTATGGGTACCAATTCTGATTTGTACGATCGTTATACGTGATTTTACCCGAATGCTCATAAAATGGTAATTTATCAAGGGCAGAAAACTTGAAATTAGTCATTTTTAAAGAGCAATTCGTACTTTCGTAATTCCTGAAGAAAATTGTAATAATTATGAAAAATTCGTAGCTATGCGTAAGTTTGGCTGGTAACCAAGACAGTCTGCTAAGCAAGTATTTCTGGTAAGCAGCTCTTTACAGTTGGCCCCAGGTTGTTACAGGGAAGCTATACCAGTACTAGACAAAAAGTGAGGGGCATTCAGTGACACCGTTAAACTATTTGTCAGTCTTCACATCTGTGGCTACAGTCCCGTTGCACAAGTAGGCCGCACATGAGGTGTTCACCATTGAAATAGATTTACGTATCTAAAAGTGAATTTAGTGTAGTCGCAATATCGTAGACATCAATGTATTTCACTACCAGGGCAAGTATACTCAAGAATGCATTTAAAGGTAACACAGACATGTATTAGTTACATTGGTTCGTTATAGCATACTTTTTAACATGCTTTAAGGTTTTATTTGTGCTTACAATAAAACAGTGATCACTAAAAGGAAAATGGCTACTAAGTAACAATATGTTGTCTGAAAAAGATTTTCATTTTTCCCTCAAGGTTTCTTGCTGTGAATTTTTTTTTTTATATATATATATACAAAGTGAAATCATTGTTATAATTGCACGGGTTTGTGCTAAGCTTGTGCGATATCGATTTTTTTTCATCCACGATATATCGGCAAACATATCACGATTTTCGATAATATCGCAATTATTTTTTTCATTCATGCACGATTGCTTTAGAGCCGATAACCACAGGTATGTGCCCCTCTACAAGTGTCACAATAAATCACAAATTCGTTTGCAGAGCGTGTATGTACTTCTGAAGTAGTTCGCTTTTGTTTCTCACTTTGTTTCCATGGAATTTCTGACTTGACTCACAATGTCGATTTTTTTTTTTTAATGCCGATATCTTGATGACTTAAAAAGGTTCAAGGTATCGCGATATTCGATATTATCGTGTTATTGCCCAAGCTTAGTTAGTGCCAAATGCAGAATTAGACTTTATTTTTGTGATAGAAAGCTCAAGTTCATATCCCTCGGATCCCAAAAAATGACATTTAAAAAAAAGAATACATGCATATATGTATAGAAACAAGATGTCAACAGTAATTAATATTTTAAATTTGTACATGTGCTTGATGATTTTTGTCCCCAAGTAAAAAACATATTGTGTACCACATTTCAAATTATTGCTTTGCTTGGCTGAGGAAAAAAAAATCTTTATTTGTGTTGGCTTGTGATTAGAATGGGTACTTGAATTGCACTGAACAGTTACACAATAGTTGGCATAATTTTCACTTGTGTAAGTCACGGAGAAGGGAAATACACAAAAGACTGTTGTGATCAAGGTTGACCAACCGGTTATTAATGGAGGCATTTTTAAAGCTCTCTCACACGAGGTATCATCAGGCACATAAACCATCTCAGCTCCCTGGGGAGTATACAGCTCAATTGCCGTCTTTTTCGGCGCATATGGGATAATCAAACACGACAACCAACTCTGCCCTCACAGGTACCCATTTACCCCTGGGTGGCGAGAAGCAATTATGGTAAAGTGTCGTGGTCTTGATTGGCAATGATTGCTGAAAACCCTGCCAACATCATATGATGTCAAACTATTTTTATCAAACTTCTTTGGGAAAAACCATTTGATCATGACTTTAGTCTTTGACATGATTTAAGGTATTCAGGATGGTCAGGGGACCTGTTGAGACATTTTTAGAACTTTCTTATGCTTCATCACACTTTGCACTAGTAACAGGGCAGTACACAGGTTTAAATGTCATTATTTATGCTGTAATATTAGTAGAGATGGCAGTGAGCATCACAGGTTGTCTGGTATCATGTTTATATATCCACTACTGCACAGTAAATGTTGGACACATTATAAGCACACATGCATGCCTAAACACTTATTGGTAGATACATGTTAATTGGTTGATCAGTGTGTTATTTCAAGGACAGAATCAAAACAGACAACGGGAATACAATACTGTTAACCCTAACTCCCTAGACAACAAAGTCAGTTGGAGGATTTTGAAGGATTTTTATTGTTTTAGTACAATGCCTAGGGGTTAATGGAAGACATAAGGTAATTTGTGGAAACAAATATCTCATGTGATGTAGAAATTGAAGTGAAGAAAAACATTGAGTTTATTAAAAGAAATAAAGTGTTGAACTGTGTGTCAGTTAGCACTATCTTAACTATCGAGAGCAGCTTCTTATTTCATTGTAGCGTCCTTGGGACTGAACAGAACAATCAAAAACAGCGAGAAATTTAGATTCCTCGCACAATTAAAAACAGTGGTAGGAATCATGTGCAATTATTTCAATGAATATTTATATCCACTCAATTCACATGTTTATGTAAATATAACCCTTATTTCAAATGTTAAACGTACTTCAATTATCTGTAAATATTGTAAATAAATAATATGTATATAAAAAGTATCCTAGCATAGTAAAGTTTTAAGGAATATACTAGACTACATGTACCTATAAAAAACAGATTCCTACTTAGGGACCTTAGCCAATCTCGCCCACTAACTCCACCTGGAACAATGTAAATTCTCGCCCTCACTATTTGTTTTACTCCAAGTCTCCTACCAGACCTTTAGAAAAACCTTAATAATAGAAGAAGCTGGCCACATTATATACATAACAGCAAAAGAAACGTCACCCCTAAAAATAATTATTATTTTCATTTTATAATTTTCATTTTATAATTAATATAATTTGTTTAATGAAGAATATTATGAATATGGAGTGTAACACGAACACAATGTGGCAAATTTGGTTGACGTCCGAGGATACATAAGCTAAACACGTTCTCAGACTTATCAAAATTTAGGGGGTGATGTTTCTTTTGCTGTTATGTATAGTTTGATGTAACTGCTTTGTCTGGCTGGGCATGGCCAGACCTTAATCCATTCACACAATGGAAAGGCTTAATTGGCAATTCAAAAGGTCTAAGCCCCACACAACAGTCTTTTGTCAATGGATTAGGGAGTTAACAAGGGCAGTTTTTTTTTTTTTTTTTTTTTTTTAGGACTGCAGCTTCATCGCTGCTTTCTGGGCGAGTCTCACGATAATACTGGGAGAATGAACCAGTGGTTTTTGCGGGCGAGATTGGCAACGGTCCCTTAGGTATGAGATGCATTGCAGCAAAAGTGTTAAAGGTAAACATCAATATCAGATGTCTGTTAAGCACCTTAATGTCTAGTAAGAAAATTGACATTACGGATAAAATTACACTGCATTTCAAGTCGAGCTTGTGGAGTTGTCATATCAGCAGCAGGCAAGCAGTCGCCTGAATTGCCGAGTTACTTGGATTGTCAAAATTACATGAAACCAAAAAGGGCCCCCTTGGTGCACCAGATGAATTTTAAAATCATATCATTTGTGAACACATCTTTGTTGACCAACAAATAAAAGCATATTTATATTAATATGATGGGAAGCACATTGTATAATCTAGGAATATCTTGTAGTAGCATCATGTAAATTCTCTCGTGAGTTGAATGACAATTCAATGCTTTTAATCAGTACTTATTCTTGATGGAAGTACAGTAGACGTAGATGTTTGTGGTAGCACCATGTAAACAATCACTTAGGAGTTGTAATAATTGTTGGTTCCAAGAAGAATCCGGTGGTGACAAACTTGATATTTCAATCGGTATACTCCGATTATCTTTAGGAGAAAGACGATAATGTTGGAAACGGCAACTTCCTCACCGCCGGTTCTTCTCAGAACCAATAACTATTACAACCCCTAGTATACACCTTTCTGTTTGTTACAGTATATTCTTCTGATGATGATCAGAGCACACTGATAGGAAGATCTAATTGTCAAACCAACATTATTTAACAACTTATAATATCATTTACTTGGTACTAATGCAAACATTCCTAGATGATATTTATATTTAAAAAAATACACCAATACCACTTATACCCATTAACATTTTTGAGGCATAAAACTAAATCTATTATCAACCACAGCATATACATTTTGAATACCAAAGACCAACAATTTTCATTGTAAACTGGTGGTATAGATAAGTTAGTTTTATTTTACCTACTAATGGGACAGAAGGCCAGCCAAGCAAACAGAAATCATTGAGATGTGTTTTTCTATGAAAACTGAGTTGGTCACTTGGATTTAATTGTACAGTCTGCTATTAGTTTAAAAAAATACCACTTTGTTTAAATATTCTTTGAAATGAAAAAAAAAATATATATCTGAAAGCTACGGTTGTACTGGCCAGATGCTACCCACATTATTTTTTGTTTTGTTATTTGTCTTTCACCGAAGTACATCCGTTTATACAGTTTCATAGTCACAGGAACCAACAGGTTTTGCAATTATTAATATTTAAAAATAATATTTAAAAAAAGCATTAGTGTTCAAGCACAGTACTTAACATTATTGTACATTTGTTCACTGAGATCTCGATAACATGTTTCATAGATTAATATGTACATTAGCAACTTGTTTAAAATCAAATATAACACGTGATGCTACATGTATATTGGAAAACCCATAACATAATACCAAGTGTGGTTGTAAAAAAAAAAGATGTCAGTTTTTACATTCATTCTGGTAACATTAACCTGAATCCACCAAAATTCAACAACATGCAGTAAGGCCAAAAAAACGTGTCTCCGGTTTCTGCACGTCAGCATTTTTAATTTTCTTTTTTTTGCTACCAAAATTGCTGGATCGATTGGTATTCTGCCATGCTGTGCTTTAAACGACTTTTTCACAGTAGGGGTATGAACGTTTGCCCGATTTGTGAGGCCTCTCTTAGCCCCGGCATATACAATGTATGACGTATTTCACTGTTGGCAACAACAAAAAAGCCGCGTCACCGCACCAATTTTGAAGCTGACCGATGACCAGAAACTAATACAACCACCCAACTGTTGGACTAAGGTGGAAGTGGGACACCCAGTCCCATGTAAAGTATCCCTGGCTGGGCTATACAGCAATTGGTAATGTTGGGGGGAAAATGCTTTCACAATTACACTTTCCACATAAAAGCACCTCAAGACAAAAATATTTGTAGGGAAGATTGAATCTACCATGTGTTTCACATCACAATTACAAAATATATATACCCATTTCAAAGCAATTGTATTGCTGTTTTCTTATTAAATACAAGTTCCAAGTTGAAACCAATGTATTTAAATTATTATTCTGTTAATCATATTTTGTTTAAATAAAAACCCAAAAGTTGTACTCATTTGAACAATAAAGGAATCATTTCATATGAAACATATATAGTAATATGTTTGTTTATTTTTATAAATATGTCTACTGTCTGTGTTTTGATCAGTATTTCATTGGACAAAGTATTGTTCCTTATTTATGTGTATATGCATTGGAGTTTGGATAGCAAAATTATGCGACCAAACCATTCCGACGTGCTTTGGTCACGGCTAGGTAAAACATCAAGTGGCAATTTATTTTTCTTCAAACTATTTGATCAATTTCTGGCCGTCTTCCTTCCAAAGAACAACTACATTTGTTTGAAGTAGTTGAACCAACAGTATGGCGGATTAAAGCACGGCGTAACGGTTTTATGTAGGTCATTGAAGAGTGGCCTGCCCACGACCATGTCTGTATTATGTTCAGACAGCAGTCGTGCTACTTCTTCCAAAACATCTCCGTACTTCTGTGGATCCAGAGGATATTCCTCTTTTGGATCCTGGTCCATGTTGTACAGCACTGGAGGAATGTGCGTCGTAACGCAAGCTCCTTCGCATTCTGCACAGTGATAACTGCCTTTTAATACTGGTATCCCGCTCGGCCCACAGAACCTGGACAATGCTTTGTTGGTAATCACCTCCTGGGTGTGGTAGTGTACTTTGTATTTACCGTGTCGTACTGCCATGACTCGTTTACCGCAGTAGTGAAAGAGGACCTTATGTGGCGATTTGCCTCCTTGTAGTAACACCTCCATGAGACTCCGCCCATCAATAATACGATCTGCTGGTGGAGACCCTCCAGCAAGGTCTATAGCCGTGCTGAAGACATCCATGGAACTGATAACTTCATTGTTGATTACATTAGCAGGGAGGGTACCAGGCCACCAGGCTATAGCTGGTACCCGCACACCACCATCCCATGTGTGGCCCTTCCATCCTAACAAAAAAATTCAGTAATAAATGTTTTATCAATTAACACTTTAACCAGTTCGCGTCGGGAATAAAAAAGTTTTTCTGGGCCCCTGTGGCGGTTTCTTTTTCCCACACACACGTTAATGGAAGCTTCCACAGTGGGTGGCCGTCACTTCCGAGCATGCATACAAATATTCCGGAGTTTCCTATGGCGTGTTCAGACGCTCTCCGATCCACGGTGCAAAAAAAAATTGCGTGTATACACGGCCTCCGACGCGAACTGGTTAATACCAAATTTTGGAGGGGAGAGACATGTTATGGCTCCAAGGTGAGAACATTCAACAGATTTCTCAACATTCATTTTACAGAGAAGCTTTCCTAATCTGGGAATTTGAGATGAGAACTACATCAAAACTGTTTTAATATGTATCTCATTTTTATATACAAATTATTCTCGCAGCTTTATCAGATTATGCATAATTTTTCAACAAATTCATTTTTTAAATAATTATACTTTCAGATCATTTTGTCCTGTAGTCCCCATTAACCCTCCTACAATCAGTGCAATTTTTGAAACAACCCATTCAGGCCACTAGTTTTGCAGTCGTTGCCAGTGGCCTCATATGGTTACCCTTCTGTGCACTGAGATTGCAGGGTAAAGTGGTCTCCCATTGATACATTGCAGGCCATACTAATATGTTCAAACAACCAGCTACAACCAGCTGTAAACCTGACGATGTATTTTTGACTGTAA
Organism: Zoroaster sp. YZ-2022; assembly: GCA_029582265.1. Classification (NCBI taxonomy): domain Eukaryota; kingdom Metazoa; phylum Echinodermata; class Asteroidea; order Forcipulatida; family Zoroasteridae; genus Zoroaster; species Zoroaster sp. YZ-2022. The sequence goes on along the minus strand of CM055821.1, from coordinate 5,354,371 downwards.
ACACACCTATACAAAACCACTAAAGACTGGTTTGTAATGGCCTTCAGTGTATGTTGAGTATGTATTCAGAGATGGTCTTATTTACAGTGGCGCTGGGTTGATTTTGTAATATTACTTGGAAAGGACAGCAGTGGCTTGTATGCTTTAAGGTTGGTGAAGAACATATTGGAAATTTAGTGGATCGGAGTGGCCTCCATGTGAAGTAGGTTTAAAAGGAGTGTGCACCAGATTACTGAATTATAATCCAAAAATCAAGAATTTCACCAACCTATAAATCAATAATCTAAAATTGGTTATGATTAATATCTTGAGAAATTATTCTGACATACCGCAAAATCTTTTATATATTTTAAATGGATCAAAACAATCTGAATGCATATTCACTGTCTTTTTAATGACACAATGAAACGAGCTGAAACTTTCACACGTTGGTATATTTCTCTTGATTCTTGTACAGACATTTGTGATGCGATCTGGGAAAACCCGTCGGATGTCGGCGAACTTGTTTCGAAGATAATAGTCCCCTAATTTTTTTTGACAATTTGAGTTTTTGCTACCATTTTAATTGTTAATATCTAAATCATCATTCTTGAAAATATTAAATAAAAATTCCATATGTAAAAACATAGTTTTATGATGACAGATAATTAAAAAGCCGTCTTTGTTTTTCGTTTCCGCCATTGTTTTTATGGACAGCGGCGGTTATAACTTCCCGGGAGCATAACTCAAGTTATAGACAACCTAGAATCATGAATAAAACAGTTTTGAAAATAGCACAGTGTCCTCCTTAATTTGATGTATATAACACAAAAATGACAAATTTCACCATGTGAAGGGTTTTCCCAGATAACATCACATTTTATGAAAGGTGTACAATTCCTTGAAGTATGAAGTGTTAAAACTTACATCATAATAGAACCTTCCCACTCAAATACCTGGCTACAGGCCGTGTATATAGAAGTTTCCATTCCTTAACATTACCTTTGAGAGGGTCTGCGGATCCCCCCTCTCTGCACATCTCTCGTCCTGGTCCGTGGTCGGACAGGAAGATGGCCAGTGTGTTCCTTTCTAGATGTAGGTCTTTAAGTAGCTGGATCATCTCTCCTACAGCCCAACTCATCTCATTCACTGTGTCACCATATGGACCTGGGGAAAACGGACAACAGTCATCATGACACTGGGTTTTCACAGACTTATTTTTCTATAATGGGAAAAATATGTTTTGGACAAAGATGTGTCTCACATGTTTTATGTTTGCTGAAGACTTATAGAATCTGACTAAGGGACAAGGGACAAAGTCATGGTACGGCCAGGCCCAGGCTTTTCCCCTGCCTACTGGCCTATGCCCTCCAGAAGGCCAGGTTATGTTGACTGGCAGGTACTGTATTGTTACAGGATTAGGACTCACAAAAGACAATTAGGAGGCCAGGTAGCCCAGGCCTGGCCGGGCTTCTCAAAGCTTGGCTATACCATGACTTTTTGCCCTCCTCCCTAACCTCTCCTGGACGAGTTCCTGAAGGCCTCGGAACTAAACAAGTTCGAGTGTGTCTGCGGGAAGGACATGAAGAAGAAGAAGGGCTCGTCTTGGTGATTGTGTACAAAGGCCTTAGCATCATGGAGTAGTGACGATGTCAGGTTATGGTGGCTGAACGGTTGCTGTTTGATCGTATCATTGTAGTACAAAAAACATTGGGACGGATCAGGGGAAGGAACCATCAGCTGAGGAAGAAAGAGAAAGATGTCGTGTGAGTATTTGTACCGCGCATGAGCTATTGAGGGCACATGTTGCTAGATCACTGTGAGCGAAAGGGCAGCTGCGATTTGCGGTTTGGAGTCGTACGCTCGGAATATCTCCAGGGAGCATTGGCTGGCAGAAGTATACTAACATGTGTAGTACCTAATGTACGCGCATGAAGTGTACTTACAAAGCTCTCACAGCCAAAGTGGCTTTCACTGGATGAAAGAGTGCTACGATGTGTGAATGAGGTTGAGTGTAAAAGACTTACAATGATATGGAGTGCCATGGTCGAGCGGTTTAGTGCATCAGATTTGTGTTCTGATGACCGAGTCGTCAGAATGTGGGTTCGAATTCCAACCGCGACCGGGGTACTTGAGCAAGACACTTTACCATAATTGCTTCTCTCCACCCAGGGGTAAATGGGTACCTGTGAGGGCAGAGTTGGTTGTTGTGTTTGATTAGCCCTATATGCGCTAAGAGTGTCGTGGACGAGCGGTCTAGCTTACCGGACTCAAGTTCTGGTGTTAGCAGCAGAATGTGGGTTCGAATCCCGGCCGTGACACTTGTGTCCTTGAGCAAGACACTTAACCATAATTGCTTCTCTCCACCCAGTGGTTAAATGGGTACCTGTGAGGGCAGAGTTGGTTGATTAGCCCTATGTGCGCTGTAATGGCATCAATTGAGCTGTATACTCCCCAGGGAGCTGAGATGGTTTCAGGAATGATTTATGAGCATGAGCCTTATGAGCAGGGGTAATAATATAATGCGCCTTGAGCACCACTTAGTTGGTGGATACGTGCGCTACATAAGTCCACACATTATTATTATTATTAATGGCAGCAATTGAGCTGTATACTCCCCAGGGAGTTGAGATGGTTTCAGGAATGATTTATGAGCCTGATGAGCAGGGGTAATAATGTAATGTAATGCGCCTTGAGCACCAGTTTGGTGAATACGTGCGCCATATAAGTCTACATTATTATTATTATAACAATATGTCAAGCAACATGTCCACATACAAATAGAGATGGAGAGATGAAATGATAACTATTCTGTAATAAAATATAGACGAAGAGATAGACCGAGTAATATACCTTAATTTCATCACAAATCCAGCGATTAGTAAATGGCAGTATCGTACCCACAAAGTCAAAGCCGTGATGCATAGGCAAATGGTTTCCATCATGGTCATTAAACTCATTGATACCTGCAGAAGTTGACAAAATCATTAATATATATTATCAGAAGTCTATTGCCTACATGAAGTGTGCCACTCGCGTACTAATAGTACTCCAAGAACAATGGATTTGGGCTATTCATGACTTTACCCGGCGTGTGAGAGAACTGTATGTCGCGCGCGCACCATAGGGTTGAGTGTGTTTGTTGAGTACAATGCTATGGAATATAGACAGACTGGCACTCTTTATGTAGTTTATGGACTTCTGGGATTATGTAAACCTCAATTATAGCGGAAGTGCAGTGACATGATCTACATGGTGCTATCTTGCAGACAGAGGTCATCAGATTCAACCTCGTCTGCATGGGCTACCTCACTCTCACTACTAGACCCTGGGATACACATCAAATGCTTGGATAAGTGATTTTACTGAAATTATGATGAAATCAATTGGATGGCTTAAGGCCGGTTCATACTTGATGCGAAAGCGGATGCGAAGCGAATTTTACGTCATCAAATTCGCGGCGAATGATTCGCGCAAGTTGAAATGTGTTCGACTTTTGCGAACCTTCGCCGCGAATATTTGCTGTGAACCATTGTCGACGTCACAAATTTCGCTTCACATTCGCTTTCGCATGAAGTATGAACCGGCCTTTTCTCCCGGCCTCCCCACTGCAGCACACTATATTCTTAGTAACGGTATCAGACTACCACCTAATTTACATATCCAAGATTTTTGGATATTGCATCTGAGCCCAATTCCACAGAGCTGCTACGCAGAGAATTTTGCTAAGCAATATAAAGCAAACTACCAGCAAAAATTCATACATTTTGTGTGGAAGTTTGGCTGGTAACCATCAAATTCCGCTAAGCAAATTTTTCTGGTGAGCAATTTTTATCTGCTAAGCAACTCTATGAAATTAGACCCAGATTACCAATGTTTTTAAGTAACAGTAGTGACTTAACCCTAACCCTGCCAGACGCAGCACAGTGCATATGCAGCCAAGTCTGTTTCTATTGAGAGCTGGTCCCATTGAACAATGCCAGAGTTGTATCCTGCTGCGTTTGGTGACCACAGACTCTGAGGCAGTTCGGCCTTGAGATTTGTGACATGATGGATTTTACTGCACTGGGCAGTCAAGTCACTTTGACAAACGATGCAATCTGATGCGTCTGGCAGGGTTTCTAGCCAAAATACCCTGGAGGGTTAGGGTTAATCTACATGGTGCTTAATGACCAATCCTTACAATTCTTACCTAGGTGCCACTTGCCTACCATCCCAGTGGCGTATCCCAAGTCCTTGAGAGCTTCCGCCATAGTTATTTCTTCTTTAGGTAATCCATTGGTCGATTTGTGCATGAACACAGGGAATGGTAGCTGTTGATCGCCATAAAGCCCAATACGGACTGGGTACCTTCCTAGTAAAAAGTTTTGTACCAGTTTTTTTTTTAATACTTTGGAATATTGATCTGCCACAAGGCAACTACATTTTTTTTTTTTTTTTAAATCACTGCTGCGAAACCACAAAATCAATGAAGAAATAAAATGGCCCTGCGACTGTATTTTGACATTCCATGCATGCAGTTTACAGGTACTTTGCACACAATAACCTCACTCCCAAGCTGGCCATACCTAGCCTGGAAATTTCGCAAACCATCAGGTTGCTACTCAATGAGTGCATTGGTGCCAGCTTGCATTTTTGGAGAGTCTGTGTAAAATGAATGTACATGTATACTGTAATGGACATAAGATATTTTGGTGGGTCCCTTGGATGGACTGTAGCTATAACAATGGTATTAAGTAGTGAACATAAGATATTTTGACATTCCAGCTTTCCGGGTCCCTTGGATGGACTGTAGTTATAACAATGGTATTAAGTAGTGTAATGGACATAAGATACAACATGTATTGTGACATTCCAGTTTTTTTTTTTTTTGAGGGAATGTGGTTGCTTTTGTTGATGTTTCACAGATTAATTAGTTGGCTTTGTTAATGGTTGGATCTTTTGGCTGCTACTTTGGTATACATGTGCACTAAACCTTGTGAGCTTTAAGAAATACTAGCCTACTATAAAACCTATGGGTATGAGGGCTCCGGGGTGGCAGTCTGGACCTGTGGCTGGGGACAGAAGGTTGTTCGGACGGCGGTTGTATTTTATTTTGTATAAAGTTTAGTTACGCAAAGGATTGCCTGTATTTTATGTTATATAATTTCAGCCTGTCGTCCGAACATTAAGGTAATACTATTTCAGTTATTTATATTAGTTTAGTAGTGTCCTGAATTGTTTCTTTGCTTTGCCAGTCTTTATACTGCTTTTATTTTTGAGTGGCAAAAAGCCTCCCTCCCTTGGTGGGATAATACATAAAGAATACCAGTATTTAGTTTCGTTTTGTTTTACTTATTTCTGTTCTTGATTGTCTCTCCCCCTACTGACGGATTAAGATATATCCGTTACAATACTCACTCACTGGTGGTTTTTTTGTTTGCTTGGGTTTTTCTTTTCTGTTACCCGCCCGTAACTGCTTCTCTCCACCCAGGGGTAAATGGGTACCTGTGTGGGCAGAGTTGGTTGTTGTGTTTGATTAGCCCAATATGCGCCAAAATGACTGCAATTGAGCTGTATACTACCCAGGGAGCTGAGACGGTTTCAGGAATGATTTATGCACCTGATGAGCAAGGGTTAATGTCGCCGTGAGCACCCGTTTGGTGAATTTGTGGATGTACTTTATAAGTATCCATTATTATTATTATTATTATTATTTCGCGTTAGCACAGCATGAAAAGAAAGATCTTGTTTTCCTTTCTGCTGGTTAACCTCGAGTCAAGCTACGTCCCGTAGCCTTAGATCTCGAGTGTCTTTCGCAGAATCCTTGCTGTCCCTAAGAGTGCCGCCTTCTGTAGTAATTCTACTCTAACAGATGTTCCTATCTCCTTGAGATGTTTCTCCAACGCCTTCGGGATTGTACCCAGTGCTCCCATTACCACAGGAATAACCTTCACCTTGACTTGCCACAGCTTGCGGAGTTCTCTCGCTAAATCCTGATATTTCTGTACCTTCTCCTTCTAAGCTACTCTACTATCACCCGGCACAGCTATATCAATAAGATGACACATCTTTGCATGCTTATCCAAGACAACAACATCCGGCCGTCTATGTTCTATAACATGATCTGTCTGGATGTTGAAGTCCCAGAGAATCTTGACATGCTCCGTTTCTTCAACCTTTTCCGGCACATGGTCGTACCACTTCGATTGCACCTTGACACCGTACTTCTTACACAAATCCCAATGAATCACTTTGGCCAACTTGTCGTGTCTGCCTTTGTACTCTGTCTGAGCATGCACTCTGCATTCGCTATTCGCTGACAATGTGAAATACAGTCTCCTCTGCCGCATTGCACATTCTGCACATACAAGAGACATCTGACTTCTCGATCCTTGCCTTCATCACATTCATCGGCAGAGACTGGTCTTGCGCTGCAGTAATCAGACCCTCGGTTTCTTTCTTTAGTTCTCCTCTCCTCAACCATTCCCAAGTCTTGCTACTTGCCACTTCTTCGGTACATCTCAGGAATCGGCCGTGAAGTGGTTTTTCCTGCCAATCTCGTGTTCTTTTTTCTTCTTTGATTCTTATACTCCTTTGGACCTAATTTGTCTGCCTTCATGTATTTCCGTGCAACCTTCAACAACTTTTCCCGAGTACTTCTTACATGACGCTGCAAGCTCCTCTCGATGTTAATGCTGTCTGATACACTAAGTAACCCTCTTCCGCCCTCTGACCTCGGTAGATAGAGTCTGCTGACATTCGACCGTGGATGTAACATACCGTACATCGTCATCACCTTCCTCGTTTTCCTGTCAGCAACATCTAGATCTGCCTTAGTCCACTCGACAATTCCCGCACTATCTCATTAGTGACACAGCCCAAGTGTTGATCGCCTTTATCATATTCCCTCCATTCAGCTTGGACTTCAAACACTTCTTCACTCGTCTTATATACTCTTTCTTAAGTCTCTCTTTCGATTCCTCGTGCAGTACATGATCTGCTTCAAGCACTCCAAGATAGTTATAACTTTCTTTTTCACCCAACACCCTCAATTGTGTGCCGTCTGGTAAAGCAATTCCATCCGAATGTGCCCTTTTACCCCTCTTCATGGTCATCGCAGCACATTTCTCCAGACCAAACTTCATGCCGATGTCATCGCTGAAGATCCGTACAGTCTTAACCAAAGAATCAATCTCTTTCTCGTTCTTCGCAAACAACTTCAGGTCGTCCATGAAGAGAAGATGATTAATCCTGCATCCATCCTTCGTCATCTCGTATCCCGCACTAACCTTCCGCAAAATCATCGTCAAAGGGAACAGCGCCAAAACAAACAGTGGAGACAGAGAATCGCCCTGGAAAATACCTCGTCTGATGTTTACCTTACCAAGACATTCATCACTGGCCATCAGATTTGTTCTCCATGTCTTCATGCTCTCACCCAGGAGACATTTCACCACATCAGCTGCCCCTATCATATCCAAACATTCCATAATCCACGAGTGTGATACCATGTCGTATGCCTTCTTGTAATCTATCCATGCCATGGCCAGATTAGTTTTCCTGTTCCTACAGTCCTTTAGCACCGTCTTATCAATGATGAGTTGGTCTTTCGTTCCTCTTGACCGCTTCTTGCAACCTTTCTGCTCATCTGGAAATAACTGCTGATCTTCTATGTGACTATACAGATCTTCTGCAATGATACCAGTCAGAAGTTTATACATCATGGGTAGACATGTAATAGGTCGATAGTTACTTGCAACGTTACCCTTCTTAATGTCCTTCATGATGAGAACCGTTCTTGCTTCAGTCATTCACGTCGGAACATTGCCACGCACTAAGCATTGTTGCAGCTGCTGGGCTATTCTTTCATGAAGACTACTGAAGTTGTTTAGCCAGTATCCGTGCACTTGGTCTGGTCCCGGGGCTTTCCAATTCGGCACTTTCCTCAACTGTTTCTTCACCTTGCTCACATCAATCTGAAATCCCTCTTGTTGTTGTACATTCTTTAACTCGTCTTTCACGTCGGCTAACCATTCTGCTTGTCTGTTATGATCACCAGGCTGATCCCAAAGACCACCCCAAAAATTCCTTGCCTCTGCTGGCTCTGGGCCCACTTGTGAGTTGTCACATTTCCCGTCCAATTCTTTGAATAATTGACGTTGATTTGTATTGAATAGACGATTTTGATTAAACTGCCTGACCCTGTCGTCATACCTTTTTACTTTCGCAGCCTTTGCCTTAACCCTTTGCTTTATTTCCTCCTTAACTACATTCATCCCCTTTCCTTTTACTTGATACTTCTTTATTAATCTATTCCTCATATCTGAATCTTTCATTGCACCTTTATCCATTTGCTCTATTCTACTAAGATCTTTGTGTAACTCGTTAATTTGGCCCTCAAGCCTGCGTTTCCACCAAGGTTTATTATCTTTATGTTGTGATTGTGAAGATTTAACCCCTAATTTGTCCACTGCTACAACTGCACCTGCAAAGACAAGATTATTAATTTCAGTAAGGTTAGTAGTACTTATCGTCCCAAGGATTCTACTTACCATAGCCGACACATTTGTTAGCTTTTTCCTTGGGACCTGACGCAATGCAGGAATACTCCACTTACCTGTCCCTTTTACCGATACCATTACCTCTTCAATCCTCTTCCTAATCTCTAGCTCTTCCTCCGTCAAGTCTGTACTTGCATCTTCTGTTCCCTCCTCTACTCCTCCACTGACCTCATCCGCACTCTGGGAACTTGCCAGTTCTCCAGCGACCACGTTGACCAGTTCCTCCTCCTGCACTTCTTCCTCCTGCACTTCTTCAGCATCATCACCAGCCTCTGTCCGTGATATTATTCTACTCATCTCTTCCACCTCAACTTTCGTTAGCCACTGGTTATGTTTGATTTGTTTTACCTGGTCGGCAAGCCGCTGTTCACTTATTTCAAACATGCCTTTATCCTGCCATATGTTAATCATTCTCCTTCTGTACCCTCTGTTCTCTGGCTTGCTCCTTATAAAACATTCCATTGCAATTCTGTTATCGTTCTTACTCCACTTTCTCCTGTTTACAGCACGAATTCTGTTATTGTTCTGAGCAGTGTGTATACGATCTAGCGGTACCTGCTCAAGCATACCGACCAGAACGGGCGATGGACTTCCTCTTTGAGAGTTCGTCTCTGATTCACCGTTGAGTTGATGCTGCATAGCATTCATTATTATCATCACAAAATTGTGAGAAAATTTGTATTGTTTCAGGGGAAATTACATGCAAAAGCGATGTGTATTTCACCCTGCAGTAGTTCACTCAGCGTTAGTTGCTATCAAGATGTTCTAAAGGACGCAGATGGAACGCGCGTCTCACTGCTAACTATATACACTGAGTAACGTACGTTGTAAAGAGTCTTCCGAAATCGGAGAAATCCAAAAGGTTTTTACAGTAAAATGCCACAAGATCTTTAATGGCCAATGTTGAAACTTACCCTGTAGAGTCTACTTGGTAGCACCTACAAGGAGAACACTTTTGGTAATGATTATACGACGGGAAACAATAAATATTTTCGCTTGAATCGAGAGCCAATCTGTCGCAGTGTTTCTTGTCTCGACGCCATATTATTATTATTATTAGTATTATTAGTATTATTAGTATTATTAGTATTATTAGTATTAGTAGTAGTATTAGTATTAGTATTAGTATTAGTATTAGTAGTAGTAGTAGTATTAGTATTAGTATTATTAAACTTGCTTGTGTGACCGAGTCCATCAAAACCACTAGGGTTCTGATTAAATAAAGAAAATAACGAGCATCAAGACATCGCCAGCCCCGGAACATAATATGAGAAATAGCTCATTGTTTTTCTTTGTAACCCTTCCTACCTGTGAGCATGGCTCCTCGGCTTGGCGTACAGAACAGAGCCGGGCTGTACCACTGAGTAAAGCGTATCCCTTCCTGTCCCATCTGATCAACTGGACCGGACTCTTGACTGGGATGACCGTATGAAGACAGATCTCCATATCTAGCACATTTAGAATACAGGACAAAATGGTTCAATGGTGCATGAGTTAATGACATCAGAGGTACCAATTTTCTTGCTCCTGGTGAGATTGTGGTGGTGTATCCCCCGTAGAACATTTCACTTCTGTGAAAAAAAATATCTAGGCTTTTCCTCTGTAGTGCTACCCAAGTGCCTCTTTGAAATATTTGTGCCTTCTGTTCCTCCCTCCCCCAATATATAAACATATATGTTTGGCAAACCCCTCTTTATCAGAGATTTGTGTAATAAAAGTAAACTACAGTTCCATGACATTATCAGCATCATAAAAATACAATAGTCACAGGTGTTCATTTTGTGCCACTTACTAATTCCTGTTTTGAAAACAATGCAAATAAAACTAAAAATGTTTTTGCAAAGAAATCAATCCTGTATTACTAGTAGTATTACTAAAGCTGAAAGGGTCCTTGTCAACTAGGGTGTTCCTCAATGGGACCCACGCAATCTCAATAGACACTTTCACGGTAATATGCGCCATGTCGTTCACGGGGGCCAAATTGTTTATTCAGAACAAGCATTGCCATCTGCGATCCAGGAGGGCGCATGAAGTTTGATCTTCGAGTCGCAGACGGCAACGCGTGTTCTAGATTTTGCCTTGTGTGAAAAACATGGCGCATATTACCGTGATAGGGTTTGTTTGATTACCTGGGTACTATTAAGGAGTACCCTAGCTAGCCCCAACTCCCTAGGCCCATTTGCTTACACATAACCTGAATCCTCCAAAATCCTTCAGTAGTAAAGCAAGCACATGACATGTATGCGCACATGACATGTATGCACACATGTGTTTCTAATCTGTGATACATCGTGTACATGGCCAGGGACCCTCCCTGCATGCATGGAACAATAAACAGTGTCCACCGACCCAAGCACTGACCTTGCAATCACTACAACAAACATGGATGTACATGTACCATGGAAAGGCAAGTATGCCTAATAACCTCATCAATCCTCCAAAATCCTTCACATTACAAAGAGCATGTAGCATGTAACCTCAATCCTTCAAAATCCTTCACTTTAGCAAAGAGGATTTTGGAGGATTTGGGAAGGTTATAGGGGTAGCTACAATGACCCTCTTCAGCATTACTAACCCCATGTCATCTGCTAGGAATAGGATGATGTTGGGTTTGTCAAGAGGTAAACGTATTGCAGCAGTCAGCCCTGCTGTCAATAGAAGATAGCATACAAATACTACATTCATCCTGTCTCTTTCCTTTGTCGACTCGAGATCGTCACTCAAAATCGTTCCTTGTAATCACTCACTCAAGATCAACTATTCTGAAAAAAATCCCAAATACAACTACTATTATAAATTTGTTAATATGGTTTCTTGATCCAAGTACTCTAAATATTGAAGATCGCACTTGTAAGCGAAATGTTTTCTCCACCCCGACTGTTTCCCATCACTCTGGCAAAGCCAAAGGTAAACTTACATTTATTTGAAGAAAAAAAAGAAAAAAAACTATAAAAAAAACTCCCCCCCCCCAAAAAAAACATCTATCCATACATATACTGTACATACTGCAGTAATTGAAGGGTAGAATGTCGTATCCGACCGCCACTTTTTCTCATTAAATGTAAACAATAATGTAATCTTACCTACCTAGTAAGGTGGAGAACATATGGATGATGATGGACATATACTTCTAATTATTCCAGGATATTTATTTCATGAAAAATCAGGCATTTTCGGTATACGATGACTTCCTAGATAGTCATGTTAGTCTGATCTTGTCAACTCCCCCATAAGTGACCAACACAGTCATTGTACATGCGCAGTGGCAACTATAATAGGATCCTTCTATTTCCTGAAGGGGAGGATTTTTTTAGAAGGGAAATCAAGTCCAAAAACCATCATAAAAGTGGATTTTAAAGATAGTTTTCGCTTTCTGTACCCCCAAAAAATCGATGGAATCATTTTTAACTGATTAGTGGTTGCAACAAATTTTCAAAAACCCTTAAAAAGTGGCGGTTGGATACGGCATTCTTTCCTAATTGAATAACATTTTTTTCTAAAACCAAAATTTCTTTAAACAAAAGTTTTTATTTTAAAAAAATCTTAAAATAAACTGTTTTATTCCTAATCAATAAAATGGGATCAAACATCTTTCTGTTTAATTAAATTAATAAAAAATAAATAAAAAAATTCTCAAAAGAATGGTTCAGATCAATCAGATATGACATTCGCAGCTCATTATAAATGCAAAGATAATGTAAATGTTCTGTCTGTGTGCTTGCCGCGCATAATTTCAAATATTAAAAACACTTTCAGGTGATCTTTGCAAGATCCACAATCCAAGATCTTACTATTATAGTATTAAGACAAAGGATTAAGGAATGGTAAGGGGCTAGATTCAACTCTAATAACTAGCAGTAATTACACCATGGAGGAAGGAAAATAGATTTTCCTTCCTCCATGATTACACCTACCCACCTGTCAAATGCACCCCAACAATAGCACGTGTAATAATGGCGACAACATGTACATGTACTTGTCCGTTCCTACGTGTACATACATGTACATGTACATATCCTTAGTATTACATGGAGGAAGGAAAACACTCCTTCCTCCACTAATAATACCGGGCCGGTCACCGCGCGCGCGCCGGTCGCCCTACATAAATTAGTAAACAAATTTCATTGACTATTGCTGGCCGGCTTCCATCCAATGTCGATCAAGGTCCAACAACACGTACACAAGGGCGCAACCACGTGTTGAAAGTTGGGGGGGTCCCAAGCAGCCAATAGCAACGTGATCTGCGGGCGGGCGCGGCGAGCGAATTAAGCGAGCACGCCACTAGACTATGGTCTTGGTTCAATATCACGTATTTCAGCGTGTTGATGGAAGTGTTGCATAATTGTGATGTCATGAATGACATTACTAGGATCATGTATACATAAAATACCAAAATGTTCCAGAAGTTGGGGAGGTCCACATAAACTTTGGGGGGGGGGTCGTGACCCCGACCCCCCCCCCCAGTGGTTGCGCCCTTGACATGGTGGTGGTACGATATATGTAGACACAAATCATTATTATTAACCATATTAACAATAGGCCTATTTATTGTTAATTAAATTCGTTTCCTAAAACGTAATTCGCCGCACTCGTGAAATGACGCACCTACCTTTGGCTTAGCATTTCTCGAAAAACTTACAAAACTATGGCGTATTACTGGTTGCATCTGTGTCCTTTCTCTATGCATAAACTTATCTAAGTCGTGCTTGTTACAGAAATAAAAATTAAAGTGAAATTGTATGATTTACTGGAAAGTTAGTGCTTGTGAAAGTGGAAAAAGTTGTTTAACCACTGATTTTACTAGATACAAATACATGTAAATACATGACCTCAATTTTTTGTTCACGAACATCAGTGATTTTATTGTTCTATGCCGTCAACAAGCTGTTGTCTGTGGAAACCAAAAGATATGAATGCTTTGCATTTGCAATGAGAAATACCGATCCTCAAAATGGACACATTCCTTATAGAAGAAGCGAACGAAGACTAAGTTAATTCGTTGGTGTTTATTTCGACGGTAGTGGAAAATTATTGAGAAAATGAAACATTAATATCATGGTTATGAAAAGAAATCTTTTATTTGACAAAATGTTAACGGCATTTTTATACATTTCAAAGTTTTAAAGTACTTTTTGCAAAAATTTTAACCACCTTCCATTTTATTGGTCTTTCAAGAATATTGATTAAAAGTTTTGAGAGCTTCTCCAAATTCTACCATTTTATTTTAAAAATCGAAAACAATATTTTTTTTTTCAAGATTAAAAACAATTTTACAACCATCTGGAATAAGATGAAACATGATTCAACTGTTTTTCTTCTTGGGTACATTTTCTGTGCCCCCATGAACTTTAACAGTTTGGGGGTAAGTCATTATACCAACATCAATTTTTTGATGACCACAATTCTGCGCGTCTCAGAAAACGGCGCTCAAGACGTCCACGCGTATGATCATGCATTGAAATTCAGCATTTTACAAGAGAATCCTTCACTGAAACAAACTGAAACACCAAACTGCTAATTTCATTTGTAAGTTACCGTTCAGTTGATTATATAACCTTAGGTGCGTCATTTAGGGTAAATTGAGGATATTGATTAAACATGCGAGATGTGAATGGATAGAGGCAAGACCGAGAGGGCGCTAAGGAAAAATTACTTGCGTAATCACTGTAATCGATACCCTACGCCGCGGCCGCCGACCGATCGAGCAGACGACATAGTCGAGCGAGGAGAATGATTTCAACAGCAGAACACCCGAATTTATGACATGTAACGTTAAAGATAATTATATATATATATTTTTCATCTTTCAACTGTCTTTCATCTTTACCGGAGTTTCTGTTCATGATTGTACAACTTAGCTGTAACTCCAAACATAACTCACCACAAACATCCTGTCATGTGGCCCGTCCGGAAATTGGGCATGTATTCCCTAACCGGAAAATATGTTTAAAAGTTGAAAAAATATGATGATTCATCGAATACAATCTTCCACACATTTTATTTCTGATTTGTTTTCTTATATTTCTTGTAGTTGAACTTTAATACGGCCTTATGGGTTTGCCTCGCTTTGTTAAAAATGTTTGGAATGCATGTAGCAGTAGTAGGCCTAACACGTTAACGTTAAAAATTAACTTGGTGCCTTGCTTGATGCAATGGATACAAATTATTTATAGGCCTGTGGCCCCATTCTAGGGCCAATACACTGGACTCCTTTGTATCCTTGCCCTTGGCCCTAACGTTAGCACCACCTGACCACATGTACAAAAATGGAGCAATTTTTCTTTTTTTTCAACTTTTGATCTGCTAATTATTACAACCTAAAACTTAGTTAGTCATTAGGTAACCTCGCCCAAGCAGACACTTTTGGTATAAAATCCATTTTTCTGGGATGAAATTTTTGAAACATTTTTGAAGAAAAACAAAAATAATGAAATAATAAAATTTCACAAAAATTACTGATTTTACAATAGTAAACTTTATGCCCAAAGTGTCTGCTTGGGCAAGCTTATCTAATCACAAAATTTTACATCATAATACTTATAATAGGCCTAATTAGCAGATCAAAAGTTGAAAAATCGTTCCATTTTTGTACATGTGGCACATAGGGCCAAGGATACAGAGGGAGTCCAGTGTATTGGCCCTAGAATGGGGCTACAAATTGTACAATGTAGTGTAAACATATGTTTTGGCTTAATTGTACATGTAGAAGCATACTTATCAAATGTATATAGAATTATAGGAATAAGTGAGGGTTTTTGTACAAATTGTCACAATGTGACGCTTCCGTTATAAACGGTTATTATTTTAGTACAATAGACCTTATGCATATGATGTCACAAACTGAATACACGCACAGCGCGCATACATGAACCAATGAGTGTCCTTCTCTAGCCTCTGATAGAGGACGACCTTCCGTTTGCGATGTCATATGCATAAGGTCTATATTAACCTAAATTCAATATTGATACAAGTTTCAACTCCAAACATTTTAGTTTCTCTGGCAACTTGAGTTTTTCATTTTCATGAACATGTAATGGCTTATATTATCTGTCACTTTGTGAAAATGTAAATGAGGTACTGAATTTCTAAAGTCTGTTTGTTGAATGCTTACTTTAAAGGGACAATATCGTCACAACCAACAGGGCATGGAATTGGAGTGCTAGTTTTAGATTAATTCAGTGACTGAAAATAATACCCCATATGATAAGGTCATGTTATTGTTGCTGCTGCATAAATGAGCTAGTAATTTTCAGTCACTGTGTTCATTCATCTTAACCCTAACTCCCGAGGCCCATTTTCTTACACATAACCTGAATCCTCCAAAATCCTTCAGTAGTAAAGCAAGCACATGACATGTATGCACACATGTGTTTCTAATCTGTGATACATGTACATGGCCAGGGACCCTCCCTGCATGCATGGAGCAATAAACAGTGTCCACTGATCCAAGCAACTGACCTTGCAATCACTCCAACAATCATGGATGTGCATGTACCATGGCAAGGCAAGTATGCCTAATAACCTCAATCCTCCAAAATCCTTCACTTTAGCAAAGAGCATGTAGCATGTAACCTCAAGCTTTCAAAATCCTTCACTTTAGCAAAGAGGATTTTGGAGGATTTGGGAAGGTTAGGGTTAAACTAAGGACACTGGTTCCATGCCCTGTTGAAAGTCTGCTCTGATCGTGACGATACTGTCCCTTTATCTAGAAATCTTTTTTCCTTACTTTTTACCTTGTTGACAGACATCAAGAATGGCCTTAAGGCACATACTGAAACATTCCCGTTTCAGTGGGTATGTCTTACCTGTCTCCATTGTTACCGTGGCAACTGTAGGTTCTTCTGGTATTTGGCTGAACCAGAACAGCAAGAGTATCCAATCCAACTGGTCATCATTTGGTGCTGTCAGATTTGGAAGAGCATTCTTTACTGTAAAAATTATTATTTTTCTTAAAAATTTCTCAGTCTTAACCCTCCTACTACTCAAAAAATCAGTAAAAGTGTTGATATACTTGCCAAGGTATATCTAGTGCACTTATAAGTCAAACACTGTCAAACCTTACGTATAGTAAGTACATTTACAGGTCAAAATGAGTTGACCGTTTTAGACTGGTAAAAGCATTGTCTGGTATCGTTCAGGGTAGTCAAAATTAGGGCTGTGCGTTTTCGGATATTTTTGGAACCGGATACCCGAAATCAGGAAAGTTCGGATACCCGGATACCCGTTTTCATTCTTGTTGAAAACATGCCTTCTTTAGTGTACAAATACATGTAAACGTTAACAAAATTGACCTTTATAATACAGAGGATACCATATTTACTTCGATCTTTATTAATATGTTTCTATCACAATGAACTTTAGTTAAATGTCAATAAACCTGTCAATAAACATTGTTTCTTGAAAGAATGAATTTTTACCAATTTGGGCCCCTTTTTCTCAAAATGGGACCAAACTTGACTATTCCCTGTTGAACGTGGCATCGTGTTGATCGGTCAGTCAAGAAATGAGTCTAAAATTTAGGATGCACACTCATCAAAAAATAACTTAACAAAACGTATCAGTGTAAGTTTTGTCTACTTTTTAATTAGTATTCAGCCAATTTGTCCCCTCCATCAATGTTTGACGATCCATAATTCGCAGCTCATCATAAGCAACCGCATTTCGTCCCTCATAAACGTCTTTTCAACTGATAGGAGATTAATTGACACCGACGTGTGTATAGCACTGTATGCTCAGTGCTTTCCGAGTGTCTGTGAAAAAACTACACAGGCGACTCGGGCGGAATTCTAACCCACGACCTCCTGCTTACTAGTGCAGACATCATACCTCTCGACCACCGAGCTTGCACGATGACGATTGGCCGGCTAGAATCCTATATCGCAGTGGGTTCCGCGATATATATAGATTGGTGAAATTCTTGCGTCGGGAGATAAACAATTGATTTAATTTTGCCCTACACCGATGTGTGTATAGCACTGTATGCTCACTGATAGGAGATGAGGTGATTGTAAAAAATTCGTCCCTCATAAACGTCTTTTCAACTGATAGATTAGGTGATTGTAAAAATATGCTGCCCAATTGAAAGGATCAAACCCGCAACCAATAATACCTTTCAAATCCGACTGATTATGGATCCTACTGTTGGTTTCAAAGACAATGACCGACTTAACACCTCTTTTTTATGTCTTTCTTTTGAAACAAACTGTCACCTTGTCGGCAAATGTAATACATAAGAGAGCTCGGTATCGTCGGGTAAATAAATGTAAATGTTGGTGATATGCTGAGGGATGGTCAGTGGCACATCAAAATAATTACACAACAAAACCAATTTCAACACTACTTTTTTATTACGACAACAATTAATGTGGACGTCCCCGATAATAAAATCCCCTCTATTAACACATCATGGTGCACACTCCAGTGCAGACATAAACCAGCAGTTATTGTCCCACTAATCCAATTACTGTGAATAATAGGCAAACATTCCATCCTGTGCAGCTAGTTTGATACATGTTTGTAGCATGCCAGCCAGGCTATTTGAGTCTTAATGATTGGATACAATGTATCGGTTGGACAAAAGTGTATGGAAAATGTCCATACTACAAAGGCGTTATCTTGAATAAAATTGCTCCTAAAACATTGTTCAATAGTCAAAAATTTCTGTTCACACCGCTGAAATGGTAAGTCCCAATTTTAAAAAGTCGTTTACGGGTACTCGGAACCGAAAAACGGAACTGGGTAATGACAGTTTCGGTCGGGTATCCGGATACCTGGCACAGCCCCAGTCAAAATGACAGTAAAAACCAGTCAAAAATGCCCCCGTGTGCACATTTGGGTCAACAGTCAAAACAGTCAGTTGACTGGTTTTGACCTCTGTAGCATCTTCTCACGAAAGTGCAGCTATAGTAGGAGGGTTAATCTCAACCTTACCTTTTCCTTACCCCTTCCTTACCCCTTATCCTTAAACTCTTTCGCTCCCCCTCCCATCCTTTATCTCCATGGCCACAACCCCAAGGTCTTAATCCTATGGAAAAGCCCAATCGTCAAACTTTTATTCCCATTCATAAATGCCCATCTTGATTTCGTTTTCAAAATTTCAATATCCAGAGCCATTTGCATTGAAAAAAAGAGTCAGAAAGAATCCAAACCAAATCCAACGTTTGAGAATTAATGGATGATATTCAAACTTAACCTGTGAGTCGCCGTGACGCATATACACTCAGTTTGGTTCATTACCGTGTCTTGCATACTTGCATAAGGCATAGGCAGCCAATCATTACTAGCCGTTAATACAACCTCATGTGAACAAGTTTCGTCCAGTCAGATTGTCTTAACTGTCTTGGGCATTTATGAATACTTGATAATGAATGGCAAACATCCCATCAGTGAATGACTTGTAGAGAGTTGAACGTACGGCTTATGAGATAACTTGTGTTTGAAAGAAGGTTTTTAATAATGCAATAATTTCCCCATGAAATGTATTTTGAAATTTTGATGCAAAAAGTTTCCTATGAAATCAGTCTTTCCATAAGAATAATAAGGAATAACTTATGACTAATAGATCTTTTACAGCGTGAAATTAATTATTTTTGGTATATAAAATTGTGATGGGGGATGGGTGGATTGATCATGAGCTGGGAGGGATATAATATTCACTCAATGTTGTTTTTAGTTCTTTATACTTTTATATACATTTTCTTCCATATGGTGTATATATCCTCATGGTATATTTTTCTTTCCTTTATCTGACTCATCCATCAGGCGGCATTTGTGGCATTGGATTATAAATTCACTTTGTTTGGTTTGGACAAGACATCGGAGAAATTCAATGAACTCAAATCAAAGGTACCACTAATGTTTCACTGCATTAACCCTGCTATGCCCAGGTTGAAATTTGGCCCAGTAAGCACCGCACCCACAGACAGTCACTTGAGTATTTTTGGTTGCATTGCCAATTGTTCACACATGTGTATTTTTGTGCTGGAGTTAGTGGCAAAGTCAAACACTTGTGTATGTCCTACATAAGTTATATGCAGAGTCACACAGAGCTGTGTATGTACTGCATAAGTTATAGCAGCAGACTCATATACAGTTGAGTGGTTTTGGTTTGACCTCCTACCATAGCCACATGTCCTTGTATTTATTTGAGTGCACTGCACAAAGTCAATGGGTTGGGAGTTGCATACAAATTTTGAGCGTCTTTGATTGTTAAACCTATAGGAGGGTTAAAAGGACAATATTGTCACGATTTACTTAAAGGTGCAATATTGTCACCATCAGAGCAGACTTTCAACAGGGCATGGAATTGGTGTCCTAGTTTAAGATGGACACATTGTTCTTTCCAAGTAATCTTTCAGAATCAAACCAGTGCCACCCATGGCCACTGTAAATAAGACCATCTCCAATTACATACTCAAACACACACTGAAGGCCATTACAAACCACAGTGGTTTCGTATAGGTGTGTTTACAGTCAAAATACATGGTCAGCTTTACAGCTGGTTGTTTGAACATATTAGTATGGCCTGCAATGTATCAATGGGAGACCACTTTACCCTGCAATCTCAGTGGTGTAACAGTGCACAGAAGGGTAACCGTATGAGGCCACTGGCAACAATTGCAACAGCTTGGAGTGGCCTGAATGGGTTGTTTCAGAAATTGCACTGATTGTAGTTGTTAATCAACTACCATCAGGCTACTAGGCTAGTGGCAATTTCAATCCCTGCTTGCTTTTTATCTGTTCTTACTAGGTACACCTACGGTCTGCTCGAAGGCTGTACCGGCTTGCCTGCAAGAACGGTGGTGTCTTCATCAAAGCAGGTCAACATATAGGTGCTTTGGATTACCTACTTCCCATAGAGTATGTTGAGACGATGAAAGTACTCCATAATGACGCTCCTTGCAGCCAACTGGAAGATATTAAGATTGTTGTGGAGGAGGATCTTGGTCGAAAGGTAAATAGGATGTCAATAATTCATCCGCTCATAGCAGGAAGGACTTGAAAGGCCTATACGTGCAATTCCATTTTGTCAAGAAAAATTTAGGAGTGGGATGGGGGGTCAGCAATTAGTCTCGGAAGCCATCCATCCCCCCTTAACAAGTTGATCCATCATTTGAATGGAACTATTGCAAAATGGGGATTATGATTAATTTTGATGTTGTCAAGTTTAAAGATCCTTAAGTCTGATTTTTCCTTTTTATTTAAATAACCTACATGTTGAGTCACTGGTGTTAGTGTGAATGATCACTCTAAATTAACCCTAACTCCCTAGGCCCATGTGCTTACACATAACCTGAATCCTTCCTAACTCCCTAGGCCCATGTGCTTACACATAACCTGAATCCTTCCTAACTCCCTAGGCCCATGTGCTTACACATAACCTGAATCCTCCAAAATCCTTCAGTAGTAAAGCAAGCACATGACATGTATGCACACATGTGTTTCTAATCTGTGATACATAAACAGTGTCCACTGACCCAAGCACAGACCATGCAATCACTACAGCAAACATGGATGTACATGTACCATGGAAAGGCAAGTATGCCTAATAACCTCGATCCCTCCAAAATCCTTCACTTTAGCAAAGAGGATTTTGGAGGATTTGGGAAGGGTAGGGTTAACCATAGCAGTTGAAAATGCCTTTATTTTTATAGCTTTATATCAGGCAATTGACTAATTTAAATGTTGGAAAGGTTAGTACAATGACACAAATTGGAGTGCCATGGTCGAGCGGTTTAGTGCATCGGATTTGTGTTCTGATGGCTGAGTCGTGAGAGTTTGGGTTCGAATCCCAACTGCGACTGGGGTACTTGTGTCCTTGAGCAAGACTCTTTACCATAATTGCTTCTCTCCACCCAGGGGTAAATAGGTACCTGTGAGGGCAGAGTTGGTTAATGTGTTTGATTAGCTCATATACGCTGAAATGGCAGCAATTGACCTGTATACTCCCCAGGGAGCTGAGATGGTTTCAGGAATGATTTATGAGCCTGATGAGCAGGGGTAATAATGTAATGGGCCTTGAGCACCAGTTTGGTGGATACGTGCGCTATATAAGTCTACATTATTATTATTATTTTTCTAGTCTTTCTAAAGAGGTAATTTACATATTAGCTTAATATTGTTATTACCATAGAGCAAAGATCAGATGGTATTACACAAAATGTCCTATTCTTTCTGAAGAGATGTTTTATTAATGGGTCACCGTGAGTGTACAATAGCAATTCTTGTGTGCCGAAAATATTTTGCATCCTGGCTGATAATTTTGACAAAGATTATTGTGTTTAAATTGAGTAAAGGAAGTGCTGGTATAGGTCTGTAGTGATACTGACAAATACTGACAATTAATTTATTGAAATGAGTTTTTTAATTTTTTTTTATGGATTCTCACTTGCTGTATTTAGCAGCAACAGATGTTTGCAGACCCATGTCCTTTCAAAATATGTTTGTCTGTGGTGAGTTTGAGTGGCATTTGTTTTGCGCCTTTCAACTCAAGTGTCGTTGTCTCAGGAAGCTGCCAAACACATGCATCACGAAACTAGATCAGCTGAAATACTTGACAAGCTAAAGTAATAGAAAGTTAATGGGGGATAGGCTTTCTAATTCACCCCTCCATCCATCCTTTATTTCTTTGGTATTATACTGTTGGCACATACATGGGTCACTGCTACAAGCTCTGTGGGTTGCTAGATAGTATCTGGTAAGTACCACACAGTAAAAGCTAAAGAAAGTGCCATATGCCTTCTTTGTAAAGCTCCTGGATGGCAATCAGTGCCATCCATTTTACATGTATACATGCAATTGAAAGAAAAAAAAACACTGATATTTTTAACTTAGGCAAAGGACTTACTGGACTTCTCTGAAAAGCCAATCGGCACCGCCTCACTAGCCCAGGTGCACCACGCTAAACTGCAGGACGGAAGGTCAGTAGCCGTCAAAGTTCAGCATCCATATGTCAAGGCTTACTCTGATGTGGATATGAAAACCATTGATGTAAGTAGGAGAGCATAGGAGCATAGAGCTCTATAGGAGAACATTGATACCAGCCATGATGTTTGTCACAAGCATTTTCCTCATTTTCTCAAACAGAATCTTTTGTGTCTATAAAAAAACACACAAAAATTTCAGTTCATACACCAGGCCTGGAATTTAATTCTTGACGGGGCAAGGTCACTTTTCTTGAGGTCACCAATCAGAATGTATATGGGAAAATTTTAATTTTAAAGTGGCACCCAATATAACACAAGGGCAATGGAGGTGATGCACCCTCTGACTGCCTGCACAATCTTTCTTTCTTTTCCCCTTAAAAAAATGTAAATGTGGAGCGCTTTGCACCTACCTTTGACCTACAAGTAATATGTGTGATGTCAGTATCTAACGTCATTACAATTGATTCATTGTTTGTATACAGTTTCTCCTACGTACGGCTGCCCGACTCTTTCCAGAGTTTGAGTTGCTGTGGCTGAGTGAAGAGATGCAAGAGAACTTACCCGTAGAGCTTGACTTCATCCAAGAAGGACACAATGCAGAGAAAGCATCACAGCTTCTTGGTCACTTCAAATTCCTCAAGGTAAGTACTTGATTCTTTCTGTTATAGTCCTATAACTGATTGTACACGTATTGTAACTTATTGTACATGTATGTTATGAAAGGAGCTAAAAAAGAAAGTAGTGTGGTTAAGGTTAGGGTTAGGGATAGGGATCTACCCGGGTTGACCAATCCTATATTTAAATTTTTCTCAATTACGGCTGTTTTTTGGTAATTTTGAGGAAATTTATTTCTTTAGCCATACACAAGTTCAACCTATCTGAACTGTAATTTTAACTAGTTTATTAGCTTATTAGATTAAACGATATGAAAAGAAAGCTTGATTGAGATTCATGTGAGTTACCAAACCAAAAGTGTAACAAAATAATTGAACAGCAGTTTGATCCCTCAAAACCCTTCGAAAGGTTTGAAAGGTTTGAAAGGTAAACAGTATTTGCTAGCGATGTGTCATGATTTTGTGTGGCAATGCATCTATACTAGTACTGAACATGGTAATATGTTCTATACAGTTACTCCACTTTTCAAAACTGACAGACGAAGCATTTTGGCAGGTCTGTCAACCCACCGGCAACATGGACTGAGAATAGGTTTATCCATTTTGATTTAACAATTATGTATGCTGGCAAGGGTTTATGGTACTGTCTTCATTGCCCTAATCATTCTAGGTTCCCAAGGTGCATTGGGATCTGTCGACATCCAGAGTTCTAACAATGGAGTATTGCGAAGGTGGACGGGTGGACGATGCCAAGTACATGAAACAACATGGAATAAACGTCAACAAGGTTAGAGCAAGAGGAAAAGATAAGAATGTGAAAATTATTAGAGTAATAAGGCTTGACGATATCAGAAATGTTCATAGCCGATAATCGTCGACCAAGATATCATCGACAAAGATATCATCGATAATGCGATATTATCGACTGAATCTGCAGATTTATTCATATACAATAAAAAATGCAGAATATCAAGAGGCCCGCCTTACATGGTCACGATTTTTGTTTTGACTCTGGATGCTCTATGTTGTATTCTGAGTGTATAAGAATATTTTTGGTAGCCTACTCCTCAGTAGTCAGGATAGGCCAACATATTTAGTTATTTTTATTTATTATGTGGAAGAGACATTTGATATACTGTTCCCCCCCACTTTAAGACACCCATGTCTGTACATCTCTCTTGATAAGTATGGATACATTTCAGGGGGGGGTGATTTGTCCGGATTTTTACAAATCGCAATGTTGTGATTCTCTGGATTTTAAAGTCCATACAAAGTACCTTGAAAATTGTTCACTATATATTTAGTTATTTATATGCTATTCCAAAAAAAGCATTAAAACAAATTTCAGAAATTGCTGAAAAAATCATGATTTTCAGCCAAAATTCCAGCGGTTGAGAAATCCACGACGTCTGTTGGACATTTGCGGCCCGTAGCGGCAGCAAACATTTTTCCTGTTTTTATGACGTACTTTTACGGGAGCTCAAAAGGAGCCTTCTTAACAACGGTCTGGCTGCCGCCGCGTTGTCCGTGGCCGTACATGTACATGGGATTCCCCTTGATGTGCAACCTATGTATTGTGTGTGCGTCCGTGCACGGACGTATGTTTCCAGTGCAGTGTGGACATGTATACATGCAGAAGGAACGGTAATATGACCTTATCATGTGGGGTATTATTTTCAGTCACTTGAGTTTATCTAAAACGAGTACTGCGATTCCATGCCCTGTTGATCGTTACGATATTGTCCCCTTAATTGAAAAACCTGAGCTGATATCTGATTAAAACAAATTTTTTTGGTTGGCTTTCATGTTGCACAGGTAACTCAAGATTTGGGTAAGATGTACAGTGAGATGATATTCGTGCATGGTTTTGTGCACTGTGACCCGCATCCTGGTAATGTACTGATCAGGAAAACACCACAAAACAGTCATGAAATTGTTCTCTTGGACCATGGACTTTACCAGGTAGGATACTCTTCTACATATTTGGAATTTTATTTGTAAGATTTATTTTTCCTTACTTAAAGGTTTGGTTTCTGTTTTTTGGGTACATTTTTCAGGAAGTTTATTTTATCATATGCAAGTCAAGAAAGACACATTAAATTTTGATTTTAAAATTTTTACAGTTTTTAGGATACTTTTCTCCATATTTGAGGATTTTTTTTGTAAGATTTATTTTTCTTTCCTAAAAGATTTCGTTTTAGTGGTACTTGTTCATAAAGTTTATTTAAACCTTTTTTAAAAACATTTCGTTTGATTACATTTGATTGTTAGAAAAATAAAGACTTGTTTCGTACATTTCATTGACTTCTTTGAAACAGTAGCATCAAAAAGTTATCTCTTATGAGTTGTATACAATGTATTGTTTCTGAGAAAAACCAGTGGTTTTGGATTATTGTCCGATCAGCTGTCTTAATAGAATCATCCATCATTAGATGTGCTCTAAGAAAAGAGTAAATTGGGTTATTCCACGTCAAATCACACACTTCCCAAGGGTCAATCTCACAGATTTTAAAAAAAACTTTCTCGTGTTGTTTGGTTTTAGAGGTCAAATGGAAGGTAAAAGGTTCAACGACCTGTAACTCACAAACCACATTTCCACAAATGCTGAAATTTCAGTTTTGGAGTTTTCTCGTACAACCAAACAACACTAGCAACACTAGAAAGTAAAAATAAAATTGACCTCGGGAAGTGTGTGATTTGACGTGGAATGACCCAAGTGTATTTAATAATTCGACTCGCTGCTTTAATAACAGTATTTTATTCTTGGGTTCTTTGAAAGCAAAACATCAAAAATAAAGTACTTACACTCATAAGTTTGGACTATATTTGCCACTTGTTTTACTCATACTGAGCTGCACGAATCTGCCTATTTTAAGCAGATTGAAATGTTTATAGACAGATGATCCACCATCATAATAAAACAATTATTTGTGTTGTTTTCTTTCCCTAGACATTAACGGACGAGTTCCGCATGAATTACGCCAATTTCTGGCAGTCCATTATAGCAGCCGATATAGATGGCATCAAGAAGTATAGCGGAGCATTGGGTGCTGGTGATATGTATGGCTTGTTTGCTTGCATTCTGACGGCGAGAAGCTGGGATGTGGTCGCGACGGGAATAGACAAAGTTGCCCCGTCAGCAAAAGAGGTAAGGTCACTCATCACTTGCTCGTCCCTTGGCCAATAAACACTGCCTTTTTTTTTCGGTTTAATTACTTGGATTACAGTCTCATCGCCAAAAAAATTCCCCCTCCCAGCGGAGGATTTTTTGTTGTTTTTAAATCGCCACTGCAAATTCCCAATTCCCGATGATAAAAACAAAGGCTCGCAGTGCAACAGCTATACTTTGCAGTGCATATATTTGTTTATACGCACTGTTAACTCACTTCCCCTGCTGCTTTACCTGCAAATTTTCAGGCGGTTAACGACAAAAAACATGGTTGCCACTCATTGAGCCAGGAATCATTGGTGCTGTGAGTCCATGTACAGACTATGAAAAAAATCTACGATTGAGGGCGCTCTTAATAGGAGAGCGTCCTGAATTGGTAGTGTTTTTTTCCTTTTTTTCAGTTACCTGCCCAACTTCGGGAGAAAAAAATCGGTAATCCAAGCAGTTAAAAAAATGTGGCCATCTTGGAAAGGGCATCAAAGAGGACATCAGCTTGGGACATTAGGCCAAAAAAGTCTCAGGTTTCTGGTCTCCGTGTGCGTCGCCTCAGACCTGTGCATCAACATATTTAGTTTTCTTTTTTTTGTTGCTATAAAACAATGTCTAATTGCAGCCAAAATTGCTGGATCGATTGGAATTCTGCCGTGCTGTGTTTTAAACCGTTTGTCCGATTTGTGAGGCCTCTCTTAGCCAACATACTTTGTGTATGGGAAATTTGTTCTGGTTTCACGAACCGCGTATACATGTATGTATCACGTCTTTCACTGCTTGCCAACCTCATCCATTCAGGAAGAAGAGCTTCAGAAAAATGTGGCCATGTACATCCCCGAGATCTCCAGTATCCTCAACCGCATCCCTCGCCAGATGTTGCTTCTCCTCAAGACCAACGACTTGCTCCGAAGCATCGAGTTTGCTCTACAGAGCCATAAGAGCGCCAGCTCCTTCATCAACATGTCCAAGTGCTGTGTGCGCGCCCTTGGCGAGAACGAGCAAAAGATGTGCGACGGCTGGTTCTGTCGTATGAAAGTAGGGATTCGGCAACGGATGCGGCTTCTAACTATTAGTGCTTATGAGATATACACATGGATAATTACAACATCTATATACAGGTGGCTTGTAAATAAAACCTTTATGTCAAGAATCAATTTACTCTCAATGTAACTATTGTGGGAGGCTTAGAGGCTGGGTGTTACTTTTCACTGGGTGGGTGAATAGATATCACATTTTAAGTGTAATCAAGAGATACTAATGCTCTTATTGTACAAAATGGTTGTGGAATATAACCTGGAATTTATTCTTATTCTCCAGTTGTTTTTTACTCATCTCACTGGAGATTTCTCATTAGCTTTGTTTTTTAATCTTCATATTTTTAAAAAGTCAAACCAAAACAAATGAACTGATTGTTAAATATCACTTTTGGTTTGCCAAAAAAAAAATGCACAAGTGAATTTCTATACAAATATTTTAATCTTTTACCATATGAAAAATTGACACCAATGTACTACAAATGGTAACTAGTCCCCATGGTTCTCCCTGAACCATATTAACCCGTGAAGTCCCCATGGTTCTCCCTGAACCATATTTCTCACTTAGCGACAGTAGAGAAAACGAAGGTTCAAATTGGTTCTCCCTTGAACCTTTCTCACTTAACGAAGGTTGAGATACGAGTTGTACGATACGGTTCTTTTCAGAACCTGTACCTCAGCTTCACGTTAGTTGAGATGAACACATGGTGTTACCACAAACCGAAACGATATCGATATTCCACCATGCAAAGCCTCAAAACTTATAGTTTTAATAGGAAAACCATTTTTTAAATATCGTTCTGGAGAAGTATTTAGGATTATAAGTTCACTTCAAAATTGTATACATATCGTTACAAATTGTGCATGTTTTATTTATTAACCCTAACTCCCTAGACAACAAAGCCAGTTGGAGGATTTTGAAGGATTTTTATTGTTTTAATACAATGCCTAGGGAGTTAGGGTTAAGGGAGATCAAAATTTGTCGCATGGTCCTTTATCATACTTGTACAACCCCTCAGTCTTTATCCTGGGATAAAGATAAAAATCTTTTATTTCTATTTATAAATGCCCATCTCGATTTCTTTTTTTCAAAATTTCAATTTTAAGGGAAAAGAAAGAAAATGGGAAAAAAAGAAAGAAAGAAATGTGATGCGAATACATATTTCTATGCTCTGATTGGTTCAGTCCTACTTCAAGCGTTGTGGGCCGGCCTAATAACAGCTGGCACGGGACTTGAATACTCTTTAATGGCCATTCATAAATGCCCAAGACAGTTAAGATCTGATTGGACAATATGTTTTCACATGGGGGTGTATTAACGGATGGTAAAGATAGGCTTCCTATCAGCGATAATAACCAACCAGCAAGTATGTGCCAGGAACCAATGAACCAGTGAACCAATCAGAGTGTAGAAGTTTGTATTTGCTTCTCCTAGACTCACAGGCCAAGTTGGAATATCGTCCGTTCTCAAATGTTGGATTAGTGTCAGATTCTTTCTGGCTCTTTTTTCAATACGAATGGCACTGGATATTGGAAGTTTGAGAAACGAAATCAAGATGGGCATTTATGTTTGACACTTGGTCTTTTCAGCAAGATAGAAGACCTCGGTGTCATGGCCACGGGCGATAAAGGACCTCGCCTTTGGCTTGGCCCTTCATCGTCTGTGGCCACGACCCTCAGTCATTATCCTGTAGTAAAGACCGTACAACAAACTTTTATTCCCTTATTAATGCACCCCTATGGTTTGGGCATTTATTGTTAAATATATAGTACTTAAGGCTTTATTGGACATTCATGGTATGTTTTGAATTGAATTATCATTGAATATTTATAAAGTTTTATTTGTACATTATATTTATGATATTTTGTATTTATTCAATAAATATAACTACTTATGTCTGACCTCAACACCGTTTTCTATTATTTACTAATTTAGCAACATTGACTTTCTTCATGGAGTTTATTTTTCACCTGATCAGGAGAATTATGTCATATGTCGCTATTATCTATTTGCAGTAAGAGCGAAAAATCTGGACAACTTCAGAAATTGGGGGAAATGGTGGTTTTTAGTTGAATTGTCAGTTTTCTGAGCACACATTAAATGTTTCTAATTCTAATGTCGAAATAGTGTTTAAATGACATTTTTAACAATGAACATTATGAAAATTGTAAAAAATATAATCATAAAATTAAATAAACCATACAAGCTTTTATTTTGGTGTCTGACTGTTAAACATCAAAATAAAATGGGAGTTTTCAAGAAAATAAACCGCATTGATTTCTCTTCCCACTTCCTATAACATTTCCCATGAATTGTGCAGGTAATTTAACCATGTTTTTTGTGATCCCTCCTTTTAATTATTGGCAAAAATGCCCCCATTTTGAGATATTGGATCCGCCCCTTCCCTGTGCAGTGTTGAGTGCTTTGGTTGGACTGAAAGTAACAGTTTGGTTTTGAAATAAACAGTGAGCGACTTATGGGGAGGGGGAGGGGGAGAAGTGTATGAGTTTTTAAGGATTGCAAGAGGTTTCTGTAATCGCACGAAAAATACACATTGATGAGTTATGGTGTCCCTGGGCTCCCTCCATTCAACATTTTATGCTAGACACTGAACATAAACTGCCTGTGAGAAAAAGTACAATCTACTCGGCAGCTATAGGTGAAAATTAGAAAATAGATATTGCATTATAATTGTTCGATCTGAGTATTTCTTATCTGGACTGAAAGCGCAAATGGGACTTTCCCCTTGCCATCCAACTGCGGTCACGGCCGTATGAGGGCGTTATTCACACTTATCGGAAGATAAGTGTTACTCGGGGCCGCTAGAATATAACCCCGTATTCAGGTTGAAACCACATTTAAATTGTTCCAAAACATCGAAAAGGATGACATTGAGAACGAGGTGAGAGAGAGAGGATGGAATGCAGCAGGAAGTATTTCTGGTTTGTATAAACAATTACTTTATTTAATTCAAGCGACGGAATTGCATCGATATATATATATCGCCGTGTGTACAAAAAGATCGTAAACTTTCGCCGCGAAATGTCCCAAACTCGGAGACCAAATGCATTTCACCGCTAGAGGGCTACGATGTGCACGAAGGAATCAAGCAAATATAGATTTGCACCAGTCCGTCATTCGTTAAGACACATTGACTCTTTCATAAAACCTACAAGGAGCAAGTTCCTGGAACAAGATAGGCTTCACTAACCCTGTTGGAAATTAGTTCTTAATTTCTTCAGGCCTTTTTTATTGCTCTATAAGGCCAAAAGTCGAAATATACAATTTATAAACAATAATTCAAATCACAAGCTTCTCATGACACACCCCATATCTAGTCGAGCCTTCCATGAACCGGAACCATATCCGAAAAACACTAGTATTATTGCATTATCCATACACTGACGAACGTGGCGAGCAGTGGCTTATGGACAGCGACATACGCTAATTTTTACTAGCTTTGTTTTCTTATTATTAATTATTTACCACAGTTTTTCCTCTGAAATTGTACAACAATCCATGAAGACGTAGATATTTATATGCCAGTATGCAATTCTCTTAAAATAGGTGAGTATTTCTACCAGTTACGTTAACGTCCCCAAGTTAGTTTTATACTGATCAGTCAGTGTCAGTGATTGGTGTTCCCTGCTGCACTAGTTTCGTGAAAATCTTTTTTTTCGCAATGAGATTTTGTTTAGCGCACATCCGTGTACCAAATTTGACGTGTTCCTAAGGATATATTTTACTATCATACCTTCACTGACATAATATGGATGGAAACCGGTGAACGTCTTATGTGTGCCAACTCGGTCATACTCATTTTGGTCAACTTGTACGCTTACCAACTTGTTACGTTACTTTTTCCAACTCGAGGCCCCTAACGTTAATGTTATGTAGAATTACAGATAAGGCCGAAAAAAGAAGTTGTGTTTCCTATTACATTCTAAAAAAATTGGGGTGGGTAGGTGGGTAAAATCTTTTTTTTTGCTCTAAATTTTTTTAGCCAAAAATATTACTGGGTGGGATGACGGTTATTTAAAAAAAAAATTTTTTTTTAACTTGATTACGGTCAGTAAATCTATTTATTGGAAAACGAAACAATTTTACAAAAAGGGCGGCTTAAATGCACATGTAAGCAAAGATCATTTGTAAAATAACTAAGTTAAGCCAAGGTGTAAAAAACTTCTGTTCTAACAAACAAAAACAGAAATCTGCAAAACATGGCATGTAAAATAGCGATTGTCACCAAAGAAATTATTATCCAAGGAATTACATTCTCATCCAGCGCGCTGTTTTGATCCAGTCCTTGGAAGGCACTCAGACTAGCCCACTGCAGTTAGCACTTGTGTGCAATGCCCTATTCATAGCGCGTAACAAATTTGTCTATTGGTCGAATGAAAACATACAACCAATAGAAATATTCGTTACGCGCTGTGTGCAATGCCTGTAGCGCGTACAAATTTTCTTATTGATCGAACGAGAACACAAACCTTGTCATACAACCAATAGAAATATTCGTTACGCGATTTGGATCATGTCACTCACAAAATGTAAACATCGATCGAGCGAGTGAGACTTCGTGCTGATCGTCGTGTCGACGTCGATGTTATGTCTTACATGTGTATGTACAGGGCCACAGCATTATGTGTACACAATCCTGATTGGCCATTGAATGCTCTATATCAAGTAAAATAAAAGTCTACCAACCAATAGCAACTTAGCTTCAAAAAGTTATCAGGGACCATTGCCTTATTTTGGTCTGCACAGCCGTCTGTGTTCGTCGCGTATCTCGTTTGCAAATTGCATGCAAGGGCTGTTCATTCCGCGCTTGCTGAGCTATCATGGCTGTGGCTTCATGGTGCGAAACTGCAAAACCGCAGTGCCTACCAACTTTAAAAAAAATTGTTTTAAATAAATAAAATACAGGACGATGTACACAAAAATGAGGCTCGGGGTCGGCACCATAAGTTTTTATTTTTTATTATTTTTTCGAATAAAAATATGTAGGTTCTGCGTGATTTTCTAGGTTGGGTCGGGTAACTGGAAAAACAATTATTTTTTTATTTGGCCTAATGCATTTAAATCAATCAAACCTGTCAATCAAACCAAAGTGATCCTTTTCAGGGCCACCAAGTTTCCCATGATGAAAACAACCGAATGGTCCTAATTATACTTAATCAGTTAATGATCAACATAGTTATTTTCTTATACAAATACTATACTAAAATGATAAACAATATTATCCAACATGATGATGACAACGATCACATAAACCAAACAGTCTGTAAACAATATTCACTTCAGTTTCTTATCATTTAATTCATTATTTTGAAAAATTTCTCACCCAAATAATATTCCCCTTTAAAATTATCTGATCAACCGTAATGAAATATTTTAGTAAATTCGGTATCAATTTAAATTCAGTTAAAAAGCATAAACAAAAGCATAGACAAAAAACAAGTTGATATCCCATAAGTACGAGTTCACACGAACACTGTGTTTTTGTCCCAACAAACACTTGAGCTCTAGTATAATTTAGTTTTTTCTCTCTTAACCCATAGAGCAAGGACCATAACCATTTCACTACACACATACCCCCTGTTGCTTACCATTGGGGACTTTAGTAGACCAAGGTCACCACACACACAGCACTTAATTGGGAGTATCATGACTAGCTTTTAAAACAGCTGTATTTTTTCCCTTCTTCGCAGTCCATACCCATGCTATATATAGTTGGAAAGACTGATTCCTTATCTTTCTAATGATATAGCCCAACCTACATGTTGCTATTATAGAAATCAGACATAATACAAGTCAATCCTTTCAATGGCCATTTGTGCTATGGAACGCCGTACACGTGTGTACAAAATGCTGTCTGTGTTTCCTTCCTCCATGGTGAAACAAAGTCAGGGGAAGTAAAATAAATAACCCGATCACTTTATATGCAATGCCAATGATTTTGGTATCATATGAAAGGGAATTTCGTAAGCAACAATCATTTCATTGAATATATTTTTCTCCAACAAATTCTTCATGATGAAAAACGAGTTTAGAAAAAGTGCCTGTAAATGGATGCATACTGTTGTGCAATAATGTGTGAATTCATGCATGACTGGGCAAACAATTCGGTAATCAGTGGGACATCCTGTTGAAACAAATCGGTAATGAAAGGCTTAATAAGTTACTGTTTACTTTTGTACAAATTTCCAAATTGTTTTTCCATAATTTATTTTGCATGTTGCAGTGAGGAAATAAATGTGAAGTTGAATTGAATTGAATGAGATCTTACTCTCTGGGATAAAGAAAACAAAATATTCACTAACTTTTCACTTTTGATCTGCAGTTCAAACCCAACAAAGGAAATCTCATTTTACTTAAGAAGCCAGGATAGGGACGTGATTACAATTCAAGATGGTTTTAGCCGATCTTGGTCGGAAGATCACATTGGCCTTGAAGTCACTCAGTAATGCAACCATTATAGATGAGGATGTAAGTAGTTTAAGTATTAAAGACCTTTGTGAAATTTACTTTTATTTGTTACTCATGCCACGAATTGTCACATAAGGTTAAAGTTTTACAATATAACCTGAATATAACCTGAATGCTTGATGCATAAATATTATTATACAGCCACTGGCTCATTATTGATTCATCAGCCACAGTAAATTCAAACAAAACGGTAAATTGAACCATGTCAAGTTAATGTGGACAAGGCTGCTTGGCAGTGTGTGGTGACTTCATACACGTCTCATAATAACTAAGGAGTTTTAAAAACAGCTTTTATGTATTATTTCTTGTTCATTTTCAGTCGGTAGTGCTTGCGTATGTGATCATGTAGTCATGCGATCATTTTTCTCGATTTACAGTTTGTGAATATTGAATATTCTATCAAATTTAAAATCTCAATATCCAGTTACCAAATTGTTCAAAAGTACACAACCTAATTTTGCTCAACATACATACAGGTGTTGAACTCGATGCTGAGTGAAGTATGCCGTGCCTTACTAGAAGCGGACGTCAACATCAAACTGGTCAAGAAACTCCGAGAAAATGTGAAAGCCGTGATTGACTTTGAAGAGATGGCAGCCGGCCTGAACAAGAGGAAGATGATCCAGACGGCTGTGTTCAAGGAGCTTGTCAAGGTACAGGTTTTTTTTTTTTACTTGAAACATGCACACCTCTGTAATAATCACTATTCTACCGTTCTAATTGCCAAATCGTTTTACACTTTTTGGTTTATATGTTAATACCAATCTGCATATTCATGAGCAAATCTGTGATGTCACTGCTGGATCGCATGCAAGATCATGGTTGATTTGTGCATGAAAGTTGACCGAATTCCTTGTCTTTCCAGCTCATTATTCAATGTCGACTCATACGCCGATTCACATGACATTTGTTGAATGATTTTTCTCTGTAGCTTATCGACCCAGGTGTCAAAGCGTGGACACCACTGAAGGGCAAACCCAATGTCATCATGTTTGTGGGATTACAGGGAAGTGGAAAGACCACAACATGTACAAAGGTAAAATGAGACTAGATTGGAGTCATTGATAACATTCACTGGAAGCTAGTGTCAAGATACATGTATCGATCAGGCTTGAAGGTCATTTATATCATCTTACATGAATTGATACATCATCGTGTGCCTGGAAGAAGGTCGTAAGGCTCTACGACCTTCTTCTCGGCACACAAAGTACAACTTTTTGTCCCAGCAGAAGGTTGTAAGCAATAAAATGGCTCCTTTGAAAAAGAAAAAGTAGAGCATAACTGTTATATATTTGTTGCTAGAATTACTCCCAAGATGTTTTTCCATTCCCATGCGGAATTTAACTTTCCTACAATGACTTATAAATGGCAGAAAAATGACCAAACATTCACACTCAGTTTTCTTGAAACACAATTTTGCACATTAATTGCTTACGACCTTTTGCCAGTCACACTTTCGTTACGTCCTTCTTCTGGGTGCACAACAACATTATACAGGCCTGGAATTTCATTATTCTAGGAGCAACGCCACATTTCTTGAGTGAAGGGCAATTCCATGAGAATATCAAAATGTCTATGGGAACATTTTGAAGGGGCACCGAGGCCAAGACCAGGGCAACGGAGGCCATTGCCTCCGTGAAATTCCAGGCCTGCTGTAAATGCATGTCTGTCTGTCCGTTTCTATAGTGATTGTGCCTTGACAATACAGCGCCTACATTGTCAGAACTACCTCGTGACCTCTCTGGAATTTACATTCCTTAAAACCCATTTGTTTGCTTACTATTGATTTAATACTTTTATAAAGCTCAGTCATTTCTCAGTCATTGAGAAATTTGTTATTGATGTTATATACAAAAGAAAGACTAAATTACAAATCATACAATTCCTTATGACTTGCATATGCTAACTATTGGAAAACACTTTCACTGTGTACTAGTGGTCATCTTGGTTTTCTAATACACAAGTCAATGAGAGTGAAAGCAAGGCTGTGCATTTTCGGTTATTTCGAGAACCGGATACCCGAAATTGGAAATCTTCGGATACCCGGGTACCCGTAAACATTTGTAAAACACATAAATACTCCCGAATGTATCAAATAACCAATATGAACACAATGTTCTTTTGTTTTATTAGAGTCATAATAAATGTGGACTTACTGTAATAATTTCCCGCCTCTATATTAAAAACGACAATCGGAGACTTCCATTTGTGTGGCTTAAATGTTCAGTCGAAATTTTCAAGTCGTTTGCGGGTAATTGGAACCGAAAAATGGAACCGGGTAATGACAGTTTCGGTCGGGTATCCGGGTACCCGGCACAGCCTTAAGTGAAAGTGAGGCACATTGTAAAAAAACTGACTGATACCCTCAAGGCTTGTATAACATTGCATTTATGGTGGTCAGAGAAATACTGCCATAGTGTACGGTCTATACTAATGTCCTGATAGTAGATGATGTTTCATTATTTATTTGTTTTACAGCTAGCATATCACTACCAGAAGAAGGGTTGGAAGTCTTGTCTCATTTGTGCAGATACATTCCGAGCAGGTGAGATCTCATTACTAGACCCTGATGAGAAACTTGACTTACGCAATCCTGGTGATTTTGACCACTATAGCTACTTGCCACTATTTAAAAGTTCAACTAAAGTAGGAGGGTTAACCCTACCCCTTCCCAAATCCTCCAAAATCCTCTTTGCTAAAGTGAAGGATTTTGAAGGGTTGAGGTTAAATGCTACATGCTCTTTGCTAAAGTGAAGGATTTTGGAGGATTGAGGTTATTACTTGAGGCATACTTGCTTTTCCATGGTACATGTACATCCATGTTTGTTGTAGTGATTGCATGGTCTGTGCTTGGGTCAGTGAACACTGTTTATGTATCACAGATTAGAAACACATGTGTGCATATATGTCATGTGCTTGCTTTATTACTAGACCCTGATGAGAAACTTGACTTCCACAATCCTGGTGATTTTGATCACTGTAGCTACTTGCCACTATTTAAAAGTTCAGCTAAAATAACCCTCCAAAATCCTCTTTGATAAAGTGAAGGATTTTGAAGGATTGAGGTTACATGCTATTTGCTAAAGTGAAGGATTTTGGAGGATTGAGATTATTAGGCATACTTGTTTTTCCATGGTACATGTACATCCATGTTTGTTGTAGTGATTGCAAGGTCAGTGCTTGGGTCAGTGGACGCTGTTTATTGCTCCATGCATGCAGGGAGGGTCCCTGGCCATGTACATGTATCACAGATTAGAAACACATGTGTGCATACATGTCATGTGCTTGCTTTACTACTGAAGGATTTTGGAGGATTCAGGTTATGTGTAAGCAAATGGGCCTAGGGAGTTAAGAAGGATTCAGGTTATGTGTAAGCAAATGGGCCTAGGGAGTTAGGAAGGATTCAGGTTATGTGTAAGCAAATGGGCCTAGGGAGTTAGGAAGGATTCAGGTTATGTGTAAGCAAATGGGCCTAGGGAGTTAGGAAGGATTCAGGTTATGTGTAATCAAATGGGCCTAGGGAGTTAGGAAGGATTCAGGTTATGTGTAAGCAAATGGGCCTAGGGAGTTAGGAAGGATTCAGGTTATGTGTAAGCAAATGGGCCTAGGGAGTTAGGAAGGATTCGGGTTATGTGTAAGCAAATGGGCCTAGGGAGTTAGGAAGGATTCGGGTTATGTGTAAGCAAATGGGCCTAGGGAGTTAGGAAGGATTCAGGTTATGTGTTAGCAAGTGGGCCTAGGGTAGTGAGTTAGGGATAATGAAACGTTATTGATAATCTCAAACATGGATCACAGTTTTACATAACACTTACTGGATGCAAAGTTGTTGATGGTACAAAACATCCCTTCAACTCTTTCTAATTGAGGATTCTTGCAAAAATGCGGACCAGTAAAAATGCATGTGAAATAGCTATGAGTCAATCTTACTGGTCCGGTCGTCTAGTAAACAAAAAATTAAGGGCATCCCCTGAAGTGTATATAAATGTTATATTGGTTTAGATTCCATATTCAAATGTTGTATATTGCCCATAAACCTAACACATGTACTTCTGTTCTAAATGTGCTTAATTGATCAAATTGTCGCTGATTACATTATTTAACAGGTGCCTTTGACCAATTGAAACAGAACGCAACAAAAGCAAGAATACCCTTCTATGGAAGGTGAGTGCTGTAAAGTCAACAAATTAAACTCAAACTATACACAGACTAAATCTAATCTTGTTGAGAAAAAAAGTCGAGAAAAATAGTTTTCCTTCATAAGAATCAGAACGTCCGTTTGAAAGATGCAAATTCCGTGCCGGCTGATGAATTATTTCTTTCTGCAACTGACATTTTAATCTAAAGTACTGGTAAATTCGAAAATAACAAAATTGTTGAATCGTAACGTAAATTTCCACCCAGTGGCCATCATTCCAAAGATAATGTTTACAAACTCAAGAAATGTCTATACAGTTCTTGTTCAGGCTCTAACAAATTTATTGATTGTACCACTGATTTACATGTATTTCTCCTCTTTGTTTCCATTTGACACAGTTATACAGAGGTTGACCCAGTACTTCTTGCCGCTGAAGGCGTGGAAAAGTTCAAAAATGAAGGATTTGAGATCATTATTGTAGATACCAGTGGCAGACATAAACAGGAGGACTCTCTCTTTGAGGAGATGTTACAAGTGTCCAATGCAGTGGTCAGTATCAAACATTATGCATCACCAATCTTGTATCACACTGTAATAATATACACATATGTGGTGCCTTGGAGTTCAATGGGAGCATTTATTATATCACATCTGGGCTGTTCACAAACTGCCCAACTAATCGGCCCAGTGACCAGAGGAAATAATAAGCGCACAGAGACTTTTATTGGATGGTATTACCCGCTATATAAGAACTGTTCATTATTAATATTATTATTCCAGTGTTCTGTGCTCTCGTCATCGTCAGGAGATAACTAGAGCACACTATTGATTTTAATTTTGCCCTACACCGACGTGTGTATAGCACTGTATACTCAATGCTTTCCGAGTGTCTGTGGAAAAAACTTCACAGGCGACTCGAGAGGGATTCGAACCCACGACCTCCTGCTTACTAATGCAGACATCTTAACCTCTCGACCACCGAGCTTGCCCGATGTCGATTGGCTGGCTACAATCCTATATAGCAGCGGGTGCCGTGATATTATAGTTTGATGAAATTCTTGCGTCGGGTGATAAACAATTGATTTTAATTTTGCCCTACACCGACGTGTGTATAGAGCACACTAGTCGAAACGTAGAGAAGACCTATGTGATTGTTATCGGAACCACAATCTGAGTTCGCGATAGTTGAGATTCAAACCACACGGTGTTACTGCAAACCGATAACAATGCTCAACCATGCAAAGCCTCAAAACTTGAATGATCTCTCCTTGTTTCGTTGTGTTAGAATCCAGACAATGTAGTCTTTGTGATGGATGCCTCTATCGGTCAAGCCTGCGAAGCCCAGTCAAGAGCCTTCAAGGAGAAAGTAGACGTAGCTTCAGTCATAATCACCAAGCTAGACGGTCACGCCAAGGGCGGAGGGGCACTCAGCGCGTAAGAATTGCCAAATTCTTATAACATGATGGGGAAAGATGTCATTAATTTGTTTCTCCCAACCCAAATTAATATATGACTCTGTGCATTTGAGCACGTCCTCTCTCAATTTTTATAATTTTTTATTTAATTTTTTTAAATTTGTGAAATGTTTCAGAAGCATTTGTTTTCATGCAAATTTCTTGATTCTCATAAAGAATGCTTGCAGATGGTATGCAGCCCAGAGTATATGAGTTTGAATGTTGTTGTTTTTATTGATGTTTACAGTGTTGCAGCAACCAAGAGTCCAGTTATCTTCATAGGGACTGGTGAACACATTGATGATTTTGAGCAGTTTAAAACAAAACCATTTGTCAGTAAATTACTTGGTAAGTCACTTAACTTCATTAGCTGGTGTTTTTATTTAACAATTCTTAAGCGTGTGTACATTTCTTATTATTTTCTTTTATATATGAGGGTAATACAGGAACTTAGACTTACTAAACTCAGGTGCTACGCCGTAACAGATATCAGTAAGACTAATTGCGGTGACACCATGTGGAATCTCAATTGAGTAGTAATTAGTTCTGAAAAGAACTGGAGGTACAACTCGACGTTTCGATCAGTAAGCTCTGATCGTCCTCAGTAACAGATATCATTGGGTCCACACAAAAAAGTATTATAGTAAAAAGCAAACCTGGCCACACTGGATGTACGATAAGTATGTGGTAGAAAATTAATAATTTTGTTCCCTTCTGGCTTTGTTTTGTTTTTTTTCTTTTCAGGTATGGGTGATATTGAAGGCCTTATCGACAAAGTGAGTGAGCTGAACTTGGATGACAATGAAGAACTTATCAACAAACTGAAACACGGTGAGTCGAGTGCTTGGTACAAATAGTGAAAAGTTGTGCTCATATGCATGCACACAAGTTTATTCAAAGGACTTTGTTAACTTGCAGGGAGTGTATACATCTTGGTAATTAGCCGATTACAAAGTTACTGAATTATAATCTTAAAACTTACTTGATGCAGGCCTCGACCTTAAGGATTGAGAGGGCACGGCCACTTTGGCCTTGGCTGCCTCAAAATTTCAAGGCCAACCAAAAGGGGCATTATGGCCAACTCTTTAGAGGGGCACCACAGCATTGGCCGTGGCAACCAAGGTCAAGATCGAATCCTGTTGATGTCAAGTTGGTGATGATACCAAAACATTCTTTGAAAGTATTCAATCTGACATGTTGTGACTAGTTTTGTGGCTATTCATGTGACTTGATTATTTGCAGGTGAATTTACACTACGAGATATGTACGAGCAGTTCCAGAATATTATGAAGATGGGCCCCTTCAGCCAGATCATGGTAAGAGTTTTTTCTAAGGGACCCTTGTCAATCTCGCCCGCAAAAACCACTAGGTCATTCTCTCAGTATTATCGCGAGACTCGCCCAGAAAGCTGTGATGAAGCTGCAGTCCTAAAAAAAACTGCCATTGTTAACTCCCTAATCCTTTGACAAAAGAGTGTTGCTGTGGGATGTAGAGCTTTTGAATTGTCAATTAAGCCTTTCCATTGTGTAGACAGATTAAAGTGGATACATCAAACTAGTGTGGCCAGCTTCTATTGTTAAGGTTTTTCTAAAGGTCTGGCGCAGGAGACTTGGAGTAAAAAAAATAGTGAGGGCGAGAATTTTTGCGGGTGAGAATTTAGTTTGTTCCGGGTGAAGTTAGTGGGCGAGATTGGCTAAGGTCCCCTAAGAATAATAATTAAGGAGTGTCTCTAAAGTCAGAGCGGGAATCTTGCAATAGACTGCACCCAAGGAAACGCTCAAAATACTGTCATTTGTAAGATGCTCGCATGCAGTGTCGGAGATGTTTCTAGCAATAATACAATGCTACACATACATGGTTACTAAACACAGCTACATAATAATAAAGTGGACTTATATGGCGCACGTATCCACCAAACTGGTGCTCAAGGCGCATTACATTATTACCCCTGCTCATCAGGCTCATAAATCATTCCTGAAACCATCTCAGCTCCCTGGGGAGTATACAGCTCAATTGCTGCCATTTCGGCGCATATAGGCTAATCAAACACAACAACCAACTCTGCCCTTACAGGTACCCATTTACCCCTGGGTGGAGAGAAGCAATTATGGTAAAGTGTCTTGCTCAAGGACACAAGCACCCCGGTCGCGGCTGGGATTCGAACCCACATTCATGTATGTGTTAGATTTGGGGACTCCAGCTGTGATGACTCAGTTTGAGTTGCACTAGGGAGTTGCACAAATTTACAACTTATGATTTGACTCGGATTTTGACTTGCTCTGGTAAAGAACAGCCCAGAAATCTTGTCATGGAAGCTTGTGTTTCCTTAAATGCTTCAGAGTGTTTGTGTGTGTGATTTGATTCTAGGGTATGATTCCAGGGTTTAGTAGTGACTTCATCTCCAAGGGTAACGAGCAAGAGTCTATGGCCAGACTAAAGAAGCTCATGACAATTATGGACAGTATGAATGATGAAGGTAAGAATGTAATTAATGGCAACCATGGCGATCTTGGGCACATGTTGTTTTGCAGGTCGAGATGTACATGTTGTGGAGTGTCGTGGCCGAGCGGTCTAGTTCATCGGACTCAATTTCTGGTAGCATCAAAATGTGGGTTTGAATCCTGGCCTGGCCGGTCATGTCACTTGTGGCCTTGAGCAAGACACTTAACCATATAATTGCTTCGTCCTTCGGATGGGACGTTAAGCCGTAGGTCCTGTGTACTAGATTATTAAAGTAATGCACGTAAAAGAACCCAGAACACTTATCGTGGAAGAGGGGTTTACCCCAGTGTTTCTCGTTCACATAGCAACAAGGGTGTGATTTGTCCGGATTTTTCCTGATTTTTCGGATTTTTACAAATCGGATTTTAAAGATTTAAGCAATAAAAGAAAGCAAAGCAAACGCTCAGAACTATAGATTTCACTCCAGCGCTGTTTACAACAGCGGCCCCAATACCCCGAGCAAAATTTACATGGATTTGTCAAAACTGCCCAATCACACCCCTGTAGCAAGCGTCCTTGTTTACAGGTTTCCTCAGCTTACAGTGCTTAAGTGTGCTTCCTTGGTTTCATTGCCAGTAATATAATAATAATCTACACAAACTAGTGTATAAACATTTATACAAAAATCCCTACATTTTTCTGTAATTGTTAAGAGAATACTGCAACATTTTGTAAAAGTAAAATCTGGGTTGGGATTTTTTTTAAATTTATCTTTCTCGACTTTTCCTGCAGAATGAAGGTTGCCCAATATTTCCCAGTCACGGGCTATTTTCCACTGTGACATATTGCAAGAATAAACATTACATTTTCTTTCTTCTGTTAGTGGTACTAGTCATTTTTGCTTGAAGTCTGAAGTAATTTTTTCTTTTTATCAATTTGATATTTCTGCAGAGTTGGATAGCCGGGAGGGGGCTAAGATCTTCATGCGTACCCAGGGACGAGTGCACCGTGTAGCTAGGGGGGCAGGGGTGTCAACCAAGGAGGTGCAGGAGTTACTGCAGCAGTATCAGAAGTTTTCCCAGATGGTCAAGAAGATGGGAGGTATCAAGGGACTGTTCAAAGGGAAAGGTAGGAAAGAGTCTAACGCTAGACTTTCCAATTGTAATTTATGTACAGATTTGTCATTTTGTAAACCGGCAACCTGGCTCTTCTCTGCATAGTTCTTAACCCTTCTGTGACTGCAATGGTCAAAATCAGTCAAAATTTTGATATACATGCCAGCGTATATCTAGTGCACTTAAAAAGTTGAACACTGTC
Organism: Zoroaster sp. YZ-2022; assembly: GCA_029582265.1. Taxonomy (NCBI): domain Eukaryota; kingdom Metazoa; phylum Echinodermata; class Asteroidea; order Forcipulatida; family Zoroasteridae; genus Zoroaster; species Zoroaster sp. YZ-2022. The sequence continues at coordinate 5,311,278 of CM055821.1, read as the reverse complement.
AAACCTAATGTGTAATGAGTACATTTACAGGTCAAAATGTGTTGACCGTTTTTGACTGGTAAAAGCGATGCATTGTATTGTTCAGGGTGGTCGAAATGGCCGTCAAAACCAGTCAACAATGCCCCTGGGAACCATCGGTCAAAAACAGTCTGATTTTGACCACTATAGCTACTTGCCACAAAAGTTCAGCTGCAGTATGAGGGTTACTGTTCTATCCTGCGGTCCCAGTCATGACATGGAGAGAGAACATCTGGGGGAAATTTCATAGAAATGCTAGACATAAAAAAGTACTTACCAGAGCAATTTGCTTAACAAGGTTTGTTGGTTTCTATACAAAGTCCCATACAAATTTTGTGTACTTTGGCTGGTCGTCTTATTTATAATGCTTAGTGAAAATATTTGCTTAGCAAAATTATCGGCTTAGGAGCTCTATGAAATTAGGCTCTGGCTGCATTATGAGATGTCAGCCATCTTTTGGCAGATCCAGGCCACATCTTCCATTTCTTTTCCTGTGTTTGAAGGAGTTTGCGTTGGTTTTATTTATCACGGGGGTACATTCTTGAGATGATTTGACATGTCCCGGACTGAATTTAACTAAGTGACATTACTATCATCTTTTGTAAAGGTGGAGACATGGCCAAGAACGTCAACCCAGCACAGATGCAGAAGTTAAATCAATCAATTGCTAAAGCCATGGACCCCAGAGTACTGCATCACATAGGTAAGTATAAGTGATTAGATAATAAACTTATACACATCATTTTGGTTTGCGGTAACACCATGTGTTTTATCTCAACTATCACTAAGTGAGGTTACAGCGTTCTGAAAAGAACAATTTTTTTTTTTTTGGTGGGGGGGGGGAAACTCGTATCTCAATAATTGTCTTTATAAAGTGAGATCATGGTTCAGGGGAGAACCAATATCGGGCAACTCGTTTCTCAACTATCGCTAAGTGAGAAAGTGATTCAGAGAGAACCATGGGGTGTTCTTGGGGTCTTCTCTGTATTTTGATAAGTTTGCTCTCATCATCTTCAGGAGACTGTGAATAGGTGCTCATGTTTTTGAGGGGAAACAAATTTCAGCAACTTTTTCTAAATTCAACATAACGCTTCCAGTTTTCTCTAAGATGAAAGCACTTCAAGTAAGTTGCAAGATAGTCCGGTAGTTACCAGTGTTGTACCATCCTTTTAAGTATGAAATATATTTCTGTTCACTTGTTGAAGTAATTATGACAATGTCTCACCCAAGGACATTATGTCTCAGCAGATTATTCACCATAAATACTACTATCGTTATAAATCTGAGCTTTAATTTTCTGAGTGTTAAACAATCCCATAACCAAAGTTCATTGATTGAGCCACCCCCCCCCCCATATAATTGTGCATATCGGTTGTGTTGATGCCAACAATGACGATGAATATATCAGAGAATTCAAAGCGAATTTAAAGCGATATAATAAATAATAATAATACAGAAGATTTATAATGCGCACATATCCACCAAGAAGTGCTCAAGGCGCTTTACAGTAAACAAGAAATCATACAATAGCATAACAATACAATAGCAAATGCAATATAATACTAAACAAAAGATAAAAAATGCATAAATGAATGTTAGTAGTCCTTATAGGCAATACACATAAGATGAGTTTTTAAGTTTTTCTTGAAGGAGTCAACAGATTGAGATTCACGAATGCACAGAGGTAAATCATTTCAAAGGCGTGGAGCCACAACTTCAAAAGATCTGTCACCCCAAGAATGTTTAGACTTGTTCAGCCAGCAGAAATTTTGCACTGGAACGTAACTTGCGAGAGGGGGGGGCATAACATTTCAACAAGTCAGAAATATATATATAAACCACAACAGTGTTTTTTAATTTGGTTTATATTTTAATTCACCTTTTCTCTTTCTTCTTTCCCAACAACAGGTGGTATGAGTGGACTGCAGAATATGTTACGGCAATTTCAACAAGGTGCAGGAGGAGCGGGGGGTCTAGGTGGGGGCCTGGGTGGGTTAGGAAACATGATGGGTGGGGGCGGGGGTGGGGGACCTAGTAATAAATAAGGAACATTTTTGTTGGGTGAGGGATGGGGGGGGGGGGGTTGAAAGGATAAAACAGTAAAGTGGATGGAGATTAGGAGGGGCCCAATTAAATTATTGACAGTTTTGGGAAGAAGTTTTTTTGGATGTGCCTGGACAACAATTCAAAGGCAAAAAAATGTTATACCTTTTAATTCCCCTTGATATATCTCAGCTGCAATGGGTAAACAGCGCCCTCAAGTGTCATGTTAGCAATGGGAAGCATTTTGACCGATAATGCCGCTGATAGTTGTATGTTGTGGATATTTGCAACTTTCCACTCATTCTGTTATAATATTTCGTATAACATGTACAAACATGCGTAGGAAGGTCCAGACATCAAGAGTTCCAGCATATTTATAAAAGAAAATTCTAAATAGTCATATGTGGCAATCACATTCTCACATGTCATGACCCAAGCAGGTGCGTAGCTAGGAGGAGGGGGGGGGAGGCATTTCCCCCACCTTTGGACTGTTTTTTGTTAGTGTTAATAATACACAAAATTGCTGCACAGCCAAATTTTTTACCCTTAAGGGGGGGGGGGGTGAGCGGAGAGGAATTGTTCTGTGACCTCAATCATAAATTCTTGGTGAAAATTTTCTTGGGGGGGGTGGGGGTTTCAACAAATTTTTTCCACCCTCCCTTGACAAATTTCTAGCTGCGTGCCTGGACACAAGGCGAAGTGGTATGTGCAAACTGCTGGATTTCTGTCATTGCGCTGAACAGAAACTCAGAGTATTGTGAATAGACGATGTCAGTGGTTGACACAAGGGGTGTATGTGTATTTATACGTAACGGTGCATGAATGGATAACATGAGCAATGTTACTTCAGTTTCACCCAGACTGTTCAAATATTTCTTAGTCCTTTTCTGTTCCTCTCCATTTTCTTGTGAATTTGTAATTCTGTTTCTTTATTTCAAGTTGTTTGTGATATTTATTCTTTAAGATGTTTCGCCCCATGTTTTTGTTATTATACTGGCAATTTTTGGAAAGTTTCAATTATTTTTCTTCAAAAAAGCACTGCTACTTTTAACTGAGGAATGGAAAAACAAATGCTTTAAAATTAGAATTTCTCAAAATAATCTCACAATAATGAAAACATGGATCTACAATAAATAAGTCAACAAAATAATGTTCAAGGAAATGCAGTTGGGCATATAATTAGTGTTGAACCAAGCTGTCAACAAATATTGTGTGATATACCTCATTTAATAGTGTATGTTTTACTTTCTAAAAGAATTGTTCCTACTGTATATGAAAAACAAAATGTTCAGTACTTGAACGAAAAACATGGGGCGATGTATCTTTAAACAATGGGTGCAAGAAAAGTGAACAATTAATTTAATTTTGATTGATTGTTAAAATTTGAATAAATAAAAATAGTATGCATCTTTTTGACATATATTATTGCGCATTTGCAAATAAGTTAACCCACCCAAGCACTAAAATGAAATTCAGACTTTCAATTTTAAACCTGCCCTTCCCCATTTGCAAACAAGTGGTATAATCTGAAATGCATGTAGTTTTTATTTAAATTTAATAAATTAAACTGACAATGGCAGTTAAGAAGTATGTTTGTTAGGAGACCATTTAATATCCACAAACCATGAAATGCCCAAGATCATTTTCAACATTTAATGAATCATTAATATTTTGGCATACATAATTCTTTAATTCTATGTAACTTTTCAGTTTACTTTTATTCAGTGTACAATATATCAATCATGTTATTAAAACTATTTAAGATGAAATTTCACCAACATAACATTTGTATTAATTTCTTCATATGACTGTTTCTTGTTTTTTAATCAGATAATTCATTAGAAACACACAATGCTTTATTTACTATGTAATATGTCCATGGCTGAAAATAATCATGTGTACACCGACTCCCCTGAACAAAAGAAGTCTAGATTTAGAAGCTGCAGTGGTCCATGCATTCTAACATTTAGAAACCACTAAATCCCATTGGCTACAAACCCCTCATTTAAATATCCAAGAGTTTTGAATATTAAAATCGCCTTGTTCCAGGGCGAGAGAGCAGTGGGTATGATGTATACAGAAACTGCTTGAAAGCCCAGGGGACGAGGACTTCTGTCATGTATGTAGGGCCAATGAATAGCCATGATAAGTTCAAATATATGTTTACAAGATAACTTAGTTGATAAAAGATTAGTTACTCTAATATTCTCAACCAGTAGTAATTATTAATATCTTACTATCAGCTGGAATAGGCTAGACTGGTTCCACTGTCTTTATCCTGTCAATAATAAAGACAGACGCCTGCCGTTCCATTCAAGGAATTTCATTGGACACGTTGTGCCAAAGATCTGACGTCACGCGTAGAGACTCTAACTACCAACCAAGGTCAAAGTTGAATCGCCATGAAACTGAGGAGCGGATTTCTGGCGTCTTTCACGAGCCTTGAAGCGTGACGTCAGACCTTTGGGCTTAAGAATAGGCTACCATTAATTTGTAGTGCGATTTGACAGCCACTGTGTTATGTAGTTTTCTTGGGCACACTTTATCCATATTTATAAAACACGATTTAAAAAAATGAAAAAACTGAGTTCCGCGCTTCAGTATTTTAAATCTTAAATGGTTGCGCAATCCCAGTTTTTAAATACTTAAAAATTCTAGTCCAAATACAAGGAGTGATTGGTGACGCAAGCCCGTGGTAATGGGTTTTGGTATAGGCGTCCTGGGTTACCGGTTCGAATCCCAGAAGCAACGCTTTTTCTTTTCCATTTTAAATGATTGCGCAATCACGATAATTTAAGTAGTTTAAAATTCAACTCCTAATACCAACAGGATAAATTGCAGGCTGTTCCAGGCTGGTACGTCCGGGTTCGAATCCTGCTCCTGACACATAGGGACATGGCAGCTGCTGGCTGCGGCAATGGCTTGGGGACCGTCATGTCTCTCCCCTGAAGGTTAGAGCGTGGAGGAAATGTACGGACGGGGGAGAAAAGGCAGGGACCGGGAGGGTAGCGACCTCCCAGAAGGGTGCTAAGGTGATCACCATGCCGGTTCGCTCGGACTTTGAGTCATCCGAATACCTGGTCGACACTCTAAATAACTCTCCGCACTTTTTTCCATTTTTTTTATATTTTAAATACATGTATATATTTATACATATAATATAAATATATAATATATTACACAGATTAATATAATAAATCACACAGAATAAAGCCCTGTAGTTTTTTTTTCACCTAAAAACAAAGATGTCTCCGATTCGCTTCTAAATTACACAGAATGAGGCCCTGGGTCTGCAGAATACAGCCACCGAGTTATAGCATATTTGGGCAAGTTTTTAATTTCAGTAGTTCAGCCACATTTTTTCATAAAATATTGATTTTCTTTTAAAAAAATTGAAAGATAGGCGACTAAAATTAAGAAAAATGAGATCCAGGCACTCTATTGTGTCTTTCCAACAAGTATAAAGTATTTGAAAAAAATTCATTTTTTAGGCCAAATTTTGAAAAAACGTCAAGGGGTACCCCTTGTAGTTTTTTTTTCACCTAAAAACAAAGATGTCTCCGATTCGCTTCTAAATTACACAGAATGAGGCCCTGGGTCTGCAGAATACAGCCACCGAGTTATAGCATATTTGGGCAAGTTTTTAATTTCAGTAGTTCAGCTACATTTTTTCATAAAATATTGATTTTCTTTTTTTAAAAAAATGGAAAGATAGGCGACTAAAATTAAGAAAAATGAGATCCAGGCACTCTATTGTGTCTTTCCAACAAGTATAAAGTATTTGAAAAAAATTCATTTTTTAGGCAAAATTTTGAAAAAACGTCAAGGGGTACCCCTTGTAGTTTTTTTTTCACCTAAAAACAAAGATGTCTCCGATTCGCTTCTAAATTACACAGAATGAAGCTCTCGGTCTGCAGAATACAGCCACCGAGTTATAGCATATTTGGGCAAGTTTTAAATTTCAGTATTTCAGCCACATTTTTTCATAATAATAATAATAATAATAATAATAGCATTTATATATAGCGCTCTTACACGACTGGAAGGTATCACAGCGCATTACTACAAAATGGATCAACTTAATAATTTCTTAAATTAACAGTGAATAAAATGAGATGTAATTCTTAAATTAACAGTGAATAAAATGAGATGTACAACAAAGCTAAAAAATATTGATTTTCTTTTTTTTTTTTAATGGAAAGATAGGCGACTAAAATTAAGAAAAATGAGATCCAGGCACTCTATTGTGTCTTTCCAACAAGTATAAAGCATTTGAAAAAAATTCATTTTTTAGGCCAAATTTTGAAAAAACGTCAAGGGGTACCCCTTGTAGTTTTTTTTTCACCTAAAAACAAAGTTGTCTCCGATTCGCTTCTAAATTACACAGAATTAAAGCCCTGGGTCTGCAGAATACAGCCACCGAGTTATAGCATATTTGGGCAAGTTTTTAATTTCAGTATTTCAGCCACATTTTTTCATAAAATATTGCACATCTACCCCCCCCCCCCCCCACTTTGAGCGACGTTCGAGATACTCTATTTTTGGGGAAAACAAAAAATCTGCATGCAGCTACAGAAAACATCAATCAGCCTGTGTTCAAATTCAGTATGGTTTAATTCAACCTTTTTTGCTGTACATAATATTATCTTCTCTTTAAATTCAACATCGTACACTTTTAAAAAATATTTTTCTACATTTATGTTAAACCATAAACATCGCTGGTAATGAAACACCAAGCATTAAGTGCTGGCTGACGGGTTCTTTGTCACCCGGGGTACTCCCCAATAGCACACAGGTAATTATAAACATACTCTAAACGTACAATGGGGTACCATTGGGAAGTACCCTAGGTGACAACGACCCCTTCAGCTTAAGTGAGTTGTTACATTAGCATATGAAGCGTATATACACTGCTTTGGTCCATTTTTTATTTACAGCCTGAATTTGTTGAACTATTACCTCCCCCTCCATTCATATGATGAGGGTGGGGTCTTTGTATTACCCCCACAGTCTCTCATACGCATAGCGGTGTTACATACCCTACACTCTTAAAACTTAAGTGTTGAATCAACTTTTTAAGAGTTCGGTCAGTGACTACTCTGGGGTGGGAGATGACAACCTTCACGTGGTCCACCCTGTTTCAACTAATGTCATCAAACCGATGTATGCAGCTACTAGCACTCTAAGCTGCTTATCATCATACGAAAGAAGAAGAAGAAGTGACTACTCTTTATAAAGTTAAATTCAACTAAAAGAAAGTGTTGAATTAACACGGAGTCAAGTTAAGTCTAACTTTATCAATTACTTGAACAATAGATCAAACAAAATTAAATAACAAAATCAAGAATGACTGCATAGTTATTTATGAAAAATCGAAAAGGAAATTGTCATCATTTTTATATTCAAGTTACAAACTACATGCACTAAAGGATTTTTGTCAACCTTGAGAGAGAAAATGTTTTAAACATTTAACTCTTCATATCATTGAGTTGTATATATCAAGTGCTTGGAGCAACATGTTAAGTGCATTTAGGTGATTTTGGGGTGATAGTAATAGTATGTAATATGACACTCTCTCGATGATGCACACATTAGATAAACACCAATGACATGCATTGATGGTAAAAATTGCATGAGAAATAACTGCACAAATGTACTTAACATGTCTGTGTTCCAAGCACCCATAATTAATGAAAATATATGAAAGGGTAGAAAAAGATATAACCGCTATGAACCAAACATTGGAACAAAACATCATTCCAGATTAAATAGTCTGTGCTTTTAAACAACAAATCCATGGAGACTGCACAACCATTTTAGCAAATTTTTATTGGTAAATTAAGCAATTTTTATATATATATATATATATTTAAATTATTTATTTATCTATTTATTATTATTATTATTTAATATATAATCACTAGAGGAGTACTACATGGGCGGATCCAGAACATTTTTTTTTGGGGGGGGGGCTGAGAATCAAAAACAATTATTTTTCAGTACAGTACTAAGTAGGTCACCTCCTTATGTTTATCCCGCACACTGTGGGGATGGGAGTGCGTTCTCCCCTCCCCTCCCCCTCTCTTTTATTTATTTATTTATTATTATTATTATTTTTTAATATTTTTTTTAACGATTTTAGGGGGGGGGCTACAGCCCCCCTTAGCCCCCCCCCCCCCCCGGATCCGCCAATATACTACCGTACAATATTACCCCAGTAATCAATTAATCAAGGGTCGTCAGGGATAAATTTCACAGAGCCCTTTATCATGCAGAGATTATTGCAAAGTGATATAAAAATAGACAAGCAGTGAACGTCTATGCAATAAACTTATTCTGATTAGCAAATCTTCATACTGAGCTTAGGCCAAAATAAAAGACTCCTGTTTCTGGTCATCGGTCGGCTTCAAAATTGGTGCGGTGATGCGCTTTTGGACATCGTTTCATAGCACACAAAAAAGAAAAAAAGAAAAAGAAAAAAAGAAAATTAAAAATGCCGACGCGCAAGTCTGAGGCGACGCGCGCGGAGACCAGAAACCAGAGACGTTTTTGGCCTAATATTCTACTTAATCACCTTCACAAGTATTTTGGTGCGCATGTACAATTCAATTATTTTCCCCCTCCCTCCACGGACAATGTCATAATGTGCGCCAAACTTGACCCTTAGAGAATCTTGCACCCCCGTTCAGGCACGCAGCTGCCACTTTGGGTCAAATACATGGCAAATAATGTACACGTACATTATCACGGACACACGAAGAGAGTGTACATTGTGCTTTTAATAATAACTCCTGCTCATCATGCCTCTTAAGAATAAAGTGGATTTCTTCATTGTTTTGCTTCCATGGTTTGATGATCAAAGCTGCGTCATAATTTACGCTGCTAATCTTAAAAGCATTTCATAAATTGATGCCAGTCCCTGCCATTCATTTTAAAAATAGTTTCTTCATTGTTTTGCTTCCATGGTTTGATGATCAACGCTGCATCATAATTTACGCTGCCAATCTTAAAAGCATTTCATAAATTGATGCCAGTCCCTGCCATTCATTTTTAAAATAACAGTTTCAAAATAATGGCTTAAACCGGTGGTGTATGTAATTCTTTGTTTTATTTACAAGTGCATATTTTATTTAGAGAGCAATTATCAGACTTCAATACTGCGTGAATTCCTATTGTGCTGGTATGTTTACATGGCTCGTGATGACCAGGTCATGGCTTTTCATGGAGGGAAGGTAGGGATCGAGTTTATACATAGTTGATGCAGTTGTACTCGACTAATGACACCCAAGTACAGTTGGCAGGTACAACATCGGTAATTACGAGATTATCAGTTGTAAAATTCTTGTATCGATCATCCTGAGAAAGATGTTTGTGTGAAGGGCTGTCAGAAAAAGTAACAACTGTTACGTAAATTTGACACAAAGTTGCCATCATAAAAACCTACAAATGTTTTTGTTTGTTTTGTTTTGTTTTCACAAAAACGTGAGTAACTAATGCCATGAAATGTTCACAGGTTAAGTTTTATTATATATTTCTTGAACAATTGAGAGTTGAAAATGAAAGTATGTTAGCAAATACCAGTGTTGTTACCTTTCCTTTACCTATGCGTGGGCAACTTACTACGTGAAATATTACCATTGGCAGTGTAATAGCAATATACACGGAGTGTGCATCTAAAAACAGCAACATTAGGGCTTAGATGAGCCAGCCCTTATAGACAGACAATGCATGGTGGATGAGCCTGACCTTCACTTCATCAGCGCTATACAATTTGTCAAATTTAGCATTACTTCAAAAGGCTCCCTTTTGTTATTTTAATCAATTCAGCCTCTAGGTTTGGTGGACTACGATATTAATTAAGTGAGACTAATTGCAGTGACACCGTGTGAAATTCTCAATTGAGTAGTAATTAGTTCTGAACAACTGGACATTTCGATCAGTATGCTCTGATCGTCCTCAAGTTAATTAGTTTGTCAAATGATATGGTCTGTAATAAAAAATTATGGCAAGGAAGTTAAAACCAGTAAAATGGTTGCCTCATCCGAATTCAACACAATAAAAAGTGTTCACATTATTTGAAATTCAACAAATACAAGCAGTATATATTTAGTGGAGAGGTTCTCATGGCAAAAATATCCAAACAAAATAATTGTTTAAGTTTCTTCCACAAATGAAGCAAACTTTCACATTTTCTCTGGAATGTGGGGAACATTTAAGCAGATACTGTGACAGTTTGGTCTTCACTTTTCTTGCACATTAAACCATTAAATTGTACACATGGCAGTATACTTCATTGGTAAGATACCAACATGTGCACGTATACCCTTTCAAGAAATGCACACACACTGAACACAGCTTAATGATTGCTCAGGTATCTGAGCCAAAATCAATGTTCACAGCTCAAAAATATCCATGATCTCTACCCTGACAAAATATTTATCTTGTTTTTTCCCCCCCTAGGAATGCCAGAAGCATTCCAGGCAAGTTATTTTGATGGATAGATTGTATAAACTAATAATGTGGATGGATACACTTTGGGGTAATATCTATATAACCACAATATTGCAATTACCATCAGTACTCTACTGAATTTACATGGTGTTGCCATTTTGGTTATCAAGTATGGTTCTACAACTCAAGATGCATTTAACACCCAACCTATAAATGTTTCAGCTTATTTCATTTTGTCCAAGAGTGAAAATGCAATTTAAGTGTATTCATTCTAAAATGGAATTTATGTCAAAACTTCAGTCAATAATGATTGCACCTCATCATATCACTTATTTCAAGGGATGTTTGATACCGTCCACAACTATACACCAAGTCAGTTTATATAAAATTGTGAGGATTTATTTCTTTTGATATTCCTAAAAGTGTAACCTTTTATTTATCTTTATTCTCCTTTCACTCATAATTTGGTGAACAGCAATCCAGAAAACATCATTTCTGGAGTATTCAACCAAAACGATTTGTTTAAATTGTGAATACATTCTTGCTTAAATAACACCCTCAATTCCCCTCTACTCCCCCCCCCCCCCAAAAATAGATTTAAAAAAAAAAAAAAAAAAATTAAAAATAAACGAAATAAAAATAAAATAACAATGATACTATTGTTACATAAATTGTGATAAAACAAAAAAGATAGTTGGTGTACCAACCCTCTATAGCTATATAAACTCTATAGTTATATAAAATCCACAGTTATAAACAGTTAACCACACCCCTCCCCATCTCTTGATACCAGCAGTGGTGAAGTTGCAACAATCACATTTGGCCATTAAATCCAATATCCACTTTTAGTAAAGTTCGTATGTTAATATTTTACAAGGATCAATAAATATGCATAGAAACCAATTTGTGAAAAAGTTCAGCTCAATAAAGTCAGTATGTCTTTATTTAGAAGTGATAAAACAAAACGTGTACATCAGATCAAGTACAGGCGTACAAGATTCGTCATCTTTCTTAGCTATTCAATACGTGCAACCTATCTGATCGATGTGGGACGTCTCCCACAGATCACACCAGATGCCGGTACTGGGGTGGTCATGTGCGGCCTCATCTAGCTCAGCTCGATCTGCCTTGATCTAGTCAAACCAAGATGCTGGTGGTCAAAACTCCTGGAGCATCAATATCACTCGTTAAAAGAAATGAGTAACAGGAGTTATTGCTGAATATCTGATTTTCAAGATCACTCGCTGACTACAATTAAGTAAAGTCTCTAATTAAGACAATATGCAATAGTAAATATAATGAGATGATTGTCAACAAAATAAATGTTGACAGTTATAGCACACAACACTTGCATTCAGTTAACAATAAGCCTCTTTGTATAATAAACATGCTATATCAAGAAAATAAAATATAATTCTGACTCGTAAAAATAACTAAAATACTGTCAATGTAAATCTCAAAAAAAAAAAATAATCAACATAGTATTGTTATCAAATAATTTTAAATAAAATGCATATGTTTATGCTTACACAATGCTTCATCTTTCTTGGTTTTTAACTCATAAGACGTGTGTAAACTGATTTGTGTAGATGGCTGAGATATGTTGACTATTGATTAACAAAACTATTTCATCTTTTATTAATACAAAATGAAGAATCTGCCCTTAGTCCATTTATCAACTGTTGGTAAGACGTGGATTGTTTTCCACTATAAACAAGGTCTCTCATTTCAGAGTTGTAGTACTTGTATGCCAGCGGCACAGCCAGGACTTTTACAGTGGGGGGGGGGGGGGGATTGGCATTGCTTTTCAGGGGGGGGAAGGGGTATGTTTTTTTTTACCTTTTCTTTTTCTTTTCTTTTTTGGGGCACTATCAGGATTTTTTCGTGGGGGGGCACCTGGCGGGGCACTGAAAATTTGTGGGGGGGGGGGCACGTGACCCCAGGCCCCCTGTGGCTACGCCGCTGTTGTACTCATACTCATGAAAAAGTACTCGACTACAACTATAGAATTGGAGTACTCGTACTCATACTTGCACTCGAATACATTTTTCTGTACTCATACTTATGAAAAAGTACTCGACTACAAGTCTGTCTCATTTATCAATAATAAAATAATAATAATGGACACTTATATTGCGCCGTATCTGCCAAGTTTGACGCTCATGGCGCATGAACATTATTACCCCTGTCATCGGGCCAGTTATAACCATCTCAACTCCCTGGGTTGTATGCAACCCATGCTGCCAAATGTGTAGCGCAACGAGCTTAATCAAACACAATTACCATCTCTGCCCTCAAAGGTCCCCATTTATACCCCTGGGTGGAGAGAAGCAATTATAGTTAAGTGTCTTGCTCAGGGACACAAGCACCATGGTCGCAGTCAGGATTCAAACCCACATTCTGACGACTCGGCCATCAGAACACAGGTCCGATGCACTAAACCGCTCGGCCACGGCACCCCAGAAAGACCCTATGTAATAGCCAGAAAAACCTCCCCAAAAATGGGCGGGTATTCGATAATTTACTTGTAGTGCATATATTTCAGGTATAGCTTTTTGAAACAAAAAGCAAACTTTAAATATCTCAGATATAAAAAACAAACACAGATTGATCCAAAATGTGAATCGCCTAATGAGTTGTATAAAAGTCTGACACAATTATATATATATATATATATATATATATATTTCTGTAATTGTCACTAATGCCTAGCATGCACTTAAAAAAACCCATCTTATTTACATTGATTTATAGAAATGTTAGCCTTTAGTGTTGTTAATATTTTTCGGTAGGACATGCACAGGGACTTCTGGGTAAAGGGGCATCCTAACGACCTCAACGACATCTTGTACTTTGTAAGATGGGTAAAGACCGGTGCTTTTCATTCTGAGTCGGTGGTTTTTCCCTTTAGAATAGCCATCCCAGTGGTTACCGGCCACACCGACGATGTCCCCCGGTGACAGGGCAATCTCGTCCTTGTCTCGAGGTTTGTGCTCATACAGGACAGTCTGCTTGTGTTCATTTTGCCCACCGAAGTAATAGACATCATCCAGAGAATGGAAGAACATTGATGCATCAGGGTGGTATGTCTGCATTATTTCATAAGCAACTCTACAAACCTGCAGAAAAAAAAGGAAAAAAAATTGTCTGTATTTTGAACGTTTTTTTTTACCTCAAAATTGAAACAGCTTTTGGTTTGTTCATTTTTTTTAAGGGGGCGAGGGGGAGGCGAAAGTGGAACTCATATTTGGTATAAAGAAATTGTCACACAAAAAAGCAAATTAATTCCATAATTACACATTGCAAGCGGAACTTTGCTTGGCCTTGCCTACTTACGTGTACATGATGTAAATAAATCATCATTTCTATTCTCTGACAATAATCCCATCTCCACTCCGTAAGCTTTATACACTTTGGAAAATGACAACAAACTGGATGACCCACCACTGAGGTAACATTATTATCAAAAGTCTGTTGCAAACATGGCGTGTGCCAGCCTGCTGCAATCCATTCCACTGCATTATACTCCAAATGCCGGCACGCACACAAGTATGGTAATACATGTTTTGCTACCTTGCGCGGCCTGCTGTAGGGGCATGGGGTTAGGCACGTGTTCCCAGAACTAGATGTAATCTTAAACTAGATGCAGGCGACCTGTGGGGCGAGATAGGTGTGCACGAGATACAGTACTCTCACACACCGGGTAACTCTCCCAGACAACACTGCTTCACTTTGAGACCTTGTGCATCTATGTGGAACAATACATAATGAATGGCCCAAATCCATTGTGCTTGGAGAACTATGCCATGGACTAGGTTAGTACATGCATAGCACACTTCATGTAGGTAACAGACTTCTGATATTATCCAATCCAATCCAATACTCATTTATAAAGTTCCTTTTCCGTGAGATGTCAAAGTGCCAAATAATTCAACCTACCTGAGAAGAGAATGTACAAACTAAGAAGTCGGACAACGACAGAAAATGAATATCCGTGATGACGCCACGCAGTGCATTCTTTGTGTAGCGGCTTGACAGACCAGCTGACTTGGATATTGCATTATCACTTATAAAAACATATTGCGGATACCTGGAAGGTCAAAGGATAACAGAAAACCGGGTAATGGAAGTTGCAACTAGTAATTGAGGTACATATTAGACAAATTATGGACTCCCATCTCCGTACTACATTGAAGCACAATGAGCATTTTGGTGAAGTTTAATGGGAATTTTCAAAATGTATTATAATACAGTAATAAAAAGTACTTTTCACAAATGTCTTGACAGTTTTGAGGTGATATTGCAAAGAAGGATAATCACTCAACTAATTGCTCAATGTCAGCGAAACTTGGTTGAGTTTCTTGACTGAGTTATCAAACCAAAAGTAGAACAAAATAATAACATAAAAGTACTTGCTAGCCATGTGCAGCGGTTTCATGTGGGATCGCATCTACACTGTACATGGTGATAATGTTCTACACAGTTATTCCACCTTTCAAAAACTGACAAAGGGTTTTTGGTGGGTCTGTCAACCCGCTGGCAAAATGGACTGAAAATGGAGTGTTTAACTGTTATTCCAACTGTCCATGCTTCTGTATTCCCAGCCCATGCCTTTGTACATAAGATCATTAGTATATCAATGGCACAGGTGAAGAGACTGTCTGTTGTATAATGCATATATAGTGAGATAACAGTGTGTACTGTATAAGTGGTTTGTCAAATGATCAAATACCCTGCCTCTATAACTCACTTCATTCACCTCATGCTAAATGTACAGACAATGAGTTTACCATCTAGTGAGTATGATACAGCCACCATTCAAATGAAACAATAGAGAGGTCACAAGGACTCCACTTATATGATAATTTATGCAGATTTTCCACCCATGGTTTGGCTAAATAAACATTTATGCAAATACATCTCTCTTTTTTCTCTTTTTTAAAGCAAAAGGTGACTCACGCTTTTCTTGCCTCTGCTAAGAGGCTAGCATCATCCGTGGCAAGATAGACTCTTCGTTTATCAACCTCTTGGATCCTCTCTAGGGTCTGATAGTACTCCTCCACATGGATCATATATTCATTGATACCATGAAACGCAGCTTCGGTTCCTACTTTATCTGTACGTCTCACGTGGACCCTGTAGGCAAAAATGAAGAATGACACATCATTGATTACATATCTCTGATGAAGCCTTACAGTAGTTAGATCAATCTGACAGCCAGCTTCAGGAGTGTGATTTGACCAAAGCAAAAAAATCCTGAAAAATAGGTAGCGAGCCTCGGTCTCCCTTTGGTCTAGAGAGGATGTTTAATTTTGGGGGATTTACAGACTCTCCACATCCCCACAAACAAGAAACTAGAGGTTTGGACACAATACAGACTACTTCTTTCTTTCCTTGGTGGCTACTTCTCTGATTTCCAGAAATTTTTTGTCAAAGGAAGATTTGTAAAAACCCTGAAATCAGGAAAAATCCTGAGAAATCACAGGCTTGTAACTTAACCACCCCAAATCCTGCAAAATCCTCCAAGAGGCACTTTTTGGGAAAAATTCAGCACTGTTGGAAACTGGTACTTTTCACATCTTCAAATGGGGTAAAATTACTCCCTGTCAAGAAGTACAGGCCATAAGTGCTGAATATGAAAGATCAACAAAAATGCATTGTGCATTTTGAAGATAAGGGCATGTTTCCAAAAATGCACTGATGGATTTTGGAGGATTCAGGAAGGTTCCTAGCCAGAATACCTAGGGGGTTAGTGTTAAGAGATTGAGCATTTCTGAATACTTTCCATTTTACAAAATTAATTTTTTTTTTTTTTTTTAATCAATTATTTTTTGTTTGAATTAGTTATGAACCAGCCTTGAATGACAACAACATTATCTGTACAGCGTATGCAGTACGGTGGCGTAGCTTAAGGGGTGGGGCAGTACCCCCCACTTGTTGGCAAATAGAAAAGTGTCTGTCGGTAAATTCACAAACATGTATTTCTGAACTTCTGAACGACAACGTCTACTAAAGATTGACATAATTTGTTCATATCAGTTTTGCGTTAGTAAATTTACCCCAAAAATATCTGCACCCCCCTGGCTATCCCACTGATGAGCATATATTGCCAAAAAATCCAGCCAATATTAGTTCTAAATATTATAAATTATCCGACAATGATTATTACAAGTATACATAACAGCAAAAGAAACGTCACCCCTAAAAATATTTATTATTTTCATTTTATAATTAATATAATTTGTTTAATGAAGAATATTATGAGTGTGGAGTGTAACACGAACACAATGTGGCAAATTTGGTTGACCTCAAAATTCGTCATGCATGACGTCTGAGGACACATAAGCTAAACACGTTCTCAGACTTATCAAAATTTAGGGGGTGACGTTTCTTTTGCTGTTATGTATATATATGTACCCAATATGTATATCAGTACGTGTGCGCTTGGCTGAATGATGAAGCTCAGTATTCTCATAATGATAGCTCCATATGGTACATGATAACCAATAACTTGTGTAGAGATCTTCCCTTACCCGACAATTGGATGCTGAAATCCTAGATTTTGGCCGGCTTTTTCCAGGTCATTGGCAAGATGTGGCTGCAGCCTGAGGATGTACTTTAACACCTGTCCCATCCACCAGACGATGGGTTGTCCGTGGAGGCGCATCAACCTCTCTGAGAGGTCCTCGGGTATGGCAAGTGGAAGGAATTCTGGCCTCGGGTGGATGCCATCGACTATTGGGAGATCAATGACCTGGGTCTTCTCCATTTTTTCCACTGTGGCTGAAGGTGTGAAAGTAAATCTTGACATTATTAGATTTGCGTGTGCCTGAACAGATCCATCTTGATTTCCTTACGAAGAACTCTATCAAACTGAGGCTAATGTACAAAAATAGACTGGCGTTATGTTTCTCCTTATTGCTTTTTGAGTGAAGGTGGATAAACAAGCAAACAATATGGATGCATAGACTACTTTGCAAATCTAGCAAATCTATCAAATCTCAATCTAGCTGCTCCTCACAGTTCACATTTCCCTGTATGTTACTGTGTAGTTTATAATAAAACCATCTATGTAATTGCGTTATTAAAGTAAACAAAACAAATGAAAGAAAAGCATGGCAAACTGTTTTTCAGTGTGATTGTAACATTGACAGACAATATCTGGGGATGTAAGGTACATTTTGCAGTATTTTGTTAGACCAGCATGCATTATGCAAATCGGCTTGCGCATGCGCAACTGTGGTATTAGCGAAGAGATTAGGGGTGTGCATGTTCGGATATTTTTGGAACTGGATACCCAAAATCAGGAAACTTTGGATACCCGGATACCCGTTTTCATTTTAGTTGAAAACATGCCTCCGGTGGTGTACAAATACATGTACTGTAAATGGTGACAAAATTGACCTTTATAATACAGAGGATACCATACTTAAATTGATCTTTTCTTTACTGTTTTTATTAAAGTAAAACAATTAGGCAAACATTCCCTCCTACCTGCTGGTTTGATAAGTTGTTTGAAGCAGCTGCAAGGCCCTTTGCAGTCTTAATGATTTGATACAATGTATCACAAACAGTTAGAGAAAAGTGTATGGAAAATGTCCGTAAAATAATACAAAGGCTTTATTGGAGTGTAATCTCTTGAATAAAAGAAAACTGTCTGTAAAAGTGTAAACATTACATTGTTCAGTGACAGATTTCTGCTCAAATGTTAAGTCCAAATTTTAAAAAGTCGCTTACGGGTAATTAATGACAGTTTCGGTCGGGTATCCGGATACCCGGATACTCGGCACAGCCCTAGAAGAGATCTCCTGTACGCTCCAAACCATAACTCTGATCACTGTTGATTTTGATGTAAACAAATTGGCGTCACTGTTTCCCAGATTCAGTGATGTAATATTAATCAATCTTCGACCCATTTGAAGGCCGACTGATTCAGCGGAACTGAGGGATATAAGTTTTTGGTTTTGTATTGTTTATCAATGTTTCAATCCTGTGTATGCCACAGACGTGCCAAGAGTGGGGGTACTATGTATCAGAGTGATAAATGCACTGAAACCAATTCCTGCTCAATAAATTTTACACAACTCTAATGCAAAACATCTCATGGGAAACACAGGTACATGTGAACAGTTTTGTAGCATACAATGTAAACACAATTGTGTAATTTCTGCAGATTTGTTGACCAATTCCCGCTCACTTACTTTACACAATTCTCACAGGGAATACAAATATATTTTTTATATATTGTTTAAAAAACTGCAAATTTCTGCAAATTTGTTGCCAGGAAAATTGTCTTATGCATTGGAAGTTTTGAATCTTTATGATGTGATGTTAACTAACAACAAATCTGCACAACAGACAACAATATCACCGCATCAAAGTCATGTTATAAATTAAGTGCTCTCGTCCGTGAACCTGCAAATGACACCCAATGACACTGTCATCACGACATCACATCACAGCAATGTGCACACAAGAAAATGAAATAATACACTGTGATTTTAATAAGCCGTTCTTACTAAAAATGTTAATGAGACCCACAGCTTTGTGTGCAGTCTTTTGCTTTGAAAGCATGGTGAGCTGATAAATTTTCACATTCAGTTGGTTGGTAAAACATTATTTTTATCCTCATACTTAGGATTTGAGGCTTTGCATGGTGGAGATAGACGTTATTAAGTTCTTTTGGGTACACCATGTAATAATCTCTTTTTGGAAAAAGTGATGGCTCTGACAAGAGCCATCACCATCACCATCACGGTTGGTTTGTTCTCAACGTTTCGAGAGCACCTGCACTCTACACTCTCTTCAGTTTCTTGACGACGGCTAGAGCACATTTCTCAGCGCCATCACTTTTTCCAAAAAGAGATCATTACATGGTGTACCCACAAACACTCAACAACATCCTCATACTTGTTGTGTATACAAATGTACGTAGGCTTGACTTCTGCTGATGAATGGAACACAGCATAGCAACAGACAAATGCGCAGGCTGCTCAGTGCAACAAGACCCACCAGCAAAGAACAATGGTTCTTTTGTTCTCTTCTGATGAGGTCAACAAACTTGCTTTGTAGGGCAAAATTAAATCAATTGTTTATCTCCCGAAGCAAGAATTTCACCAACCTATAAACTTGCTTTGTATTGCATTCAGCGTGGTTAGAGTTATAAGGATTGCAAGGCAAGGATATTTAGCGTACATATAATAAACATGTCATTAGCATGAAGGACAGACAATATGCAGAGATGACAACAGATGTTAATGTTGTCATCTTGGTCATAGTGCTTATTCTCATACTAAAGGCATATTTCGCAGTAATAATAATAATAATGTGTGGATTTATATAGCGCACGTATCCACCAACTAAGTGGTGCTCAAGGCGCATTATATTATTATCCCTGCTCATAAGGCTCATAAGGCTCATAAATCATTCCTGAAACCATCTCAGCTCCCTGGGGAGTATACAGTTCAATTGCTGCCATTTCTAGCGCATATAGAGCAAACCAACTCTGCCTTCACAGGTACCCATTTAACCCCTGGGTGGAGAGAAGCAATTATGATTAAGTGTCTTGCTCAAGGACACAAGTGTCACGGCCGTGATTCGAACCCACATTATGTTGCTAACACCAGAACTTGAATCCGGTAAGCTAGACCGCTCGGCCACGACACCCCATAAGTCTCACTTTGGTCACATGGACTTTGATATAAGAAATACAAAATATGGCTTCCTAATGATCAAGATCTATATAAACACACAGTGCAATAAGCTTAAAACATTAACTCTAACTACCTAGGCCCATTTGCTTACAATCCTCCAAAATCCTTCAGTAGTAAAGCAAGCATAATGACCACTGCAGATGAGAAGTATGCACACATCTGTTGCTTATATGTGATACATATACATGGCCCAGGGCCAGGGACCCTCCCTGCATGCATGGAGCAATAAACAGTGTCCACTGACCCAAGCAGACCTTGCAATCACTACAACAAACATGGATGTACATGTACCATGGAGGAAGGAAGGCAAGTATGCCTAATAACCTCAATCCTCCAAAATCTTTTTTTGGACAGACCAACATGTATCATGTAACCTCAATCCTCCATTTTCATCCAATGTCAAATATAGCCTGATAACCTCAATCCTCCATAATCCACCAAGCAAATAATTACATCTGCCCTCAATCCTTCAAAATCCTTCACCACTGCAATTTCCACATAACCTCAATAAGTTCAAAATCCTTCACTTTGGCAAAGAGGATTTTGGAGGATTTGGGAAGGTTAGGGTTAATGAGTGCCTTTTAGTAAAGCCAAACTGCTTTCCAAACAATTAAGATTAATCAATAATTATTTTCATTAGCACTGTGCTGGCCGGTGCTCATTTTGTATTCATTTATTGATTATCGTGTGTCTAATACTTGGCAATTATTGGCTGCACGAGTCTGCAACCATCGGCTAATCAGGTGAAATCCTGTATATCTGCAAAGAACACTGTCCTCTCAAGAACAAGAACCCTGTACATTGTACACACAATATCGCTTGATCATCTTCCAAGGCCCTCTTAAATTTGTGTTAGAATTTTTAATTTTTTTTATTTGAACCTCTTGTTTGGAAGTAAAGATCAAGTTACCAACATTTCCGAAAGAGAAAATTCTGATATTTCATTTTCTTATTGATCAAGAATTTTTTTTAAGGATTTTATCTTTTTTGGTTTAGGAGATACTGTATGGCCGAAAAAAAATCTCCGGATTCTGGTCATAGGTCGGCTTCGTAAGTCAAGTCATTATGAAATCATAATCATTATGAACACCTACATGATAAGGTCAATGATAACACTAAGTATGAAGTTTGTATGACTTAATTATAGGCTAAAAAAATCTGGAGGTGTGTTTGAGGGGAAAAAAGAAGAAGAATGAATAATAAAAAAATAATAATAAAAAATCGCAAATTTCAGGTGTTCGGTCGCATACCAAAACACCTACAAATTCACTTCATCAGCAATTTTGTTTCTTCCCAAAATCTGAAAGTGAAGATATTTATCATTGATCCATTATAAGATGAAAACACAACAACGCCTCTGTAAATATGACCTAACAAACAATGGCTATAGTACAGTGCACCAGCACAGAAACCGTTGCCTAGATACACTGTACAATTCTTTATCATACCAACGCTGAATGTGGAACCTATTACAAAGCCACATATTGCATCAGAAATACAATTACCTATCCTCATGAAATTACCTATCGTCATGAAATTAGTTTTGAAAGTGAGGATAAGCATCATATGGACGCAATCACACTTTGTAATCAGTGGTCATGCTTAGAATGTAAAATTCAGCGCATTTCTTTTAACTGTTATGACTATTTCATTAAAGATTTATCGCTTGTGTTTTAGCGGCGATTTCCTGAATTTTTTGTGTTCACTGGAAACATTGATAATTTCTAATTTAGAAAGGAATACAAATACTTGGAAATGAGATACTGCAGAAGATTGGTTTAACAGTAAAAAAAAAAAAGTGCCAAAAAAATAAATTTTATGATGGGACCAGCCATAAATTAATTTTGGTGCATATTTAATGTAAAACAATGTTTCTCATGGTTTTATCTTGAGAAATGTGTCATTTTTTCAGCATTTGTATTGACTTCCTGAAGTAAAATAGCAACGTTCTGATGAAAAATAAAAAATGTCTGTTAAAATAGTGATAAACACGGGTAACGCATCATTAATTTTTCAGCTATTTTATCATTATCCAAATCCTGATGAACATCAATCTTCCAGTACATACCTTTTGTGTTTTCATGACAACAATTTTACTATTACTGTAACTGCCACAATGGGTAGCCATGAATTATGAGATATCTACATAATTTGATCTTGCTAATTAGTAAATGCAAACAAATATTTGAGCAATTTGATGAATTAGTTTATTACGAAAATGCAATTGTCAATGGTGTTGGGAAATTCAATAAATTACACCTACTCAAAAATTCCTTGGCAGGATAAAATAAATTCCCTCAAAAATGCTTTTCCGGAAAATATTTCTGCAGACACTACAATTTGTATGTACACAAATTGATGCTTTTAAAATGATGGATGTTCCAATTGTGTTCTTTGATTGTGTAAAAAAAAAAACTGTTTCTGAAACTTTCTGCTACAAACTGCAATTCTTAAAAATTAATTTATATCTATACTTGAGTGAAATGATGTAATTCCAAAATGCCACAGTTTAATTATGTGATGATTTCTTGTGCTTAGTGACTCATTTGGAAGACCATTTTTTTTCAAAAGCCTTGAAAAAGCATTTAATAGACCTTATGCATATGATGTCACAAACTGAATATCACCCTCATTCAGAGGCTAGAGATGGTCACTCATTGGTTCATGTATGCGCGCTGTGCGTGCGTATATGCACAGCGTGCATACATGAACCAATGAGTGACCTTCGTTTGCCTCTGATAGGGGGCGACCTTCAGTTTGCGACATCATATACATAAGGTCTATTGATTGAAGTAATTGAACTCAATTTTGAATAATGTGAGGAATGATCCTGTTGCAAGTGCTTTCAATTTTAAGAAAACTTCAACTTCAAAAATTCCAATTAGAACATTTTCTAATAGTATGATATATAGTTGCAATATAACACTACTACCAATTTCCCCAATTGTGAAAGAAATTTACAGATTACTTACAATGGGTTGCTTTCTATGCAAATTTTTATATTAATCTTCATGAATTAAAAAGTACAAAATTACCTTTGAAATAAGTATACACTGAATTCAGGAGTTCCTAAAAAAGAAATGCACAAGTTATCTCAATATGCTAAAGATAATTCTGAGGGCAAACTTCATATTTTGTGAAGTGGTAGCACTCAATAATGTCGACAAAAACAAGTATCACATGTATTTAACAAGAATGTTAAGATGAACATGCAAATGACATGCAAATGAAATGCAAATGCATGCAAATGGTATGCAAATGACATGCAAATTAAGTACATGCATACATACAGGGTGGTAAATTAAAAAGTAACAATTATACAATTTGCTGAAAAACAAATATTCCTGATGAAAACAATCAATGACATTCATGAAAACAAGTAAATGAAATTCATGATCCATAATTCATATTCAAATTTGGTCTTTTATAATATAACTTAACATCATTACATTTTTACAGCCTAAGCAATACTTCCGGTAAGCAACACAAATCTTCCCATAGTTGTTGTTTTCATCAATTATATTTTTAATAATTAATTTAATTTACATTTACTGTTTTTGTTTTGTTTAAGGTTTGTCCTACCCCGTGAGAAATAGGATGTTGAGATAGCACCAGTGTATGTTTTTCGCTATTTTTGCTGCAATTTTCTTTTGTTTTCATTGGAACATGGATTTATCATTATTCCCTTTTAGAAATGAAAACAAATACTTTGAAGTGAGATATTTGAGAAAAAAGTTGTTTGCAGATCGGTTTAACAGTTATTACATGTGTAAGCACTCACATTAATTTATGGAGGGCCCCACAATCAATTAATTTCATAACATTATTTACTGTAAAACCATGCTTCTCAAGATTATTTTGAGAAAATGAAAACAAAAAGCTGTTTGCAGATCAGTTTAACAGTTATTCATTTTGTTATAATGAAAAAGAAAATGCCCAGAAATTGTCAGAAAATTGCAAGAAACACAGGTGCTACACATATACATCTTGATTGTTGTTTTTCTCTTCTTGGGGTTTATGTTGGGCGCGTAGTTTTGTAGTGTTTGTAGTCTTTATTTATTTGAACTTTGGTGTCATTTTATTCACTGGTGTAAACTTGTCTGTTTCCAGTTGTGTGTAAAGGGACAATATCGTCACGATCAGAGCAGACTTTCAACAGGGCATGAACTCGGTGTCCTAGTTTAAGTTGAACACAGTGACTGAAAATTACTGGTTCATTTATGCAGCAGCAACGGTAATATGACCTTATCATGTGGGATATTATTTTCATTCACTGAGTTAATCTTAATCTAGCACTCTGATTTCATGCCATGTTGATCGCAACGATACTGTCCCTTTAAATTTGTTGTGTGTATATGTATATTTGTATCTGATAAATGCCAGTGGAAGCCAGAATTCTGTATGTTTCTGATGGGGACAATAACCAGACAATAACCAGACTTGTAGTCGAGTCTGAGTCCGAGTCTGAGTCTGAGTCTTGTGGGTCGAGTCCGAGTCCGAGTCTTGTGGGTCGAGTCGAAGTCCGAGTCTTGTGGGTCGAGTCCAAGTCCGAGTCACGAGTTACGAAGGTTGAGTCCGAGTCCGAGTCACGAGCCACTTACAAAATTCAAAATTCAAAAGAAAACCTTATACATATGTCAAGGTTCAAAGTTAATTGAAAAAATACTCGAGATATACATTGCATTGGCTAGTATCTCATGTTCCAAAAATTTTCCCAACATTATTCGAAAATGGTTTGAAATTTCGAAAATCTTTCGTAATAATGTTTTCATTTTTTATACAAATTAATGTTTAGAACCCGAATGACATATTTATGTTTTGTTCAGGTAGATGTTGTTGGGTGGCCTAGGGAGGCTGTTAGGACAATGTTTAGAATTGGAATTTGGCATCATCCTTTGAAAATTACATATTTTTTGCATACATTATTTTTCAACTGGTGCATAATAATAAAGCAAAATCCCTGACCAAGTTAAGAACACTTTATAATTCTTATGATCCCACGCCAATGTACATTGCTCTTGCCTGATTCCATTTCCCAATAATCACGATGGATTTAGCAAAATGTTTTTCCTACATTTCGGCCTGCAGCCAATATAATATATTGCTAGAATAACATTTTTTAAATAATAAAACAATGTGTTGCTCTGTAATGTCCCCAAACCAATTCACCATAACCAAATGCAATAAACACAGATGTTCAACTCTTCTGAAAACGCCATAAAAATAAATATTTATGACATGTGTTAGTCTGACAGCTAGTACGATGATATACATGTATTACCGAAAATAAAAATGAGCAGCATTTTAACAAAAGATAATTTCGACAATCAGACATGTCAGCCCTAATCTTTTATTTGGAGGGAATTTGCATATTCGTCTCCCATCCTCACTCCCAAAGAAATTTGTCATAGTTTATTAGGTTTTATTGTTGATGAAAATACAGTCTAGCCTTAATATTGATTTGGCATCATCTACAGCTGGGAAAGATATTACTATCACATCTGCATTAAGAAATTGTTTCCAAAATGAACTCCTTAAAATCACATTTTATCTGCTGAAATACCTCACAAATGCCCACAAAGAGCCTCCTGATAAATGCAAAATTTTCAAAATGTTTATTCCATTTCTCCAGAATTGACACCAAACACCATGAAAATTGAGAGACCAGTGTTTGGGAGAGTGTAATAAGTCTGGTACCCATCACTATTGTGCTTTTATTCCCACGATGTTGTACGCTGAAGCTTGGGTACATAATTCATTGCAATCAATTTGTGGAAGACAAATTTTGTTTTCATGCAGGCGCCGCAACCTCTAAGCGATTCCGATCGCATTACTACAAACAGAGAAAGGACACAATAGGCTATGCTACAACGGAATAGGATGCACGGTATCAATTTTATGAAACTGTTAAGTAACAAGACTTAAACACCATGTTGCAAGAACATTCTTTATTTTGTCAATGTTTTAAAATAGTGAATATTGGGCATTTTGCCGTCGAGTCCAAGTCACAAACATTGAGTCCGAGTCACGAGTCCGAGTCCAAAGGGTTGAGTCCGAGTCCGAGTCTGAGTCATTGTACATGGTCCAGTCCGAGTCTGAGTCACCAAAAAAGTGACTCGAGTTGGACTCGAGTCCGAGTCACGAGTCATACAAGTCTGACAATATCATTTCTTACCTTACACAGTAGCTACACAGTCCCATGAAATCAAGAAACTTGCATACTTTATATGGAGAATAGGAATTGACTGACCCCATTCATGAGAACACAAAGAAATACTTGTGATTTATAAGTACCATGTATTAATGTACTTACATCCCCATCTGGCTGAGCTTGTCCCTTGCCGATCCACACATGTCTCACTGAGCGGTAAGAAGAATTTCTCCCATCCCTCGGGTGCATAACGCCATCCTTTAGACTGGAGGATTAGTGTCCTCTGTGTGGCATAGGCAACAATCATACAGTAGGCAACGTGGTGAACCTGGCAACCGTATCCACATCCTTTGTTTAGGTTACATACTACCTTCTTGGCTGTATTACAGTCAGAAGGATTCTAAGAAGGTATAGGAATAATAATAATAATTATAAACAATGTAGGATTTGGGGCTTTGCATGGTGGAGATAGATATTATTGAGTTCTTTCGGGCACACCATGAGCTCTTCTTGGAAGAAGTGATGGCTCTGAGAGGAGCCGGTTGCTTTGTTCTCAATGTTTCTACTAGTGTGCTCTAGCCGTCATCAGGAGCTGATGAAACAGACTAGTCGAAACGTTGAGAACAAACCAACTGGCTCTTCTTCTCAGAGCCACCACTTCCTCCAAGAAGAGATTATTACATGGTGTACCCGAAAGAAATTAACAACAATTATAAACAATTCTTATAAAGCATATATCACCGTGAGGTCCCTACACGCCTATGAAGGAAAGAGATAAAACAATGCAGAAAGACAAAGAATACTTTTTCTTATCCAGTCTCTTCCATGCAATTACAGATTAGAAGATCCCCAGAAACAACAGGGAATACAAAATGGAAAATCATGTAAGTGACTGAAAAACATGTACAGTCACATCAGCAATTAAACAAACGTGTTTAAAATGTGTTTTAACCCAGACTTTTGAACTGTTCAGAGGTTTGGGTCTGTTTAACATGAGCTGGTGAGATATTCCATAGCTGCACAGCCGTATCTTGAAAAGAGCAGGAACCCTATAAGACTTAGTTAAAATAACTGGGAGAGTCAAATCAGACTTATTACTAGAACACAGCTTTCTAAAATATCAAGACAGTGCAAAATGTGTGTAATCAACACGTCAGTTTTTCATGACTATTACAAACATGCCTTTTATTAGAAGGGAAGGTACAACAATGGTATCTGGAAATGTACGTTCATTTCTACCGTCCAGTTGTCAGGAAATATGTCATAAAACTAACTGGGGAAGTTTGATCACAAAAGGTGCTCACATCGAACAAACCTGTCCTGTAAAGAAATGCACTTTACATGCGTATTTAATGTGTACTGTGCTGTAAACATGTGCTTGCCCAGTCGTAGCTAAAAGCCTTTTTGTTCTGGATCTAGCAAGCCATGTACAGCACTTCTGTGATGCTCACAAACAGGGGAGCTAAACTCGTTACCACGCTTGTTATATGCATGACCAGGGAACAGTAATGGCAATTAAGTACGGTGAGCAACCGCAACTGCAAAACCAGCTTAACGACCTCTCTGAGTGGTGTTCAATGAATGATGTCCTCCCTAAACCTGCCAAATGTAACATAATGAAGATCAGTTTTTTAAGACGAGAAACACCAAATAACGTTTTTACTCTTAATTCTGTTGTTTTAAATCCAATTACTCAAATGAAGCTTTTGGGCGTCATCATCCAGAACGATCTTAAATGGGAAAGTCACGTCACAGATATTGTCTCTAGGGCATCCCGTAGATTATATACTCTGTGCATTTAAAACAAAATTCATGCCCCTTTAGCCGATTTAGTTTCTGTTTACACATCTTATATCAGACCTATTCTTGAGTATGCTTGTCAGGTTTGGCATAGCTCCATAAGCAGACAATTATGCAATAGAATTGAATGTGTTCAAAAACGGGCCTGCAGAATTATTATTGGCTATGAGAATTACAACAGTTATTCTACGACTCTAGAACTCTTACGAATTTCCTCACTAGAATCTAGAAGACATAATTTGCTCCTTAAGTTTGGCAATAAATTGTTGAATTCTAGTAAGTTTAGACATATGCTCCCTCCTCAGAAATCAAGTTGTACTGTTAGGGAACTTAGGGATACTACCACCTCTGGCTTAATTATTCCCCATTGTAGAACACAAAGATATAAGAACTCCACTATTCCTGCCCTTGCAAGAATTTTATAATTTTAATAATAATTTTTACACATTTTTCTGTTCTTTTTTTGCTTTACACCACTGCAATTTTGATGTTTTAACAAAAAAAAATTTTTTTCTTCTTTTAAATGGCTTAATATGTATTTTTAAAATGCTTTTTGTATAGTTGTAATTGTAAGCAAGGTTATTTCAGTCACTTATGTGACTGCCAACCATGTTTTTTTTTAATAAACCAGAATAATAATAATAATAATAATAATAAATAATTGTGATCCCCCTAGATTACTACATTATTTAACTGTATATGCTAGTGCAGACATTCCCATTAACCTATAAAAGAGAACCGCATTGTGCACTGTGATCCAGATCAATCAATGAATAATCACCAAATGCAATGCTAAAGCAAAATGGTTTTGAGTATGCGATCAAATCCAAAGAAAACACAATCACTCGCTTTGCTAAACAAGCAGGTGGACACCCTCACTATCTTCGACTCCCCAAAATCAAGAATAAGTTCCATTTGGATAGCTTCTTTCCTAGAACAGCATTACAATGGAATGCCCTTCCGGCTGATTGCTTTCCACCAACTTACAGATCTATTTAAGTTTTTAAAAAAACCATCAACAAATGTAATCTTGCTTAACCCTGCGCGGCGCCGGCACTAAATTCATGCTCGGTTTAACCTATGTACTGTTTGAAACAGTACATTGGGTTTGGGCGTAACAATCATGTGGGGTGAGCACAATCCTTTATCAAAAGTGTTAATTATAAGAATAGAAGTAGTCTGGGCCCAACCCAACAGATTTTAGACAAAAATGTTTTAAATTTTTTTCATAAAAATAATGAATTAGTGACAAAAGTCTGATTTTTTTTTTCTAAATCAATTTTTTCCGACTTGAAAAGCACTCGGCTATTTACATGCTTGGTTTCCAACTCTTTCTCCTATTACATGCAACAGCCGGCTACAATCCCCGACTCCCAATCCCCACCCTCCAATCCCCACACTCCAACTCTCCCCCCACCCCAGTCAACAATAACTATCCACAGTCTGAGCTTATTTTTTAGATCAAAGGTCCCTATGAAGCGCAAAACCAAAATTCATGCTGGTTTGCACCATGGTACTGTTTGAAACAGTACATGGGATTTGGGCATTCATGCAACAGCCGCCGGCTAAAGTAAATACAACCCTAACCAAAGTCTGGCCCAAGCTTGATAATCTGAGCTTCTTGTGTACATCAAAGTACCGACCAGATGCCCTGAAGGTTT
Organism: Zoroaster sp. YZ-2022; assembly: GCA_029582265.1. Classification (NCBI taxonomy): domain Eukaryota; kingdom Metazoa; phylum Echinodermata; class Asteroidea; order Forcipulatida; family Zoroasteridae; genus Zoroaster; species Zoroaster sp. YZ-2022. The sequence continues at coordinate 5,281,441 of CM055821.1, read as the reverse complement.
ATTTCCATTGAGCCAGTGACAGGATGATGGATTGCCTGATAAGCGCTTAGTGTAGAAAACATATGGCGGAAAACATGATAGTCTGGGCTGTCTGGGTTGTGCCTCGAAAATCTGTGTGATGTTGACCACTGAGGTTAACGGGGCTCTCACTATAGTTCGAGCTATGGCTGAATAGGGAACTTACGGAGAATGAAAAAAATTGGCCTTGGCAATTAAGAGAAACCCGTTAATTACAAAAAAGCGACTGTTGTAAACAGTACATGCGCTTCGCGCAGGGTTTTAAATGGTGGATGACATATCGCATATGTAACCCCTTACACTCTAGTGGCTATTGGCCTTGTTTAGGGTGACTGATAGTAAACAACAAATAAATAAAAAAAATACAAATAAATTACTTTGCATTTTCATAATTTTACTGGCAATTTTGTTATTAACTAGAACATTTCTTTCAGAAAGGAGCAATTATACTTCAACTTTTTCAGAATCTTGGTTTAACAGTGTCCAAATATATTTATGACAGGACCCAACTTTAGTTCATTTCACGACTCGGTTACTGTTAAACCCAGCATTTTTTGGTGAAATGTGTAATTTCTGTGTATTTGTTTTCCCTTTCCTTAAGTAAAATACCACTGTTCTGATTAACAAGAAAATGTCCAGAAATTGATGGTTAAATCATGAAAAACATCTTTACCAAAGACTTAATTACCTGCAAATACTGGAACCTTCTCTGCACTAAGTTACTCAATGCTTTTGCCTCATTGGCTCTCCATAATGCATTGTTGTCTACCCTGCTCAAGTTGTATATATCTACAATGATGGACCTGCAGAGATTATTTTTTTAAAATATACATGTAAGTTAAAGGGACACGATCGTCATGATCAACAGGGCATGGAATCGGAGTGCTAGTTTTATATCAACTTAGTGACTGAAAAATAATACCCCACATGATGAGGTCATATTACCGTTGGTGCTGCATAAAGCCAGTAATTTTCAGTCACTGTGTTCATCTTGAACGAGGACACCGATTCCATGCCCGGTTGAAAGTCTGCTCTGATCATGATGACAGTGTCCCTTTAAGCTACATATAATATTTTATAAATTTATAAATTTATAAATTTTATAATAATTTATGTAAATGGACATACACATGTATACAGTAACCTCTGTAGTCTACATGTAATTAGCATATATTGATCATATGGGCCACTACAAAGAGGAAGCACATTGGGAATGTTTTCGCTTGTAACATGGTAAATGTCAGTTGTTGAGCTTATTTCACTGAATCCAACCTGTATAAGCAACGATGCTACAATATGGAGGTTTTCCATTGCAAATGATAGTCTGCGAGGTTACTTCCGCAGGTAAAATAACACTGAAGTGTCCTTGACTTAAACTGTCTGTAACAAAAATACGTTGTAGTCGACTACTAAACAAGTCTGACGTTTCTGCGGGAAGATCGTCACATTTTTTTTAGGGAGGAAATTACAAAGAACATACAGAGGTGTTTAACAATGGGGACCGTACTCAAGTTCCCTCAGCCTTATGTTCCCTCAGCTCTATGTTCCCTCAGCCCTATGTTCCCTCATCCCAAAATAGACCCTATGTTCCCTCAGCCCTATGTTCCCTCATCCCAAAATAGACCATAGGGTCTATTTTGGGATGAGGAACATAGGGTTGAGGGAACATAGGGTTGAGGGAACATAGGGCCTAATTTGGATTTAAAAAAATGTTAGGCATTGAGGGAACATAGGGCTGAGGGAACATAGGGCTGAGGGAACATAGGCATGACCCCTAACAATGGTGCGTCTTTTCCTATCCGGCTGGCCATACTGTATTAGTATGGGTGTCCAATTACTCCAGTAGGAACATCTATATCTCTGCATATCAACTTTCCTCAATCTCAGTATACATGTATGAATAAGACATGGAGAGACATATCATCCTGCATGTTTACTCTATCCACTACACTCAATCACATATGCTATACTCTCTATGATTTAATTAACTAATCATGAGTGCATGAAAGCTCTTCCTGCTGCATTTGAAAGAGCATCGTCATGGCCAAGAGCCCAAATGATACAAGTATCTGGTTACTGGGTACTTGTTGCCATATATGCATCATCATCTTCATACATGTACTTCCCTTTAATAGTGTCTTTGGCTAAACTGACATGGCGCTAATATACCCTGGTTAATGGAGCATATCAGTCACCCTGAAATACTATACACATTGAGAAAGTGTTGGAAAATCCTAAATTGTACAGACATTCTTTAGATTCTGTGCAATTTTTTTTTCATTTTACACAATACTTCTCATACTCATTGATTAGTCCAGCAAGCTGTTTATAAACATCAAAAATGGAATGATATTCATGAGAAGAGGCTCCACCGGTGTAGCCACGAGGGGGCCTGGGGGAGCACGTGCCCCCCCCCCCACAAATTTCCAGTGCCCCCAGGTGCCCCCACGAAAAATCCCGATAGTGCCCCAAAAAAAGAAAAGAAGAAGAAAAGGGAAAAAAAACATACCCCTGGGCCCTCCCACTGAAAAGCAATTCCCCTGTGCCCCCTCCCCCTCCCCACTGAAAAAGTCCTAGCTATGCCGCTGAGAGGCTGTAATGCAGTCATAAGCATTTCTGGTTTTTAATGAAAATGACAAGCTGGATGATAGATGTAACGTTGTGGAATGGCCATTTATTATGTGAAAATTAACAGGCATTCGTGTGACTTATGGACATCAAATGACAAGGATCTACATGTATGTGTGAGCTATACAGAACAAACATTGAGATTTTAATTTCATGAAATGGGAAGAATTATCCCACTCGATACTATCTGTACTGATCCACTGCGCTCAGCTTTGACTCGTCTCATGCAATGGATCAGTTCAGATGTTACCCCATGATATATTTCTTTCCATTTTACTTGAAGGCACTGAATGAAGCGCATAGAGACGGTCTGGAACGGCTACCTGAGGCGAATGATACGGGGTGGTTTTATGCGGAAAAAAGACCAAAACGACAACAAACCAGCACCCAAAAACAAGCCCAAAAACAGCACCAACACGTCCCAAAACGGCGATGACACATCACCAACAGATGACACCGTGGACCCAGACCCAGAAAATCTTGCAACCGAATCCCAAGACGACCAGTCCATTGACTGGGGATACATGATAAATAATAAAATTACACGAAATTTGCAAGCTCCCGCCACGCGATTTCTGTGAAAACAGTTTTAAAATATCACGCAGACATCATCAGAGGCAAAACAGCAGCATACAGAAGAAAATGCTATTTGCAGATCAACGAAAATTTAAAACCAAATTCGAAACAAAAATTACCAAGCTTTTGGGTTTATCTAGTCAACAAGTTTACAAAAATTTATCGGACAGGAAATTGTTCAAGGCGATGCTTGAAAACCGCTACGGCAGGCCAAGCAGACCACCCAAAGGAGCACCAGTTCCGTACGGGAAAACCAAATGATGATGATGATGATGTATATTATAAGCTCACGAGAAGCATGTGAGCACATCTTAAATGGCTGGCTGTTACTGGCTTAGACAAAAACAATTGTACCTTTGACATGTATTAAAAGGACAATATCGTCACGATCATCAGGGCATGGAATCGGAATGCTAATTTTAGATTAACCCTAACCTTCCCAAATCCTCCAAAATCCTCAAATCCTCTTTGCCAAAGTGAAGGATTTTGAGGGATTGAGGTTTCATGCTACATGCTCTTTGCTAAAGTGAAGGATTTTGGAGGCTTGAGGTTATTAGGCATACTTGCCTTTCCATGGTACATGTACATCCATGGTACATGTACATCCATGCTTGTTGTAGTGATTGCAAGGTCAGTGCTTGAGCGCTAGTGAACACTGTTTATTGCTCCATGCATGCAGGGAGGGTCCCTAGCCATGTATCACAGATTAGAAACACATGTGTGCATACATGTCATGTGCTTGCTTTACTACTGAAGGATTTTGGAGGATTCATGTTATATGTAAGCACATGGGCCTAGAGAGTTAGGAAGGATTCAGGTTATATGTAAGCAAGTGGGCCTAGGGAGTTAGGAAGGATTCAGGTTATATGTAAGCAAGTGGGCCTAGGGAGTTAGGGTTAACTCATCAGTGACTGAAAATAATACCCCACATGATAAGGTCATATTACCGTTGCTGCTGCATAAATGAGCCAGTAATTTTCAGTCACTGTGTTCATCATAAACTAGGACACCGATTCCATGCCCTGTTGAAAGTCTGCTCTGATCGTGCCGGTACTGTCCCTTTAACTGGAATATACTTTTCTTTCTTACTGGTGAAATACAACGTGCTGACAATTAGCATCATTTTATGCCACAATAAGCAGAAATAATTTCTTCACAATAAGCAACATACTGATTTTGGCATCGGGCAATTTCTTCAACTGAATAATATATTAGCTCCAATGCATAGCATGTGTATGCTACTGTACACACATATCGTGTCTAACCATTAATAAGGGAATACGAGTTTGTAGTGCAGTCGTGGCCATTGGCGATAAAGGACCTATGGCCACACTCCCGGGTCTTTATCCTGCGGAAGAGACCAAGCGTCAAACTTTTATTCTCATTCATATTATGCCCACCTTGATTTTTGTATTGAAAAAAAAAAAGGCTAGAAAGAATTTGACAAATCCTACGTTTGAGCACGGATGATAATTCCAACTTGGCCCGTGAGTCTGCATGATGCGAATACAAACTTCTACATGCTTGATTGGTTCATTCCAGCATGGCGCATACTTTTATACTTGGTGCATATACTCACATACTTGCTGGTTGGTTATTATTGCCGATAGGCATAGGCAGCCAGTCTCTACCGGCCGTTAATACACCCCCACGTGATCACATTTTGTCTAATCAGATTGTCCTAATTGTAACTGCATTTATGAATACTAGATAATGAATAATTCAAACCCATGGTTGAATATGCAGACACTTAGTCTTTAAAATCTGAATTTCTTTTGCTCAGTAATCAGGAAGAAACTGTTAACAATTTCCTGACTACTCTTATTATGCCTACCCAGACATTTTGAAACAATTCCTGATATGCATTACAAGTAAATGGATATGCCACTCAAGTACAAACGGGCTAGAAAATTACATTACTATTAACCCGATTGATTTTATCTGCTAAATGGACTTGGACAGTAGCTACATACCGTGATAAAGGGCAACTCCATTAGGAAAGTCCATTTCTTTCATTTGAACTGCTTGACAGTATTTAAAGGAGCATGTAGAGGTTAATGTCAAGCTCTGAACCATATCACTTGCCTGCCCGGCATTTGTGAAATTAATCATCATTACTGTTATTGTTTACTTATTAAGCACACAGCCTTCACTTTTAGCATTTTGAATTAAATCCAAAAGAATGAAGCTTGTGTGAATCAAATGAGTTTTGGGCACTGTTTACTGTAAAGAAATGTTAATCAACCAAAATGTCTCAAAATTAGTACTAGTCATATCCAACAGGGAGGGGGGGGGGGATTGCTCATGACGATAAGAATCATTTCTGCTTTTTCCCGGTTGTACACAGCTCAGTTTTGGCATTGTAAATCCCTTCGGCCTTGCTACATAGTCTCTCAGATGGAATTGAAGTTGTTGGAGCTTACAAATACCTTCTATCTAGCTTTGCAAGCTTTACGTATTTACCAGTATAAACAGAGCAAGATGGCTATCATAATGTACAAACCACCCATAAGCCTATCCTGTTGGTAAGTGTGACGTAATTCGACATAAACCACGCCCACTTTGCACGTGTTGGCTTCATAGATCATCAGAAGCCCATTGGAAATGCATTGACCACCATTTTTTTAAAGGATTTACGCAAGAAATTAGAAAGCTCGGGACTTGCATTAACATATGGGTCATTCCATGAACGTGGGACACTTGTGTTTTCCATGTATTTTAGATATTGGGGCCTGTGTTATTTCCTTACATCGTACGAGCTGATGATTATAACTTTCACCTATTGTTGCATCTCATACAGACCTACTATGACAACAAACAAAAATTTCTTAGGTCTCCCCTATTTTGATCCATTAACTTTAGTCAGTATATTACACAACGTAACAAGACACGGTGTCCCCTTGTAATTTTGTTACATCGTTAACCTCATATCAGGTGAAGCAGGAAGTAAATACATAACACCAGTTTTAATGTTTGTATCTATTATTTTAAAAGATGACAACCAATAAAACTATGATAAATAAGGTAACAAAAATGATATTTTTTTTCTTTATTTAATGAACTTGAAATTTTGACCTCCATGTCACACTTTGGGTCCCACGTTCATGGAATGACCCATATATGTTGTAAAGACTCAAAATCTTATTAACAAAGTCAATTTCTGCCTCACGAATTGCTTTTGAGCGTTAAAACCAAGGAATTTAGGATAAATTACACACAAAGGTATGCCAACTTTGGAACCGGAAGTAGCGAAAAAAAATGCGCATACTACCAATGCGTGCGCGTATCAACTTACGAACCAAGATGGCTACCATAACAAAATCCACCTCGCCTATCTGAAAAATTGTTTATCAGGAGAATTGAAATGAGAATCATAATAATAATAATAATAATAATGTGTGGACTTATATAGCGCACGTATCCACCAACTGAGTGGTGCTCAAGGCGCATTATATTATTACCCCTGCTCATAAGGCTCATAAATCATTCCTGAAACCATCTCAGCTCCCTGGGGAGTATACAGCTCAATTGCTGCCATTACAGCGCATATAGGGCTAATCAACCAACTCTGCCCTCACAGGTACCCATTTAACCCCTGGGTGGAGAGAAGCAATTATGGTTAAGTGTCTTGCTCAAGGACACAAGTGTCACGGCCGGGATTCGAACCCACATTCTGCTGCTAACACCAGAACTTGAGTCTGGTAAGCTAGACCGCTCGGCCACGACACTCTGTTATATAACATATATAAATGAAATTCCCAGAAGGGCTATCGATTATTTCCTTGTATAACACAGACAACCCAGTTATATTTTTCATTTTTTTTCTCTTTTTCACTTTCTCTACAACAGCAAAGCTTTGCATCTGATGATAGGGCTTTTGATAGTCAAGTACACAGCGTACTCAAGTAACAAGACACCACAAAATGAACAGTAGTAAAAATCAATTTTCACAACCCGGCTCACTGTTCACTGACACAAACGTCCTTGGCCTTGTTATATGGTCTGCATTTAGCATCAGGTCCACAAACCAGTAGTTTGCAGTATTATTAATGAGCATAATGACTTGTGGTGAGCGAAAACTATCCAATATCTTGAGTGATGCTTTGCAAAGACGGACATTACAAGATAATACATGTAAATAGACATTCCAATTAATCAGCCAGTATTAACTGTTAAACAACGAGGATTGTTTATTTGTGGTACGGTTGTTGCAATTTGCACACAATGATTTATTAAGTACCAACAAATATATCTCTCTCATACTTCATCTGCTTCATGGCAATTTTTTTAGTTGTAATTTATTTTGCTCTGACGATAATTTGGTGAAATGTGTTTTGAAATGTTTTCCTGAATACATGATGTTGGCTGGACAGTACTTACAAACTTTTCAAAACCATTTGGAGGGTTTTACCGTTTCAAAATAAGGTATTTATACAATTCATGCCTCAAGAATCGCTTTTGAACGTTAAAATCAAGGAATTTAGGTTAAATTACACTCAACGGTATGCCAATTTTGGAACCAGAAGTAGCGGGAAAAAAATGCGCATACTAACAATGCGTGCGCATATCAACTTACGAACAGGATACTATCTGAACCAAGATAACATAATGTAAAATCCACCCATACGCCTATCAGAAGAATTGTTTATCAGGAGAATTGAAATGAGAATCATATATAAATGAAATTCCCAGAAGGGCTATCGATTATTTCCTTGTACAACACTGACAATCCAGTTAAACATTTCATTTTTTTCCCCTTCTCTAATTCACTATCTCTACAACAGAAAAGCCTTGCCTCTGATGATACAGGGCTTAACCGATGCAACCATGCTTGTAATATATTCAGGTACACAGCGTACTCATATAACAAGAAACCACAAAATGAATAGCAGTAAAATTTAATTTTCACAACCTGGCTCATTGTTCATGGACACAAACGTACTTGGCTTTATTCGGTCTAGCATCCCAATGAGAATGCATACATATTTCAGTTCAGTTCACTGGAAGCATGTCCAGAAACCACAAGTTTGCAGTGTTATTAATGAGCATAATGACTTGTAGTGAGCGAAAACTATTCAATATGTTGAGTGATGCTTTGCAAATTAAGATGGACATGACAAGATAATACATGTAAATAGACATTCCAATTAATTGTTCGGCCACTTTTGTATGTCACACTGAAATGTGGTATGGTTGTTGCAATTTGCACACAATGATTTATTAAGTACCAACCAATTGCTGGCACATACAAATATATCTCCCTCATACTTCATCTGCTTCATCATTCATGTAAAAAATTTTAGTTGTAATTTATTTTGCTCTGACAATTATTTGGTGAATTGTGTTATTTTGAAATGTTTTCCTGAATACATGATCTTGGCTGGATAGTACTTACAAACTTTTCAAAACCATTTGGAGGGTTTTACCATTTCAAAATAAGGTATTTATACAACTCAGGCCTGGCATTTCCTTCTTGTAGGGGCAAGGCCACATTTCCCTGAGTAAAGAGCACTTCCATTAGAATATCACAATGTCTATGGAAACATTTTTAAGGGGCACCAAAGCCAAGACCAGGGGCAACAGATCAGGCCATGGCCTCCGCGTAATTCCAGGCCAGACTAAAATGCTTTTAATGACAGTGAAGCAAAGTGCAGCTATAATAATAATAATAATAATAATAATAATGTGGACTTATATAGCGCACATATCCACCAAACTGGTGCTCAAGGTGCATTATATTATTACCCCTGCTCATCAGGCTCATAAATCATTCCTGAAACCATCTCAGCTCCCTGGGGAGTATACAGCTCAATTGCTGCCATTACAGCGCATATGGGCTAATCAAATACAGCAAACTCTGCCCTCACAGGAACCCATTTACCCCTGGGTGGAGAGAAGCAATTATGGTAAAGTGTCTTGCTCAAGCACACAAGCACCCCGGTCATGGCTGGGATTCGAACCCACATTCTGACGACTCAGCCATCAGAACACAAATCCCATGCACTAAACCGCTCGACCATAGCACTCCTCAGCTATGCCCTTCGTGTAAGATTTTGTTTTTCATCTTTGGTGGAATGCATCTCTATATAACCATGGCTCACTAGTGAGTATTGTGAATTATGGTTTTGAAGGCTATAGTTAACTCTTTGGCAGTGGCTTTAAAGAAATGCATATATTGCTAATGGCAAAGCGCTTAAATTGGCATGGTGACTGACACAATAGCCTCGGCATGATCATATTGTTCAGATGTTTGGTAGGTAAACATACTGGTCACAAATTACCACGTATTACATTTAGGCACACAACTGAGTCATTAAAATAAATGACAAAAGATTTGGATTCCAATTGTGAGCTTGAAGATCATACAGCATGTCGTTTTTGAGGGCCCTGGAAACTTTGACATTTCAGGTGCTCTATCTCTGATGCATCCTTCACATGATGTAATATAAAGGGAAACTTAAAACTTATAAAAAAAAAATAATAATTTAAATCCGACCCCCCCCCCCCAACAAAAAGAGTTGCTTGCCTGAAAACTATTTCATTATATGCAATTTGTTTTGTTATTTTTTTTGGGGGGAGGGGGTTTATTTTGGGGGGGGTTTATTTTGTTTTTGTGTACGTGTATGTAATTTTTGTTCCGTTTTATTTTATTAACTTTTATTGCATTTTATATATATATATATTTTATTGGTTGGTTTTTTGTGGTTTTGATTTTTTTTTTTTCTGTTTGTAAGTTTTTAAAGTTTGCTTGTGTATTTCATATATTTTTTTAATTAGTTAATTTTATTTTTCCTTTTTTGAGGGGGGAAGGTTTTAAAGGTAAGGTACAACATAGGTAATGTTGGCAAAACTGCTTCTATGAGTATGCTTACTCTCTTTGAATCAAGATATACATTGAAGGGATGGTACAACATTGGCAATGTTGGCAAAACTGCTTCTATGAGTATGCTTACTCTCTTTGAATCAAGATATACATTAAAGGGAAGGTACAACATTGGTGATGTTGGCATAACTGCTTCTATGAGTATGCTTACTCTCTTTGAATCAAGATATACATTAAAGGGAAGGTACAACATTGGTAATGTTGGCAAAATTGCTTCTATGAGTATGCTCACACTCTTTGAATCAAGATATACATTAAAGGGAAGGTACAACATTGGTAATGATGGCAAAACTGCTTCTATGAGTATGCTCACTCTCTTTGAATCAAGATATACATTAAAGGGAAGGTACAACATTGGTAATGCTGGCAAAACTGCTTCTATGAGTATGCTCACTCTCTTTGAATCAAGATATACATTGAAGGGAAGGTACAACATTGGTAATGATGGCAAAACTGCTTCTATGAGTATGCTCACTCTCTTTGAATCAAGATATACATTAAACAAAACAATATTTCAATTTTTTGTTTAATTAGCAATAGACCATTTCTCCATAGTAATTTCACAGTTTGGCCAGATGGATCAAACACCTAAGTTTTACGTTGTTCTCTGTAATGACAATTTCATCACCAAAAAGAAATTCCAAAATGTGATGACCTCCCGCAGAAACATCCGACCTAAAACCTCCCGCAGAAACATCCGACCTAAAACCTCCCGCAGAAACATCCGACCTAAAACCTCCCGCAGAAACATCCGACCTAAAACCTCCCGCAGAAACATCCGACCTAAAACCTCCCGCAGAAACATCCGACCTAAAACCTCCCGCAGAAACATGACCTAAAACCTCCCGCAGAAACATCCGACCTAAAACCTCCCGCAGAAACATCTGACCTAAAACCTCCCGCAGAAACATCTGACCTAAAACCTCCCGCAGAAACATCTGACCTAAAACCTCCCGCAGAAACATCCGACCTAAAACCTCCCGCAGAAACATCTGACCTAAAACCTCCCGCAGAAACATCTGACCAAAAACCTCCCGCAGAAACATCTGACCTAAAACCTCCCGCAGAAACATCTGACCTAAAACCTCCCGCAGAAACATCTGACCTAAAATCAAGCTTGTGACAACTATTTAGTGAAATATCTCATCTCAAAGTATTTGCTGTCCTTTCTGAAAGGAAAACAATGAAAAAACACAAGAAATTGCCAGTAAAACACAGTAAAACTTTAACCATAAATAGCGACATATACAAAATTTACATAAAAAGTGGCTGAAGTTTAGAGAAATTATGGGTGGAGAGGATGGAGGGGGGGGGGGGGGGGGGACTCATGCTTGTACTCTGTACATGCACTCTGTAAATAAAAAAAGTCATCAAACTGCACTGCAGATAGATAGGCCAGAACTGAAACCCTTTTTTTTTTAAACTTGCTAGAATTTTTTTTTTTTTTAAATTACTGGTGTCTTCAAACATTCACCTTTGTTGGTGACCACCATCCTGAAGTATCTGAGTGACTTTCTCCTTCACTTTCTGACTGGTACTCAGCAGCTTGATTTTCTGCAGTTCAGCTTTCAAGAAGTACCAGATCTCCACCACGCCATTGTGAATACGACGCCTCAGTTTCTCGTTTTCTGCACTGGGGCCACTGCTGCAGGAGGATTGCACTATGTCATCTGTAGTAAGGAAGATTATCATTAAGGCACCTTCTCAAAACTATTCCGGGATAAGTTGCGGGAAGGTTTTCCGCAAAGGGTATATCATTGCAGAAACGTTGCTGGTGGATTCTTTTCCTAGATACAAAGCACAGATTTACCCGCAATATGTTTATAACTAATCCGCAATATATTTGGACTGCTTGGGAATACTTTACGGGTTGAAAAATCAACTGAGGGGAAATCTCCCCGCAAGTTATCCCGGAATAATTTTGAGAAGGTGCCTAAGACAACGTCATCATTGTTGCTGGTGTATTTAGGTGTGGGGGGGGGGGGGGAGATAAAAAAACGGATGGAAAAAACAGCCAGACAGGGGGACAAAGGGAGATGGGGAGATGTGGTGAAGGAGAGGATGAGGTGGCAGGGAGAAGGTGGGTAGCAGGAAGGGGGAATATCTAGCAGACTAAATGTACAGAGACAGGAGTCCTTGGGGGAACGGGAAATGTAGAAATACAGAGGCTGGCCGGGGGAAGTGAAGGTGACATGGGGTTGTGACACGAAGAAAGGAAATAATAAGGCAAGGGGGAGGAAGAGTGGAAGCCACTGGGATGGGAAGTGGTCGAGGAAAGGGAGGTAACATCAAAGAACAGGGATCAGCAAGAGGGTGGAGATCCACCTGTAAATGTACCAGGAGAAGGAGTAAGAAAGGTCAGTGCCCTCTTCTATGAAAACACTTTCCCACGCTTCAATCCCTGATAACAGATGTAGATCATTACCCCTAACACGATGGTATCATAATTAGGTTATTATGTAAACTTGCCCTCCTTTAAAGGTGTGGATCAAGTACGTAAACTATTTGTGTTATAACAACTATAAATGTCTCATCTAATAACCTGTAAATAGTAATATAGGAAGTGAGTCTAGACAAATATAGGTCTCCTTTCCTTGATAGCAATTAATACCTCATGTGATTTGGGACCATCACATTGACTAAATTATACAAATATTGGGTGCCTTCGGCAGGCCTAGAAATCCGACACGAATCCGCGAATCGATTCGCGCGAAGATTCGCGCCCAACATTAACAACGCGAATTTAAGTAGATTCGCGTAACACGTCCGCATGTCCGGCAATCAAAAAAAAAAAAGTTTCACTTTCAGCTTTATTTTTGTGTCAACATTGTGGATATGTTTTTACTTTTTCCAAAGACTCGCTTTCCATAAAATCATTCTTAATTTTACGTCAATCCGACACAAAGTTGAGCCTTTTTTTTCTTCTTCCCTCATCTTCTTTGTGTATTGTTTACTAAATTGTTTACAAGGTATTCATTCACGAATATCAGCCACTCACCGAGTCGCAGAAGTCCGGCGCACTCCGTATTTTTGTTGTCAATAAATAATTATAAGCATTAGTGACCTAAGGTCAATCTGTTTTTATCTGTCCGCGGATTGGTTGATAGCACGAAAGCTCCCGTTTTTGAGCCAATAGTCTTCGCGGATAGTAATCTAACAAAATAGTGAACTTTTATGACAAATTTTATGGTTCACAAAACATTTCGGGAAAAAAAATCCAAGTACGTGCATCGCTGTACATGGTAACAACACTTACAGTTCTGTCAAGTTCGGCAAGATGGCTCACGGACTTGCCAAGCCGAAGAAAACCGTAAGCCTAAATAGCTATAATTAATGGGACGATGAGTTGAAAAACAACTACACATATGAAGAAGAAGAAGGTAGGATTTACAAAATGAAATGCAAGATATGTTTGAAGCATGTTGAATCCATTCAGGCGAAATATAGAGGGAAAGTGGTCGACGATGTGGTGAATTACGGGAAACATGGGACAACGTTAAGAGTCAAAAGTTACACTATTGAATGACATTCATAATCTTCATTGTCATAAAAGTTGTTACTGAATGTTTATTTGAAGGGAAAAAAGTGGAAACAATAAGAACACTGGAGTAATAGAAAGTTGTTTGTTATGTCCATTCATAAATGCTTTATTTTCCAATATTACATTTTGCAAATTCACTTGTACAATTTGCAAAGGAAACAAAACAAAAAAGATTCTCGCAAAATACTCCTGCGAGAATCCATTCCCCGAAAATTGGGAGAATCCAGGATTCTCGCGAAATTCTTCCGCGAGAATCTGAATGGATTCTCGCGCAGTGTCGTGAACTTCTAGGCCTGCTTCGGTAACATCGGTACTGTTCCATTTTCATGAGGCAGTCCAGTTGTTATCTCCTGATATAATAAATGCTCTCATTGAACGAAAGAAAGGCACTCAAAATTTGTTTTAAATAACTCACACATAGATCCTTGTCATTTGATTTTTTTTCCAGATGTTACCCAGTGATAATTTTGTATTAAAAAATGCTCTCACTGGACAAAAGGCACTCAAAATTTGATTTATATAAATCATTCCTGAAACCATCTCAGCTCCCTGGGAAGTATACAGCTTGACTGCAGCCGTTTTGGCGCATATAGTGTAGAACTAATCAAACACAACAACTAACTCTTCCCTCACAGATACCCATTTACTCCTGGGTGGAGAGAAGTAATTATGGTAAAGTGTCTTGCTCGAGGCCATAAGCTGACAGCACTGGAATTTCATTTTTGTACGGGCAAGGCCACTTTTCCTGAGTAATGGCCAAGACCAGGGCAACTGAGCCCATGGCCTCCGTGAAATTACAGGCCTGTAAGCACCATGGTTGCGGCCAGGTTTCTCCTGGAAGGGCAGTTTGATTCCTAGTAGATATACATACCCCTGTGGTTGTTGGTTTGAAGACTCTCTTGTTTAAGAATGTCAACGAGGTTGTTAGCTTTGATGAGTTGTTCCTTTAAGAGATGCGCTTTGTCTTTGTCCGTGTTAGTCTCTTTGATTCCAACTAAGTCTCTGTCATATACAACCAAAAAATTAAAAACGTTTGCCAATATATGATGCTTTCATTCATTCATATTTATACACTTATTTTTCTTCATGGCCAAATAAATGCAAAAAGTGATAACAAAATCATGAAATGTCAATTGAAGAAATACCTATTACCAAAAAACAATGCTTGTTAGAGGTAAGCCTTACACAAACAAAATACTAACAGGACGGCAAAAACAGTAGACAAAGAACAGTTTCCATTAAATATAATGTACTGATTATGGAATACATTAACATATAGGATTCATACATGTACGAAGGTAGTAAAGAGAATTCAGGCAGACAGGCAGTGGTAAACTATTCAATTGCGGGGTCCAGAATGTATAATATTATGTAGAAGGGCAGTAGTGTGGCAAGTGGAGTTGTATATTAGGAGAATATTGTTTGGAAGACCACCTGGTGTTATGTGTGTAGTTGTTTAATATTGGTTTTTGGGTTTTCCGGCCAAGTTCGTGATTCATTTTTGTGCGTTCGTATTAAAGCGATTTTGCTAATTCGGTTGCTACTACAGTTCGAATTAAGAATTCAGGCATTCAACTGTATTCGGACATTAAATTTCGGTGCACATCCATCATTCAATTTTGCCAGATTGGCTTGAATGAGGATTTGCACCCGAGTTTCATTTTCAATTTCGTTTACAGGAAACCAATTTCGCACAATGGGAATTTAAAAAAAAAAATGAAGATTCTCACCAGTCTTTCATTAATCATTTGACTGGGCACAGATAACGAGTAATGAAGTCTAAGGCTCCAGTTATTTTGGGAACCGGATATCCGAAATTGAAAATCTTCGGATACCTAGGTAGTAAACAACTTTGTGAAAGCACATAACTACTCCTGAATGTATTCAAAATAAGTTTTTCTCTTATTTTATTAGAGTCATAATAAATGTGGACTTACTATAATAATTGCAACGACTCATAGCACCCCAATTCTCCACACACAAAAAAGTGTTTTAAAAAGCCGGAGATTTCCATTGTGTGGCTTAAATGTTCACTCAAAATTGTCAAAAGTCGTTTATGGGTAATTGAAACCGAAAAAATGGAACCGGGTAATGACAGTTTCAGTCGTGTATCCGGGTACCCGGATACCCGACACAGCCTCAATGAATTATTTTATTATGCATCGTGATAAATTCTTGGCTGGAAGATGGAAGTTTGTCAGTTGCCGTTGAAATATCAAAACACATGGAATATGCTTCTGTCACTCAGGCTTGAGTCTCTGGCTGGTAGGAGGGAGGCTCATCTTCGCTGATGAGCTTTCTGACAACCCCATACAAAACCCCTCCTCCCCTTACTAGACTTGAAAGTCATGGTAGAAACTTATGAAATTATCACAACATTTCAGCTATTTAAAAATAGCCCTTTTCCTCATTTCATCAATTTATTAAATACTAAGTAATCTCTCTTTTTCCTGGGGGTAGGGGTGGGGTGCACCTTCCCCCTTTTTTTGGAGGAAGGATACCTTGTAACTTGACCTTTAGGTCATGATATTGTGTAATTTTTGATAAAATTCAAAATTCAAAAATTCAAAACAGTATCAGAGATTTGTTACATGAATGTTGCATTTAAGATTTCCCCCAAAATTAGCACTGCCTCCTGAGTTACGAATAGATACCTGAGTTCCTGCGCTTGTTTTCTTAGCTCATCGTTCTGCCTCCTGATGCGGTGAAGCTCATTTGTTAAGTGACTCAACTCTTGACCAATTCCCATCGACTCTCCCATCTCCTGCCCCGCTTGAGGGAAGAACAAACCGCTGAGGAAGACAAGACTGGCCAGCCAGAGGAGGGAGATGGAGAGGCCCAGCTTAATGGTGGTCTTCATGATGACTGGGGATATGTGCATGTCACCGACGAGCCAAGGATGTGGTGGGATGCGGGGGAGACAACACCATCGTCTCAATTACTGGCTGTATTCATCTAATGAATTGAGATACACGTTTTCATGAATACACTGAACAGAGCATTGTTATTCCACTCCAACCTACAGTGTAACTGACAGTGCCTCTGTGTAATTATAATGGGCAGTACACATTTGAATATCCTGTACCATATACAACATTCAAAATCACCAGATTTCTCTGAGATGAATGCATAGATTGATGAAATTCTTGCGTCGGATTTGATATTTGCCCTTACCCCGATCAGTCCTTCATTTGAAGAAATATGAGGAGAGCTTTAAATTACTCTC
Organism: Zoroaster sp. YZ-2022; assembly: GCA_029582265.1. Lineage (NCBI taxonomy): Eukaryota > Metazoa > Echinodermata > Asteroidea > Forcipulatida > Zoroasteridae > Zoroaster > Zoroaster sp. YZ-2022. Next base: position 5,264,569 of record CM055821.1, on the reverse strand, counting down.
CTTGAATTACTGAGGAGAGCTATTTGCTCTCCTCGGAACAAAAAACACACATAGTCGGAAAAAGTGAAATTATAACACTGGTTTATGTTGTGACTGTTCAAGAAACTGGTTATTAATGAAGAAAGTCGTAATTAAAAATCACTCACAGCACATGTAGATTTAATAGAGCTGTTTTGTATGTTATCATAAATTCATAATGATGTACAGTACACTTGATCATAGTGTAAAACCCTTACATTGATAAAATTCTTTATGAAGCACTGTATACTAAGTGCTTTCCGAGTGTCTACATATACTGTAAATGCAACTTGACATCAATTCAGACAAAATGATTTCTCACGTGCTACACGTGTACAAAATCTACACCGAGTTAGTTTTTGGATAATAATTTGTTAATTTAATGATCTGGTCATTACTAATATTCTTCTTCAAAAACATTAATGCTTTGCCTTTAGTCTTCAGACTGATACATGTACAATAATGTTTCAATGCAGTATCTTGAGTGTCAGAATGCATTAGTAATTGCTGTGTGCATTTTTAAAGTGGGGCTCTAAACATATATTAATAATTGACTTTTCTCCATTTTGAGAGAGGTCACGAGAGGAAGCTTAACAACATATTGTACAAAGTCACTTTCTCCGAGCCTCTTTTGTCTCAAATTCAGAAAAGACCAATGTCCACTGGAGTAAAACAAACGGTCCACTTATGTTTAAAAATCACCTTCCTGATGTCGTAATTGCAAAGACACCCTTCAGTGGACAAAATCACTCAAGTATTGGCCAAATATTTTGTAAAAAACACTGAAAATATCAGCGCTGTTGCATGTGTACACGTAAGAAGGTATATTCGTTTTCCCCTAGCTGACCTTACGATTTTCTAAATTTGAGACAAAAGGGGTTTAGACAAAATTACTTTTTACAATATTTTACCTTGGGTTGATATAAAAAATAATTTTAAATGGTTTCCTTTCCTTTTCCTCTTAAAATGTGGAAAATAATTTTTTAATTCATGTATTTGCTTAGATCCCCTCTTCAATGAAGAGCCTTTTTATCCATCGAGAGCTTAATAGCGATCCCAAGACACAGATCAGATATCCTTTAGTTTAGAGCACGTACTTTTTATAGTATTTTCAATGATATTTATGTGTAGCCTGGACAATTACAACATACAAAATAATAAATGATGGTCCCTGGTTGGTTCCCAGCTCTACATTGAAGTTAATGTAAAATTCCTGTTTCACTACCCACAGACAGCCGAATGGACATACTACTATATTCCTGTTTCCACTACCCACAGACAGCTGAATGGACATACTACTATATTCCTGTTTCCACTACCCACAGACAGCTGAATGGACATACTACTACTCAGAACATACAACTACAAATTGTCTAGCACCCCCTCTCCCACCAAAACCAAAACCAAATATATAATAATAAATAAACATTAAATAAAACAATAAGAGGGTTGTACAAAATATAATAATAAATTGACATTAGCACAGTGAATAACTTCATTCCCACCCCCAGTTTGTTACATGTCCAATTGGCCATTCGACACAGGTCAATCACAATCCTTAATTGACCAATGATATTCAACACCCATCAGTTGTCCAAGTGTGAAGCTGCCCTAACCCCCTTCAATAACTGGCCAGAGACCCTGCTCAATGTAACAACATCCATTAGTTGTCCAAGTATGAAGCTGCCCTAACCCCCTTCAGTAACTGGCTCAATGTAACAACATCCATCAGTTGTCCAAGTCTTAAGCTGCCCTAACCCCCTTCAGTAACTGGCCAGAGACCCTGCTCAATGCAACGACATCCATCAGTTGTCCAAGTGTAAAGCTGCCCTAACCCCCTTCAGTAACTGGCCAGAGACCCTGCTCAATGCAACGACATCCATCAGTAGTCCAAGTGTAAAGCTGCCCTAACCCCCTTCAATAACTGGCCAGACACACTGCTCAATGTGACAACATCCATTAGTTGTCCAAGTGTGATGCCTGCTGAGTGCAACAAGATCCATCAGAAATAATAAAAAACGATCTTTGATTCTCTGATCCAAGAGTCACATCGTGGATCAAGTTCATAGAGCAATGGCTCCCTTAATATACCTACAGAATTTACACAATTATGTCATGTCTAGCATAATGCGTTTGAGACCACAGCCACACGAATAACGTTCAAATCATTGGAATTAATTAGTAATGACGCTCAACTGTAGCTTCTTGTGGGGGCAGGGGGAAGACGGCTGACAACCTAGATACAATCAATCAGTGCCCACTTCCAATCTAGTTATTTTAGAGATCAAAGACTCTTAGGTTGATATTTCAACATCGATTGTTACTCACTTGTTAGGATCCTGCAAGGTAATTAAGGTTGCACCTCATGGGGATAAAGATTTTATAAGCTTGAACACGGTAGGCCTGGCAAAATGGAGAATGTTCCTCAGAAGACGACAGGAGGAAAATGTTGACGTTTGGCAATCACACCTGTGCATTCTATACAGGGGTTGCTTAGAGAGGAAATGCTGACAGCAAACAGAAATGAATACCTCTCTTGCATCTCATCGCAAACAATAAGCAATTCTTTGTAGTCACGATTCCTTCTCATAAACAAAAAACTAAATAATATTTTTTTTTTAATAAAATAAAATTAAATAATAAACAGTGGGTTCAGACAGCCGATATTTAATTTTAAAAAAAAATACAGAGAAATTTCATTTATCAAATTCAGTAACCTTCACTAAGTTAAAAATTAGACTTGCAATCAAGTCCATTTTTTTAATTATGTTTATTTTAAATAATGAACATACTCCTGCTGGCATTTCATGTACTGTACACTACGTTGAATATGTATGGAATACGTTTGTTTGCAATACATAAATAAAGTAGTACAAAATGAACTATATATTCCATAAATTCAGCTGGCAACACACATGGACTATAAGTTTTGATTAAATTTCAAGAAAGATTGATAACTTATAATATTCACTCTAATTAATTTTATATTTTAATTAATTAAAAAAAAAGTTTTTATTCCAGAAATAAAAACACATAGGTTTTGTTAAAATCTTCATGCAAGAGCAATAATTGCATTATTTTAATGGGGAGATTGACTCTTCTTCAGTAAACAGGAGGTGTGATGTGCTCTTTGTGTCTGTTCTGAATATCTACTTTTAATGTGTGATTATTAGAAAAAAAATTGCAATTTTATACTGGAAACCTTGCTATATTTTTTGGGTAATTTTAAAGATTTTACGTTATTGGTTGAGGACAATAAAAAAAAAAAAAATAATATAAAAAAAACGAAACAAAAACAAAAAAACATTGGTAAACACAGTCTTTTGAAAAAAGTCTTTATGCTACATGCATGTATTGCAAAACATTAACAACACAACTTGTGCCATATTGATGTGTTGTGTACACAACATTCCTTAAAATGCATATATTTGTAGTCCATTAGTGTGGAAAGGCCCATTTCTCCTTGATTTTCTTCACAAAAATTATCTCCCTGTTTGCATAAATACATGTGTAATGTAACGGGGCATACATGTTATGTACAGTGTGTATGGATGTTCAACTACATGCATGGGCACCGTCATTTGGATTATTCCAGATTCTGAATAACAAATTTTTTAAAAGAGAATAACAATGCTGATAATCTGATTGCCTGAGGCACATACAGACATTGTGCCCACATGCATTTATAAATATCATGTGTCAGAATACTGTGCATATTATTGTTTAATGCCATGACATACACATTGTATGTTATACATACTCAATCCATATTTGACATACAGTTTTCCAAGTTAAACCACAATTTGGAAAACTGTTCACAAATTATGAAAATTAGCAGTGATATTGTGATAGCAACTGCCTGTAGCCATACTGGAGTGCTGTCCCTGCTCGTGCTATGAGAGAGAAAAAAAATTAAAAAAATAAACATAAGAGACAAAAAAGATGAAAAACCCACTTGCTTTGATTAGAAAGGAAATTTATCTAAGGAGCAATAAATGTAGAAAGATAACGGCAGCTTTCTCCGTAATAAGCCATAAATTTGGTGCCATGTCACTTATGTAGGAAATTAAAAAAGCATGTGTATGAAGAGAAATTGCCTAATGCATACAATGATTGTGCACATAACGCGATTATAGATTGCGAGTGTAGGATGCTATGGCCATACTAACACAGGCTACGGTATATGTACCATGCACTGTTTGGATTTAAACGGAAGGTACAACATTGCTGTTCTAAAAAAAAACACCATATGTACATGTACAATGTACATGTAGGCCTAGCTGATCAGAGTTTTACATTTTAAAGGTTAAAACTTAGTAAAAAGTTGATACAAGTATCCATCATCCTGAGATGTGTAAGAGAGAAAAAAAAGGGATTTTTATGTCACACAATTTGAATTAAAAAACCTACCGTCTGGTAACATTTTGGACAACTGTTAGTGGGGTTCTTATGTCGAAAAAAGGGTCGGGTGTTTTCTAAGGGCTATCAGAGCAACTTGAAGACAGTTTTGGAATCCTTAGAAGGTGTACATTAACGATTCACATGTTAAAAAAAAAAAAAAATGTTTTGGGAAACCCCCTTTTTGGCCGCCATTTTTATAATGGCTGAAAAATTCATAATTTGGTCTATAAGAGTGCATCCCACAAATTAGTGACAAATTCATGCACCGAGCTGTTTATCATAACTTGTTACATGCATGCCCTAAAATGTTTCTGAAAAACAATGATTTGAGGACCATGCCTTTGTTGGCTTGTGTAAAAATTGTAAAAGTACCCTCCGCGTAGCCAATAGTGGTTTTGAGGGTAATACAACTGAAGAGTTCTGTTTTTTTTTTACACAAATGTGTGCAGCAGCGTAGCCAAGACTTTTTCAGTGGGGGGGAGCAGAGGGGGGGGGGGAGCAGAGGGGGGCAGAGGGGGGGGGCAAAGGGGGGGCTCAGGCAGTATGGATTTTTTCTCTTTTCTTTTTTGGGCCACTATCGGCTACGCCGCTGAATGTGTGAGAGTTTGCCTTCCGGTCCATCATTTTCTAAAAGTGCAGTAACACAAACACGTCCAAGGTCGCTTGTATTCAATAAGTCAAAAAGGTAGCTGGGCAATTCTCCATGGGAGAAAACAAATTGTCAAAATTTTACAATTAGCAATAGAGGAATATTTCATATTGATCCTAGACCAGAATTTCATAGGGAATCCAATCCAAGTGGTTAAAATTTGAAAAACCCGTGTTTTCTGGGAGAAATATGGATTTTTGGGTAGTAAGTCTGAAAATGTGGAATTTTCTTTAAAAATTCAAATTTAATTCTCTTGGACATTGTGACTAGTGGAGGCCTTGTGGGAAAATAATTGTTTGTGTGTCTAGATAGCCATTGTACCAAAGATTACTTTTGTATGTAAAAAAATTTAAATGATTTTTCGTGTTCTCCAAAAATTTTAAAATAAAACATGAGAAAATCACACGTAATTCCGTTACCAAAATAATGCACAAAAGTAATTTTTTGGGCAAAGAAAATAAAAATAAAAATCCCAACATTGTTTTTTTCTAAATATACCTCCCTACAAGTTTTATTTTAATAAAATTTCACTTTCGGACATTTACTTAGTACTTTAATATACGGTAATGGAATTACGGTAACCATGGTTACAGATTTGCACTGCACAATTTTTTATATTCAAGTTTTTATTACTGTGACTTTTGACATCTTCTGTGGCAAACTTATATTTAATGTTAATTAATAAATATTTTCAATAAAAAAACTTTAAAAAACACCGTTTCCTAAAGAATATGACACAATGTTTAGTTTGAATGCAAAAGTATGCTATTGTACATGTATTTGTACAGTGGTTATGGGCAGTACTTGTAGTAGACGCTCATTAATTTGATTGGAAATTGTTAAGTTGGCATGATTTAATTGGATTACGTATGTTCAGGATATGTACTTGTGAGAACATTATTGCATATCATAAAAAAACACAAAATGGATGTCTAAATGCAGAAATTCAAGTAAAATACTGTTTTTAATACTGTTTTTGCCTTGCATTTAGCGCTATTTTTAGACCTGTACAAATACAATACGTAATTCCGTTACCGTCCTGACGTAATTCTGTTACCATGATTGAAGGTTATTTTTTTCAATGAAGGAATAATATTTAAAATTTTATTTTGCATTGTAGTTATTAACCCTACTAAAGTCTATATACTACAAATAACACCGCTTTTGGAAATTACTAAACTTCACAGAGATTTATTAATTTATGCAAGACCTGAAAACTGCTTGTCCTTCGCCGTAATTCCGTTACCGAAATTCTGACCTCCCTAAAGTGACCCAGCAGGTAAATTTGTGTCCAATGAATCTGTTGGATCTTGGCTCCCATTTCGTACACAGATTAGTTGTCTAGTATAAAACATATTTTCTAGGTGATGGGCAAATGATGGCTGGGTCATGAATGGACGTCATTCCATTTCCGGAGAATTGCCCAGCTACACTACGAATTAACTAAAACTCAATCAACCGAATGACTGTAAATTAATATCGTGTTCTATCATGTTCGCATCCGTATGTCACACATGAAATATGCAATTGAAAGTGTCTCATTCCATCATCGTGCAAAGGTTGCCAGAAATACATTTTCAATTAAAATTTAATATCTCAACGCCTTCTATGGTAGTCATAGTTCATTTGTTGACACAGTTGACTTGGCAGAACAAAATGGATCAGATTCCGCATACCTTGTTTACCTACCAGTGGGCATTCAGCCAGTATGATTCCAGCTGATTCCAGCTTCAAATTCGAATTTAATTTCCGAAACTTCCTCAGTATAAACAATCAGTACGAAAAATAACAAAAGTAACAAAATGATGTAATGTTGGCCTAGTACACTAGGCCTACATACAAAACAACAAATCCGCCATCTTAAATTCTTGAGTTGCCCTATATCATATTATAATAATTCATCTGCCACCTTTCACCTGGAACTCTTAATTTCTGGTGACATAAACCCAAACCCTGGACCTGAAACACTGAACAACACACCCACAAATGCCACTCAGCTCCATAAAATTTCCTACAGCCGCAATGAACTACTCAATCTTCGCAATGCTCCATGTACTGATGCAGCTCTATCTTATTCAGCATTGAGTCAATTGAACTGTCTTGAAATACTTGCCAATCAACTCCAAACATACCGCCGCACACATAGAGGTAAAAAAGCTGGTCGCCGTAGAATGGACAGACTTACACAACTAGCACTCCGGCCTCACCAACCCCCAACAGTGAACTTAACCACATCAACGAGCGACATTGGCATAACTTCAACTCCAAATGTTCATGATGAGTCTAAACTTCAGCTCTGTGTCTTGAATACTCAATCCATATGTAACAAATCGGATGAATTTGTTGACTTTGTACTTCAAAACAATTTGGATCTTGTTGCTATATCCGAGACATGGTTTAAACCTGATGATGACTTGCTACCCGACAAGTGCACTCCTGCTGGCTACTCTCTCCATCATATCCCCAGACCAAAAAAGACCGGTGGAGGGGTTGCACTTCTCTTTAGGTCTAGTTTATCTGTCAGTATGAAAAATGTTAACATTGACTACCTAACATTTGAATCTCTGCATGCTGAGGTAACGTGCAACTCTAGATCTGTTCGCCTTGTTAATATATATCGACCAGAAAGGGATGTTGATGGTAAACATGTAAATTTCTCAATTTTTCTGCAGGAATTTGATAAATTAATTGTGGATTATCTCTTGCACCCATCTGACATTATTTTAACCGACGATTTTAACATTCATATGGACATCACTTCAAACAATTATGCAAATCAGTTTAAAGATCTGCTCTCTGCTCATGGACTTATTCAGCACATCACAGCACCCATCACTCATCGATATGGTCACTGCTTGACCTCATGATAACGCGTGAAAATACTTCACCTCTCATCTCGAATATAACTATCCATCCCAGCTTATCTGATCATTATGCAATCATGGCAGATATGAACCTTAAAAAACCTCCCATACCTACCATTTCTGTAACTACTCGTCACTGGAAAAATGTAAATATTAAAGATTTATGTCATGATATTGAATCTCAACTGGAAAATGTAAACCTTGAAGATGGTGAGCTGGATTCTTGTGTCAGTCTATTTGAATCTACTGTCCATAACATCTTGGACGATCATGCTCCGAAAAAAACTCGTACTGTTAAACTACAATCTGAATCCCCCTGGTTCAATGATGATATTCGTGCTGCAAGGAAAATCCGTCGTCAACTTGAACGAAAATGGTGTGACAATGGGAAACTTGGAGTACATCGGCAAGAATACTGTAACCAAGATATTGTGAAGAACATGATTAACCAGGCAAAAATAACTCACTACTCATCTCTTGTGGAAGAGAGCTCTGGCAATCAGAAAAAACTCTTTAACATTGTTGAAAAGCTGCTTCATAAACCCAAAACTCCAGTGCTTCCATCTACACACTCCGATCAGGACCTCGCAAATGCACTTTCAAACTTTTTTGTCACAAAAATTGAGAATATCCGTCGTTCTTTTCCCCCAGTACCTGCCATTCTATCACAAACACCGTCATGCAAGGATCCACAAAGTAGACTGTCTACATGTATGTTTGAGCCTACTAGTGTTACGGAGATCAAGAAACTCATCATGAAATCGCCATCAAAATCATGTGAACTTGATCCAGTACCAACTTCGCTAATAAAACAAAATATTGATGTGTTTGCTAAGTATATCACAATTATTGTAAACAGATCTCTTTCTTCCGGTTGTTTCCCTGATAGCCAGAAGGTTGCTCATGTTAAACCACTCTTAAAGAAACCCAATTTGGACAAGGAAGTTTTCAAAAATTACCGACCGGTAGTGAATTTAAAGTACCTTGGAAAAACAATTGAGTGAGTTGTTTCATCACGGATCTCTGACCATGTTGGTGCTAATAACCTGTCGGACACATTTCATGGAACAGAAACTGCTCTTCTCCGCGTCAACAATGACATTTTATCTGCCATGGATGATGGAAAAATCACTGCATTTGACACGGTCGATCACAAAATCCTTCTCTCCCGCCTTCAATATCATCTTGGAATACATGACACAGCCCTGGATTGGTGTAGGTCCTACCTTTCAAATAGGCCCCAGCATGTTTGTATTGGTAACGCTATCTCCGAGCCTGTTATTCTTGACTATTCTGTACCCCAAGGCTCCGTGCTCGGCCCACAGTGGTTTACTGTTTATACATTTCCAGTTCGTGATATCATTTTGAAGTATAATTTAAATTACCATGTCTACGCTGATGACACGCAGCTTTACATTACTTTTAAATCTTCTCAAGAACCTGCCGATTCCTGCATTACAACACTGGAGAAATGTATTCAAGAGATTGAAGTTGGATGAGACAAAACTTCCTGAAATTGAACGACGAAAAACAGAATTTGTTCTATTTGGATCACGTCAGCAATTGTCTAAAGTTTCTCTTCCATTTATTACAATTGGTGACTCGCAGATAACCCCCTCATCACAAGCACGTAATTTGGGTGTTATATTTGACTCGACAATGACTTTAAAACCTCATATCTCCAACATTGTTCGCATATCATCATTTCATATCAGAAATATTAGCCGAATAAGGAAATACTTGAATAAAAGTGCTGCTGAACAAATTATACATGCGTTTGTCACATCACGGATCGATAACGGGAATGCTCTCCTCTACGGTCTCCCGCAGAATCAAATATCGCGTCTTCAGCACAAACAAAACACAGCAGCTCGTGTTGTGACATTGTCCAGAACGTCATGCCATATCACGCCAATCTTGAAAGAACTGCACTGCTTCCTGTTTCACAGAGAATTGTTTTTAAACTTATGCTAATTGTTCACAAATCTTTTAATAACATTGCTCCAATTTATATTTCTGAACTGCTTCAAGTCTACACTCCATCACGCAATTTGCGCTCCAGCAACATGTCACTCCTAAAGGAACCAACTTCAAAACGGAACTGGGGTGATAGGTCTTTTTCTGTCGCGGCTCCGAGACTCTGGAATCATCTTCCAACTAAACTCAAATCTTGTCATAGTACAACTAAATTTAAGTCGATGCTTAAAACTCATCTTATGTCACAATTCTTCAAAGATGATGTATATTTGTAATTGCATTGTAGGTACATGTATCTCAGTACATAATTTTCCCCAGGTGCTATCATTGTATATTGTTTGTATTCATGTTTTATCTTTGTTTCCGTGCCTTGAGCGCCCAGCAGGGTGGATATGTGCGCGCTACAAATCTTTATTATTATTATTATTATTATTATTATTATTAACAAAAACATTAAATTATAAAGCATGCGACAATGAGGAACCAGGGAAAGTGTTCTAACAAATGTGACCAAGATTGTTTATAAATGCAGCTATTTAAGTTTGCTATGAATTGTTATAAATTATAGCCCTCTGACCCCCTCACCACATCCTGCATTTGTTAATGTGCACATAATTCACAACTATGAGGAAGTAACCTGTTAAATGTATACATTAGGTCAAACTTGTAGCTTTGCACGGTGAAGAGGATAAATAAGACTAACTGCAGTGACACCATGTGAAATTCTCTATTGAGTAGTAATTAGTTCTGAAGCTCCAGTTCATTTCAGAACTAATTACTACTCAATTGAGAGAATTTCACATGGTGTCACCGCAATTAGTCTTATTTAAATGTATACATTGCCGTGGCCAATGTAATTTTTCCATATATCACAGACAAAAATGCACAAAAATAAAACATTTAATTAATCCTTCCAAGGTTGCCAGACAAGAAATAAAAGGACAAAAGAGTTCATTTGTTTTAATTAAAAATTCCCAGGAGTCTTGTGTGTTACTCTTTATAATGAAAGACTGATGGAGTGTAAATTCAACGTGAATAGTGAGAAGAGACAGCTGAAGAATGATGTACATGTATTCATTAGATGAGTTTATTATTAAACTCTAAATAAAGGTTCTTTTGAAAATATGGTTGAACAAAAACACTATTAACTGTTTTCTGACTTCCATTCCCTATTGTAGAAAAACTTACCATTGGATCTACAAGTACATGTACTTGAAACTTGATAGTTAAATTTTGGCATCACATATTAAATAAAAATTTACATAAACATTGACATCCAGTAACGGGGCAGCAATTTTGCAAAAGTGTTCTAACTTGGCACAATTAAAACAAAATATTAAAACGTTCTACCGATAATTTTTTTTAATTTACAAAAATGGTACATACAACAGTTTATTTCTGATTTGCTTTTATTTTTATATTTCTGGCAGTTTTAAAAGGATGAAAAAGTTAACAAAACCCAACATTTAAATATCAAGATTACTGACCAGGGCCCATATTCATAAAAGCCTGCTAAGCCTAGTTGGCAACTAAATTGGCCCCTAACTGCCAATTAAGCCTAGTTGGATACTAAGTGTTATTCATAAAATGCCGCTAAGCTTAGTGGACTGCTAAGTTGTCTGCTAACTTTAGAGGTGATCTTGGGTACCTCTAAGTCACTAGTTGACAACTAAACCCTTCATTTGTATGTTTGACTCTGTGTTCACGATGCTGAGAACATAGAACTGCCTGTACATTGCATTCGATAGGCGCACACACACAGTTCGTGCATGCACAGCTGTATTGTTAGACACATAAACATGCCACTCATATTGAAAGTGAACTTACCCATATTGTGTGTTGTGGTTTGGAACAATGCCAACTGCTAAGTTAACAACCAACTAAATCCTAGTTGACAACTACCTGGCACTGTCCCTAGCAGGGTTTTATGAATATGAAAATAGCAAGAAACTATGGAGCAGGCAACTAGGCATTTAGCAGCCTGCAAAGGCCTAGTTGGCTGCTAGTTTAGCAGGCTTTTATGAATATGGGCCCAGGGCATTATCTGGGTATGGATAAAGATTAAAAGTTTACATGTAGTTGAAGAGGTTGATGATGGTTTGAATTTGCCGGTGGTCTGCTGGCCAAATGCTAGTCAAAATGCTAGTGAAAACCCCTCTCCTAGTAGTCCGGCGGGCTAGTCAAAACCCCTCTCCTAGTAGTCTGGCGGGCTAGTCAAAACCCCTCTCCTAGTAGTCCGTCGGGCTAGTCAAAATCCCTCTCCTAGTAGTCCGGCGGGCTAGTCGAAACCCCTCTCCTCGTAGTCCGGCGGGCTAGTCAAAACACCTCTCCTTGTAGACCGGCGGGCTAGTCAAAACCACTCTCCTAGTAGTCCGGCGGGCTTGTCAAAACCCCTCTCCTAGTAGTCCGGCGGGCTAGTCAAAACCCCTCTCCTAGTAGTCCGGCGGGCTAGTCCAAACCCCTCTCCTCGGAGTCCGGCGGGCTAGTCAAAACCCCTCTCCTAGTAGTCCGGCGGGCTAGTCAAAACCCCTCTCCTAGTAGTCCGGCGGGCTAGTCAAAACACCTCTCCTAGTAGTCCGGCGGGCTAGTCAAAACCCCTCTCCTAGTAGTCCGGCGGGCTAGTCAAAACCCCTCTCCTAGTAGTCCGGCGGGCTAGTCAAAACCCCTCTCCTAGTAGTCCGGTGGGCTAGTCAAAACCCCTCTCCTAGTAGTCTGGCAGGCTAGTCAAAACCCCTCTCCTAGTAGTCTGGCGGGCTAGTCCAAACCCCTCTCCTAGTAGTCCGGTGGGCTAGTCCAAACCCCTCTCCTAGTAGTCTGGCGGGCTAGTCAAAACCCCTCTCCTAGTAGTCTGGCAGGCTAGTCAAAACCCCTCTCCTAGTAGTCTGGCAGGCTAGTCAAAATTACAAAGACTGCACTGAATCCTCATTCTTTTCATTTTATATTTACACACTTTATTCCACTGGGGGCATAATATCATCATTTTCAAATACTGACAATGGTGGACTACCGTGTGGAACCTTGTATAAAAAGTACATACGGAACAGTGAAATGGCAGAATAGCAGAGTAGCTAAAAGTAAAACTTACTGGCCCCGGCCGGCTACTGAACAAAAAAGTTAAAGGCATGAACATGATAAACCCCTGAACATGATAAACCATTGCTGGTCAATTAATGGCACCAAGGGAGTGATAATGCTTCAGTGATTTTCTGTATGTGAAATACATAAACCTCATTTGTAAGTTATTTACAATTACCTCTTTTTTAGAAGTGAGAACTGATGAAACACAAAAACAGCTGGGGAAATAACAAAACATGCGGAATATGCTTCTTTAAAAACAATTAAACAACACTTAGAAAATAAGTGAAATGCAGTATTTCAAATTATTTTGACAATGGAAATACTAGTATTAAAACCCTCCTATTCTCAGTCCAAATTCCTTCCTCCATGGTCCATTTTGCCAGCGGGTTGACAGACCCGCCAAAACCCTTCCTCTGTCAGTTTTTGAAATGTGGAAGAACTGTGTAGAACATAATACCATGTACATTGTAGATGCATTATTACCACATAAAACTGCTACACAGATCGCTAACAAACTTACATGTACGTTTTACCTTTCAAAACCTTTCAAAAGAATTTTGAGGGATCAAACTATGGTATGGTATGGTATGGTATGTCCCATAGCCTTGGAGGCCGTTGGGGCGACATCTTGATGGCTCATAGTCGTTTCTGTGGGTGATACTATTACACTTGGTGGCACCCATCTCCTCTCCAAGTGTTGCTTAATTAGCTACCAGAGACACCGGGGTAAACCCCTACTCTTGCACGATAAGTGTCATTATGGGTTCTTTAACGTGCACTGATGTTTATAGTACACGGGACCTACGGCTTAACGTCCCATCCGAAGGACGAAGCAATTACGGTTAAGTGTCTTGCTCAAGGACACAAGCGCTGCGACCGACCAGGTCCGGGATTCGAACCCACATTCTGACAACACCAGAACTTGAATCCGACGCACTAGACCGCACGGCCACGACACTCCACTATACCATGGTTAAATATAGACACTGGATCACTCACCTTAACCAAGATGTTCACTGTCTCCCCAGAGTAGCCAGTTGTACTAAATGTCCAATTAATTTGGCACTTCGAGATTCTGAGTGACTGTTGCCCAACAAGTATCAAGTGGTTATATTTGGTATCTTAGTTCAGCCAGAAACAGCAGTATTCTATTGTTGAGTAAATAGTATTCGCATGTCAGATGTCAGTCTGTCAGATGTTCAGTTAAGCAGCATAAAGTTGTTGCATCAATTCATACTGCAGATGTTTTCACATGAGCCACTATGCGCACACTATCACATATGCTTTGGTTTGCAAACCAAATTGTCAGCTTGCTGTGATTGTGTGTCAGTTCAATTCAAATGAACCATCCCTGAATTCGTTAACTCGTAAATGTAGAGCTTCATCCCAGGTATGTACGTAGTTTGCCTGTAGCATGCTCCAATGGTTGGCTAAATGATCCAAGTCACGTGACTATATAAACATACCACATGCTAAGTCAAACTCCTTGGTAAATTTCGTTGAGCTATATAGACAGGGCTCAATCAATCAAAGTAAATTTCAAATGGGCTTCTGGTAGTGATGATAATTCAGTTCTTATTTATCCAATGCCAGTATGAAAATATTTCATGTGAGTTAAGAGTGTGAAATAAAACTCCAAGGCAAAATATCACACAGTTAAATACTGTATTACAAGGATATAATTTATGTTACTTTGAGAGATTACTGGTATACTACATGTATTTACATTTAATTAGACAATCTTGCTGGTACTGGTAGTATCATGGTACAAAACTGTTGTATGATAATTGTACGATGGCAAGCAGACAAACAAAAACAAACACTTGTCTGCAATCTGTTTGTTATGTTACCATAAGCTGAACTGCGTTCAATTTAATATCTAAGCCTGCTGTACCAGTGGGCTGATTGACATCGATATCAACCAACAATGATGAAATTAAAGCTCAATCCCATGAGATCAGGAACTCATAAATATGAAATGGAGACAAAATGCTGAAGGATCTCCCAGAGGTTAATCGTGATCTCCATCAGATGATTGTGTCACTTTTCTCAATGAGCATGGCCTGCTCATTGTTCAGCATGTCTCTCTGTTGACTCACGGAGGATGGTTGACTACGTGAAAGATGAGGATGTATAACCCATACACAATGCCTCCTTATAATACAGTCAACTTGGTATAATCCGACAGATAAATATAGCTACCTCTCTGCATCCTTAAATCTTACTGCATCCCTTGAATAACCTGCTACTGAACCTCACACTGTGCTGGCTCCACACGACCTAATAATTACTACGTTGCTGCATTGTGTGTGCAGCTAACAATGAGATTGTCCCTGGCATTGGGCTGGCACTGACGATCACTACCCAGCAAAACTACCTAATCTCTCATTAATTTCTGACTCGTTACTGATAGATCAGACAGATGGTTATGTTATGATGCAAAATAAAAAAATTAAATTAAAAAAAAACATGGTCTGACCTGCCTATTTGTTACTGTGATATTCATTAGTTTGGCAGGCAAATTCCAGTATTAGGATTGGTAAAACATCCGCCTCTAGATTAGACAACGTCAGAGTTGATCAAGTAAATTGTATTCTGTCTCCTGGCTCTGCTAATGAAAAGCACATGATAATAAAATGCACTCATGCATGTCTTGTGCTGAGATAAATCAACTGTATAATGCATTGGCATTCTAATAAATTTCAACTGTCTCACAAGGAAAAAAAAAACTCTCAAAGTTGACATGATTAACTAAAGCGAAGGTACAGCATTGGTTGCTGGTAAAACTACTTACTCTTACTTAGAATCAATTCAAGTGACCTTTTGAGTTTCAGCTCATTACATTGCTATAGATAAAGAAAATATTGAAAAAGCATGCACCATTAATTTGGATAATATACACAATCATGCTATTTTTTTTATTATTATCAGTTAGGTAATTATCAGTCTGGGCCCATATTCATAAAACCCTGCTAAACTAGCAGCCAACTAGGCCTTTGCAGGCTGCTAAATGCCTAGTTGCCTGCTCCATAGTTTCTTGCTATTTTCATATTCATAAAACCCTGCTAGGGACAGTGCCAGGTAGTTGTCAACTAGGACTTAGTTGGTTGTTAACTTAGCAGTTGGCATTGTTCCAAACCACAAAACACAATATGGGTAAGTTTCACTTTCAATATGAGTGGCATGTTGATGTGTCTAACAATAGAGCTGTGCATTGGATTACGCCTGTCTCTAAATACTCTTTCCCTCCTCATTGCACGATGCAACTGCACCAGTTGCAGAATCCTGTTCAGCCATGTTTTCACGTCAGAGTCAAACATACAAATGAAGGGTTTAGTTGTCAACTAGTGACTTAGAGGTACCCAAGATCACCTCTAAAGTTAGCAGACAACTTAGCAGTCCACTAAGCTTAGCGGCATTTTATGAATAACACTTAGTATCCAACTAGGCTTAATTGGCAGTTAGGGGCCAATTTAGTTGCCAACTAGGCTTAGCAGGCTTTTATGAATATGGGCCCTGGTCGCTGCGCATGTTGCCTCAGATCCGCGTGTTGGAATATTTTTTTCTTCTTTTTTTGCTATGAAACGATGTCCAATTGCAGCCAACATTGCTGGATCGATGGGAATTTTGCCATGCTGTTTTAAACAACTTTTTCACATAGGGGTATGAATGTTTGCCCAATTTGTGAGGCAATTAGCCACCATATTTTGTATCTAGGAAATTTGGTCTGGTTCCAATAACCGCGTATATATCACATATCTTGTCTTTCACTGCAAAAAAAGAAAAAAGATTACCCCCTCCCCCCAAAAAAAGAAAGAAAAGTGTGTCACTGCACCGATTTTAAAGCTAAACCTGAGACAGTATGTTTTACAGGGATGATTGATGCTTGAACCTTACAGTAATTTGAGTATGATTGGTGGAAGCCTTCTGGAGATATTTTAACAAATATATAGAATTTCAAGGGTGTCTGGCTGATTAACATGTTTTGTCAACACAAAAAGCTGTCGGTGACATTGTAAACAGGTGTGAGGATCCTTCATAACTGAATGACACTTGATATTACTACAACTTATGCAAGAAATACATGTACACACTGAAAATACATACACTCACTGGCCAAAAGTATTGCAACATGAATTTGTACGAGACATTGCCTAGACGGATGGCCGCAATTATCAGGTCACGTGGTTACCTGACAAAGTATTGAAGGACTTTGTTTCCGAGCAAGAACATTAAAAAAGAACATTGACTTCAAAACACTTTCAAGAAGTCTTAAGTAGTGTATAAAATAAAATAAAATAAATTATTGTAACACAGTTCTCCAAACTGAACTTTGGTGTGAATTTCAATGTTGCAATACTTATGGCCAGTGAGTGTACGTACACACTGAATGACAATTATCAACAGAGAAGCATCTGAACCATCCATAGAAAGCATTTGCACAATATGTATAGGGAGTAAATACAGACCATTAGTTGCCGACCAATCGTTATGGTGTATTTGATCATCTTCATTGTAAGGATGAGTAAACATGGACTCAATTGTTTTTGAAGAGCACTTTCATGTCAGATTTTTTATTTTAACTTGAATTAGGACATTCTCTGATATTTGATTTGTTTGTGGAGGAAAGACTATTTTTCGTTTTGTGCATGATTGATAATTGTGGAGTAGGTAAAACTTGTAGCTTTGCATGGTGAGGATGATAAGTAAGACTAATTGCGGTGACACCATGTGGAATCTCAATTGAGTAGTAATTAGTTCTGAAAAGAACTGGGGGTACAACTCGACGTTTCGATCAGTATGCTCTGATCGAATTGTGGAGTGCTTTTCTAATAAACTGAAATTCAATAAAGATCCCTCACCATTATTTTACCGGCATTATCCCAGTTGATAGAAATTGTTTTTTTCCTTGCTTTCAAAAAATCATCAAATGTGTAAAGGCTGTGCCGGGTATCCGGATACCCAGAATTCCCGACCGAAAATGTCATTACCCGGTTCCATTTTTGGGTTTCATTTACCTGTAAACGACTTGATAAGATTTCAAATAAACATTTAAGTCACACACATACGGAAGTCTCAGATTTCTTGTTCACAAAATGTGTGTGGGGAATGGGGATGCTATGAGTTGTTTTTAAAAGGAGTAAAATGATTACAGTAGGTCCACATTTCTTGTGACTCAAGAGAAACTTGTGTTCATATTGGTTATTTTATACATTCGGAAGTATTTTTGTGTTTTTACAAAACTGTTTACGGGTACCCGGGTACCCGGGTATCCGATGATTTCCAATTATGGGTATCCGGTTCCCAAAATAACTGAAAATGCAGTGCCTTAATTATATGTCGTTTCACAAAAAAATTGTCAAAAGCATGGTTTAAAGACAAATTGAGTAAATAGAGGAAATGAATTCAGATTGCTATATTCATTGTAATGTGGAATTTCTGTCTTGAGGTACGAATTTTGGAAATTACTGCACTAATTTTATCCCCCACCAAAAATAAATAAATAAATAAAATATTTATTAAATTAATAATCGCAAATACCTTAAATAATACATGTATCTGAATTTTGATAGGACCTTGAAAGATGAATTGACCATATATTATAAGGTCAGACCTTTTGCCTTCTGGAAGCATGGCCTTTACTTCCGGTATTTGAACACCTTACATTTGTTTAAAACAAATGGAGTGTCGTGGCCGAGCGGTATAGCTTACCGGACTCAAGTTCTGGTGTTAGCAGCAGAATGTGGGTTCGAATCCCGGCTGTGACACTTGTGTCCTTGAGCAAGACACTTAACCATAATTGCTTCTCTCCACCCAGGGGTTAAATGGGTACCTGTGAGGGCAGAGTTGGTGAGATGGTTTCAGGAATGATTTATGAGCCTTATGAGCCTTATGAGCAGGGGTAATGATATAATGCGCCTTGAGCACCACTTAGTTGGTGGATATGTGCGCTATATAAGTCCACACATTATTATTATTATTATTAAACACTGTATTTGTTTCACATACATATACATACAAACTAAAATAAATTGAAATTGATGTTTTAAAAAATAAACACAAAATGTCATGACTTCAATGTAATCATATAAATTGATATCTTGTTTAATTTGTAACTTTATAAAATGTTCATGAAAAAAATATCTTGACTGCAGACCTACTGCACATAATGTTTCATTTCTCATGCGAGTGACAGCTAATGACGTACATGGGGATGTACTCTATTGCGGATGTACACGTGTGAGACTGCTCAGCATTTTGCTGTAAGGCAATAAGAATGCTGCAAGAACAATGAATGCGCATCTGAACAAAGTTTTAGCAAAGTTTTAGCTACAATTTTAGCACAGGCTGACAAATTCATCACAGTTTAGAAAATTAGTCTCTACAGAATTATGCTGAAAGGTTGTTTTTTTGCGTGTTTGCAAAGTTTCATTTGAAAGTTAATAACTTTGGAGATCCTACAAAATAGCATTTAAAATTTTAATTAATATTATGTGTACCGGTGGTCTGGAATTTCATTTCCATAGGGGCAAGGGCACTTTTTCTGAGTAAACTAATTAAGGTCACAACTCACAACCATCACAATTGTCTCGATGGCAAAACTGTTTGAGGGGAAACCAAGGCCAAGACTATGCAGGTGAACAGAGTCAGTGGCCTCCATAGCCTCTGTAAATTTCAAGGCCTGTAATCTTATGAATAAAAAAAGGATCTCCATCAGTTTCATTTGAGACTAACGCACCTGTACCTGTACATAATTAATGGTAATTATTATTTCCCAAGCCATTACGTTTGAAGATGACCGATTCTTCATATTGGAACTGGCACTGATTGAAGTAATCCAATACATAAACACAAAGGGGAATACTTATATGTCCATGAGGCTACCAGATCAGTTGACCTGAAGGGTTAAAATACACAAAGCAGTCAATAGGCCGTATTCATAAAAATAAGTAATTGCTTTTACTAAAGTAACAACCCCCTTTTACTAACCTTTTACTTAAATGTGTATTCATAGAAATAAGCAATGACTTTCAAGTAAAAGCTACAAGTTTTAAGCATTAGTAATTGCTTTTTACTTATAAGTAAATGCTAAAGAAATTAGCACCTACTTCAATTTGTATTCATAAAAATGACCTTCGACTAGCATTTACTAGTGATTGTACAAGCACCTAATTTTTGGCTTGCTGTTTAGCCAATACAGACATATCACATTTTCTGCCATGTTTTTACGTCCTAGACCACAACCTAAGGTGTATAACATCAGGCTTAATCGTGATGAAGTCAGCCCTACCACTTACAGAACTTTATTTAGGTTTGACAAAGAAAATGTGGAATGGCTTGCAAACACCTTCATACCACCAAATACCGAGACTCGTGGATGGTACTGTAGTACAATAGCAACTACTTGAGAACTTACTAGCCGAGGCAAGTAACAACTGTAATCATTTAGCAAATGGTTATGAATAAGATTTTTAGCAATTGCTTAGACTAGACCTTTTACTTACCTAGCTGTTGCTTTTACTTATAGCATTTACTAGTAAGTAATTACTTATTTTTATGAATACGGCCTAATGTCTCATCAATGTCTTCATGTTTATCATGTCTCAGTGACTAGACTAATTGTACCTACATCGTAGAGTTACATGTACACACATTTATCCGAGAGGATTGCAAAATAATTTTTGAAGACATTTTCAAGGTCATCAACAGTGTACGTTTGCTTCATCCCTGCAGAATCCATGAAAACTCCCATGCCTATAAAAATAATATTCCAACATGTCGTTGCAGGCAAAAAATCAGAATTTCATCAATCAATATATTTTGATGAGTAAATTCATGAGTAGGAGTACAAATGTCTGTGAGTATAAGTACAAGTATTTAAGTACATTTCCATGAGTAAGAGTAGGAGTACTACAATTCTGTTCCATGTCCAATCTTGACCATGCTGACAACCTCTCTATCTTTGTTGGTGGAGATGATAGACATTACTGTTCTCGCCCTTGAAATGAGGCAGCCACTTAGCCTTTCCATTGGGACCTACATGTAGAGCCAATGTCTCAGTGATTTCATTATTACCAGACCCAACCCCATCGTTGCAGCTGGTCATGAGAGAAAACCTATTTTTGAGTTTTGCTATCTTGGGTACTGTTAACATCAACTTGCAAGAGTGACTTGGATGTCAGGTAAAGGATTTGTCTTGCCATCTCCACCTAAGCCAGTCTAAACCATATGTGAAGAGACAAGCAGCTGAGCTGAGATACTACGATCAAGTTGTACACATAATAGCCTGGCATGGTTCTCTCCACACTGTTCTATGCGGCTGAGACCTGGACCATCACTTCAGACCTGGACAGAGACGTTACACAAGCATACTGGCTTTAAAAGATCTGAGTTGACCTTGCCTTCATACAGGTCTGTCTTTGACCAGGTCCTGATGACAAATGACTTATCATGGTTTCCATTTGGCTGCATGTTGTCCTGAACAGCATTTTAATCTCAAAATATTGGCAAGTACATACTGTACATGTGTGACAGACAAATACAGAGTAATTTAAGATAATTAGGTAAACAGAATCACTCTTGCTGTGCTTTATCAGAAAGTTTCTCTGACAGACAGCAAATCTTGCAGTCAGGTGGTTGGTTCCTTGCACACTCGTGCGCCAATAGAGTCAACGATCAGTTAAAATGCACAAAGCTTACAAAAAGTGCATCTTTCAAATCAATCAGACTACAATATTCTCGCCTAGCAATAAGTATTCACCCACCTACATGTACACTACTGTACCTGTTTCAATATTTTCAAAACGGCTTAATAATAGTTGTACAATGTGTGTCCTACTGATGTACTGTGCATATACTTGTAGGTACACAGTAGGTAAAGTACCTTTTTCCAGTTATTCATATCAAGGATGCGTACAAACTCTGTTCAAAACCTATGACATCAAAACAAAATTAGATGCGATGATGAAGAGCTCCTGAGTAGATTACAGTCAAGTCTGTCTGTTTGGACTTGAAAGGTGAGCAAATATTTCATGCGAGCAAAGCTTAATGAAGCAGGTGGTTTTAAAGTCATCCTATTTGCCAGGTCGATAGACAATTTCCTTATTTCACAAATATCAGAGTGCATAGAGAGTTGGAGTGTTTATACAGAAAGTAATGACGTACCATGCTTGGTTGATGTTGATTATTGGACACCCTATTTTCAACAGGTAAAGCCAAACACTTTGTTTGGCTAACCTCCTTTTTTTCGTAAGTATTTAGGGAAAAATTAGAAGCAACACATGTAACTTTGCTCATCTGATGTATGTCTGACACACACAGATATTTAACCAGTGCCAGATATTAACCCTTTTTCTGCACCATGACATAATTTTATTAATAAGCAACACTTGAAATTGCTTGAAATGTACCCCATTTTAAACAATTTACCACCTGCCGGTAAATGAAGGGACAGATATTAACCCTATTTCTGCACCGTGACATAATTTTATCAATAAGCAACACTTGAAATTGCTTGAAAATGAACCCCATTTTAAACAATCTAACGCATAGTGCTGGTAAATGAAAGGACCAATAATTTTTTTAAGAGAATGCTGTGTTGTCAAATAGTGTGTGTTAAAATGATCCCATCGTGTTTTATTCTTACAGTTAACACACAAATTATTATTATTATACATTTCTGGTAATGAAACCACTTGAGGATGCCTCAAAAGCACACTTAAGCACTGTAGCTCGGAAGCCTGAGGAAACCTGTAAACAAGGGCGCTTGCTATGTGAACCAGAATCACTGGGTTAAACCCCTACTCTTCCACGATAAGTGTTCTGTTTTTTTGTTTTTTTTACGTGCATTACACTGTACTTTAATAACCTAGTACACGGGATGGCTTAACGTCCCATCCAAGGAAGCTACAAGTCTCTTGCTTAACCAGTTCACGTCAGGAATATATTTTTTTCCGGTCCCCCGTGCGGGTTTATTTTCAGTGAAAAATCAGAAAATATTTCTAGCCATTAATAATTTTTTTTGTCAATGAAACTAAGTCCGGACACCCAAATAAGCACCTTTACTCATTGACATTTCGAGAATTAAATGGCTAGTTTTTAAATTACGGTTGTGTTTGTTCAGCACAATTAGACCGTTGGCAAGCTCCGATGCAACGGCCTATTAGCGACCAGCGCCCGGTCGAACAGACGGCATACCTGGAGAGAGAGGAAAGGCCTCGTAAACAATGGATATAAATCTGTCTTTACAAATTCTTGGCTGGTACGTCAAAGGAACATGTCTTGGATAAAGGGATTAGGCAAAAATCAACAAAAAGAGTGAACTCGTTCAGTGTTTGCAGTGCCTTTTGTCCGGGGCCACCGAACCGTGACCCCATGGACTCCGAGAAACGATTGCGTGTATACAAGTCAGCCGCCATGACGGCACGCCACGTGTGGCGTGTTGACAAGTCTCCCGGTAACACACACAAAAATCAGAATGCGTGTTTACACGCTCTCCGATCCGCTGTACAAAAAAAAATTGCGTGTATACACGGCCTCCGACGCGAACTGGTTAAGGACACAAACGACATGACCAGCCAGGGATTCGAACCCACATTCTGATGCCACCAGAACTTGAGTCCGATGCCCTTAGACCGCTCAGCCACAACACTCTGTATATTCCTAACTTGAGTCCGATGCCCTTAGACCGCTCAGCCACAACACTCCATATATTCCTAACTTGAGTCCGATGCCCTTAGACCGCTCAGCCACAACACTCTGTATATTCCTAACTTGAGTCCGATGCCCTTAGACCGCTCAGCCACAACACTCCGTATATTCCTAACTTGAGTCCGATGCCCTTAGACCGCTCAGCCACAACACTCTGTATATTCCTAACTTGAGTCCGATGCCCTTAGACCACTCAGCCACAACACTCAGTATATTCCTAACTTGAGTCCGATGCCCTTAGACCGCTCAGCCACAACACTCTGTATATTCCTAACTTGAGTCCGATGCCCTTAGACCGCTCAGCCACAACACTCCGTATATTCCTAACTTGAGTCCGATGCCCTTAGACCGCTCAGCCACAACACTCCGTATATTCCTGATCATGTACACATATCAAGTTAACACTCCCTAAATCTCCTCCCCATCTTCAGGTCATGCACATAAAGAACAGAATGTGCACTCTTGCAACATACACAGATATAATGCCCCAAAAGTCATTCCCCAGATAGATCAGGTTCAGATATATCAGGGGCCAGTCAGTCCCAGCTTCATATCGAGAAAGAAAAAGCATGGAAGATGATCTGAATTTTCAAAGTCTTGGTAAATTTATTAAAACTACAAAAACTAAAATTCTTGAAACTTCACGATAATCTACATTAGAATTTGATTCCATAACAATTTGTGATTGAAAGATCAACATTTAGTTTGGTCCAACATCTATGTCTCAAAACAGCCATCCACTGATATCTTCTGTTTTGATACCCCTACATTCCAAAACAGTTTACATTAATGTACACAAGACATGTTGGCCCTAATCTACTATTGCAACATTCCTGACAAAACTTGTTTTCTGAAAAGAGGCTTAAACAGCATGAACACGCGAAGCATTCACGTCTTTCATGTCAGTAATTGTCCCACGAACTGTGTCAAGGATCCGGACAGGGGATCAGCCCTCTCAGGACCGCAGCCCACTATTGCTGGCTGGCCTGCTGGCCTTAAAACACCATGCACCAGCGCAGGATCCCAACACAGAAAAAAAAAAAAAATAGGCCTCAGTCTGGCAGTCCATTTGGTGGGTCCCGCGTCGCTGTGATTTATTCATTTTGTTTGACCATGTATGGGAGATTAATCAGGTCACTTAATAGCTTGAGTGAAAAAGAACTTGCTTTCTGAGTGTCTAATCACAGATTTTTACCTTGGGTTTAGATTATAAAACTTATGTTGTTTAGTTTTCTTATATCATAACCTCTCTAAAAAAATGGGGGAAGGTCAATTATTGATATTTGCTTAAGAGACTCTCTTTAAAGGGTCTATGAAATCAGGTCTCGACCTTAAGGATTGAGAGGGCACGGCCACTTTGGCATTGGTTGCATCAAAATTCCAAGGCTAACCAAAGGGGCATTACGGCCAACTTGGAGGGGCACCACAGCAATGGCCATAGTTAAGATCGAGGCCTGCATTACTGATGTTTTACCTTCTCTTAACCAGTTCGCGTCGGAGGCCGTGTATACACGCAATTTTTTTTTGCACCGTGGATCGGAGAGCATCTAAACACGCCAAATGAAACTCCGGAATATTGGTATGCATGCTCGGTTGAGCCACCCGTGTACAGTGACATGCTCGGAAGACGTGGCCACCCGCTGTGGAAGCTTCCATTCACGGTGTGTGTGGGAAAAATAAACCCGCACAGGGGCCCAGAAAAACTTTTTTATTCCCGACGCGAACTGGTTAATAAAAGCACACAAATCTGAAACTGTTTCCCTGACCATATCCACACAGTGGTAGTCAGGTTCTAAACACATTCACAACCAAGTTAAGATCGAGGTCTGTGAAATGTGATTTTACTGTGTGTAGATACATATTTTAGCAAATATCCATGCTTCCCTTTCTGGACAGTTTGAATACAATTGGATGTCTATTTTTATGTAAAGTAAAGATTGATTATGCTATTGAATAAATTCAAGCTTATTACAAAATATTGTATGTGATGTTTTTTCACACACAAAAAAACATGTATTTAGGCATGATTTTGGAAAATTTTAAAACCCATTTTTAAACTGCCAGACAAATTAAGAAAATGATCGTTAAAATACATGGATAACATCTTATGAAAAATCATATCTTAAAAATATTAAATTATATAATTTACCGTAACAACTATGCGATGGAAGAAATTTTAAAATGTGCCACATAAAGTAACTCTGTCTGTGCCCTATTTCCTGAAAGGTTTTTTTTGGACCGGCTTGTCGGATTTTCGACCAAATTTTGAAAGACTCATTTTTATGTTGGATATATATTACTTATCAAATAGTATCCAATTTATACTGAATGAATAGTAGCTTGCAAATATTGGCAATTTTTCCTACAGTCATAAATAGAAGTCGGATGCACAATATGTTTGCTTTTAGGAGATCCCAACCACTTAATCACTTTTGTGATAATTTTCTTTTTATAGAAAGGAAAATACTTAAAAATTGGATATTTCACAAAATAACAGTCAGAAGCAGTGCCTAAATGAATTTAGGACAGGACCCCAACATAAGGCCCCCCCAAAAAGTCTCCGGTTTCTGGTCTCCGCGCACGTCGCCTCAGAAACGACGCCACTATGAAACGATGTCCAATTGCAGCCAAAACTGCTGGATCGATTGGAATTCTGCAGACTGTGCTTTAAGCGACTTTTTCACATAGGGGTATGAACATTTCCCCGATTTGTGAGGCCTCTGTTAGCCACCATACTTTGTATATATGGGAAATTTGTTCCCTGCATCTACAATGTATCACGTATTTCCCTGTTGGCAAAAAAATAAATAAAAGATTTTGAAGCCGACCGATGACCAGAAACCGGAGACTTTTTTTTTTTTTTTTTGGCCTAAATTTATTTAGGAACATTTTTACTATAAAATTATGCTATTTTTGGTTTGCGGTAATACCATGTGTTTATCTCAACTATTGCTAAATGAGGTACAGCGTTTGGAAAAGAACTTTATCGTCTCACACAACTTGTATCTCAACTGTCACTAAGTGAGATTTTTTTCATGATTATTAAAAGAAATGTGTAATTGTAAAGCATTTGAGTAACATAGCAATATTCCAATGAAAAGATTTTGTTTTCTTCAGAAATGGAGTGCCATGGTCGAGCGGTTTGGGGCATCGGATTTGTGTTCTGATGGCCGAGTCGTCAGAATGTGGGTTCGAATCCCAACCGCGACCATGGTGCTTGTGTCCTTGAGCAAGACACTTTACCATAATTGCGTCTCTCCACCCAGGGGTAAATGGGTACCTGTGAGGGCAGAGTTGGTTGTGTTTGATTAGCCATATATGCGCCGAAATGGCAGCAATTGAGCTGTATACTCCCCAGGGAGCTGAGATGGTTTCAGGAATGATTTATGAGCCTGATGAGCAGGGGTAATAATATAATGCGCCTTGAGCACCAGTTTGGTGGATACGTGCGCTATATAAGTCCACATTATTATTATTATTATTATTAGAAATTACCATCAAAAACGTGAAAAAACACAGGTGATACATCTTTTAAGAAATCT
The DNA here is from genome assembly GCA_029582265.1 of Zoroaster sp. YZ-2022. Classification (NCBI taxonomy): domain Eukaryota; kingdom Metazoa; phylum Echinodermata; class Asteroidea; order Forcipulatida; family Zoroasteridae; genus Zoroaster; species Zoroaster sp. YZ-2022. The sequence continues at coordinate 5,237,330 of CM055821.1, read as the reverse complement.
TAAATATCATGAATTTAATACAACATTCTGGATTGTCCGCATGATTCAAATAAAGAAATAAATGTGACATTATATTTACATTAGCATGTAAGTAAATAAGTACTGCTCAATATACGATTCCTTCAGTTTTACTCCCTTTTTGCTCAATGTCTCTCGTTCTCTCTCATGCTTGGGACTTAATTTAAATATTTTGCATGCATGGTCCGTACTTTTTCATTATAATAAATATCCAGTACCTAATCAATGGATCAAGGTCATTAAATATGTGTATCAGTGAGCGATGCCTCTCCTTTCACATCATTTCATGCACTAATTATTCTGATTTATATTATCCAACACTGTGATAAAGAACTCACAGAACATGGTAAATTTACAGGGTATAATTTCTGAGCCCTCACAAAATGTTTAGTGTGGTACTTTTAAAATGAGAACAATTCTGAGCATTGCCAATGCCATTGCAATACAATTCCAACATACTTAAACACCTGCACTCCAGATGAACCCTTCACTATGTGCTCAGCATTTTTCAAGATAATTCTTTTCTAACATGACAATCAAATTGTTTAAGTGCATATTGTCATCCAGTAATAGCATTATGCCTTAGGTTTATTGATTACAAGATAAACAGTATTCATGGCATCACAGTCATTAAGCCCAACGCTATTAACACATAATGTCCTGTACCAACCAATGCAGGCAGGTCGCGTGCCCAGCCTTTGTGCAATACACGGTTGAGCGAACAGGATAAGAGAAAGTGCTCTTTGACTTTGATAGCCTTTTGTTGTACCATTATAAAGCTTTTCTAAAGGCTTTTAAACATCATTGAACGTACCCGATAAAGAAGTGCCAAAACGTACTTTCAGTCAGCGTTGTTCTGAAGACTAGAGGAAGAAAACAAGCCCATTCCGCCGAGTACAAACATCTGCACTTCTATCGTCTACGTGAACCTATATCGCCATCTTCTTCGCTGTAAAAAATGTAGCCCTTTTCATTAACGCCCTCTATCGACGTAAGACATTCTTAAGATTTGTTTTATCATTTCAGTGTAATGGGGCCGGAAACCTTGCGTCTTAAAAGAACATATCATTTTAAATTTCTTTCAGTTTGGTGGGGGTGAGGGGACCAGGGCACATTGTCCAGGGTGGAGGATCGTCCATAGGATAACTTCCACCCGTACCCAAAAATCACATTTTTAGGCCAAAAGTTCACAAAACTTCCACAATTTTTGCAAACAATTTCAAAGATCTCATTCCATAAAGTTCTTAAAAATTGTCCAAAAATCGAAATTTTATTTTTCTTCAAAATATATCCTTGTTAATTATAGCATCCAAATTATACAGAATGAGTAGTAGCTTGCGTATAGCGGCAATTTTTCCTTACAGTCGTAAACTAACAGAATTTGGTAAAACAAAATGTAGGCCTAATTTCATGGAGACCACGACGGGTATGGCCTTATGTTCCCATAGACATTCTGATATTCTAATGGGAAGTCCTGCAAGTTGCCCTCTAAAATGTAACAAAATCACCTTGATGATATCGCCCCCTTCAGTGGACAATTCAAGATCATCAAAGTAGGCCTATTGGCCAAAAGATTAAGTAAATATCACCGAGAACATCAGTGCTGTGTAAGTGTGAACCTAAGAGAGGCCATTTATTTTCCCCAGTTAGAAATGGGCTCTTTTGAATTCAAGACAAAAAAGTTTTGGACGAAACCTTTTTGAACGAAACCTTGGCGTTGGATTATAAAACTTATGTTGTTTAGTTTTCTTATTTCTTAAAAAAGGGGGAAGGTCAATTATTTTATGTAGATACATATTTTAGCAAATATCCATGCTTCCCTTTCTGGACAGTTTGAATACAATGGGATGTCTATTTTTATGTAAAGTGAAGATTGATTATGCTATTGAATAAATTCAAGCTTATTACTGAATATTGGACGTGGTGTTTTTTTCACGAAAAAGCACAAAATTAATTTTGGCATGATTTTCGTTCTGCGTGGGGGCGGTTTATTGGACGAGGTAAAGTTAAGGAACGTTCATTTTGAATTCCCCTCCCCCATCAACAACAAATTGACGCTACTGTACTGCTGGTGATGTGAAAACCAGTGGCTACACTGTATCTCATGTAGATGTGTATGTTGTATTTTTAGAGCCTGTATTAGGGTTTTCAGTTTGTACATGCTTGACCGAAGCCCGTCACACGTACAACGCATCGCCCGCAACAAAAAACATCAAAATTTTAAATCCAAAAAATTTACTACTTTTACCTGTCAAAATCTTACTTGTAATAGCTCATTGGAAAGCTTATAGTTTCAGCTATCCAACAATGTACATAAAATAGCAATCGGAAGTACGTGCGAAAGCCTAGGTTTTTATGAATGAACCACTCTCGTCCCGCCCAGCCTTTCGCGAAGTGTTCCGAGATCGGGCGCATTCGGTGCGTAAAATTTGCCGCGCTCTGCTGAGGGCATCCACTTCGGAGCTGTCTCCGCGCCCGAGTACATTGTGATTGACATGAAAACGGTTTCCCTATTGAGTCAAAGGGCTCCTTTACATGCCCATGCTTGCTCGATCTCCATAACTACTCTACAACCGAAGTTACGAAGAGATAAAAAGTAAACACCGTTTTTTCGAGGTGAAATCTTCAAGTTGAAAGGTAGGAGCAGTGTCTTAATGAATTTTACACCTCTTTTCTATCATATGTGAAAGGTTTGAGCCGTAATTTTGTTTAGTTTTGAGCGGAGAGTGTATTTTTTACACCCTTTCAAAAGCTCTTATGATTCAACGGTTTTGGTGTCATTAGGGATGTACACAGTGTATGGACAGTCGCGCTTCGTCGAATGCTGTATATTTGATTAAATGAAACAGGATTCCTCAAAACTACTCGTCCGATTTTCTTGATTTAAAAACCATTGTATTTATTTCATCAAGACCTTTAATTTGATATAAATATTGAGCATATTGGTTTAGGAATAATTTTTCACCTGAAAACCCTACCTGTATCCTTGATTGCATGGCCATTCCAGTTCTCCGTTGTCACTCAACGGTTTCCTGAATTGTATCCTCATTGGGAGAATAGGGTTTTAATCAGGATAAAGTAATATCCCAATCGGGATAGAATAGTCGACATTAACCCCATGAGCTATAATGCACTGATCATGAAATAATACCCTCTATAATGGAGAACCAATATCGGGCAACTCGTTTCTCAACTATCGCTAAGTGAGAACGTGGTTCAGGGATAACCGTGGGGGACTTCTTTGGGTCTTCTCCACGTTTCGATTAGTATGATCTAATCATTGTCAGGAGACTGAGACACGAGTTGCCCGAAAAGGTCCTTGACATAACCCTCTACCTCACTTAGCGATGAGATAAACACATGATGTTTTACCGCAAACCGAAACGATTTTTTATACTCTATGCAAAGCCTCAAATCTTAAATCTTGACTTTGAGAGGCACGTCCATCAGGAGTGACAAGGATCAGGTGCTGTAGGAAAGAATTGAATTTAACAGGGAAAATGCAGTACATGGTAATATATACAGCCCTTGTACACTATTGGCAATGGAAAAAAAAGTTTACCAGTTAATTGGGTGTAATGCCGATTTTATTAACATAACGGTGAATTGACTTCTAGCATTCTATGTCTTGGTACTATAGACCATGCACTATTCTTATTCTCACAGTGTCTAGTTCAATTCATTCCAGTTCAAACTGGTTGATACCAATTTGTACATGTAGGTAGGGCCTAGCTTTCACACTATGTTCGGTCTGTCTAGATGCCTTAATATTATACAATACAAATTGAGTGTGTTCAGGTTGGTGATCACGTGGGTGAGGGCGTGGATTGTGCATTAATTGGAACATTTTTAACAAGCAAGACACTTAACTATAATTGCTTCTCTTCACCCAGGAGTATAAATGGAGACCTGTGAGGGCAGATATGGTAATTGTGTTTGATTAGTGCGCTACACATTTGGCAGCATGGGCTGCATACCCCAGGGAGTTGATCAATGATATAACTGGCCCGATGACAGGGGTAATAATGTTCATGTGCCATGAGCGTCGACTTGGCGGATACCGGCGCAATATAAATAAGTGTCCATTGTTATTATTATTATTTTGTGTACATTATCGCACTCAACCAATATTGCAAACGGGCAACTTTACTAACCGACTGAATGGATGGAGTCCCTATATCACAAGGACTTATACAATAGGGTTTTGTTGTATGATGGATACTGTTATAATTTAATCTTAATATCTCTTTTATTGCAAGGTCTTCAATTGACGTAACGGTTGTCCTTGGTAACTGCATGGCTTGTTTAATTATAACATTTTGATTGTATGGTTTAGGCCCTATATCACCAGTTGAATTGATTGTTTTATTACTGACATAGTCATTAAGCAAGACTAGCGCTCACAGAAGCTCGATTACTGGAATTAAATGGGGGTAAGGGGTATAAGCACTCTCTTAATGTAAAAGAGTGAAACCACTCTTTTAAAGAGCTATATGGCGGACAAGTCTTTTTTGGAGTGAAAACCACTCTGATTCGATTGAAAAATACAGTACTAGGCTACCAATTCACTCTTTATGCACTACTAATTTGACTCTTTATCCACTCTAGAGACTTGTCCGCCATATAGCTCTTTGAAAGAGTGGTTTTCACTCTGGTTTTCACTCCACTATAATGCATTTGTAAATGAATGTTTGACTTTATTTTCCTTTAAAAATCCTGCACAATCGTCAATTACTATTATGTATGCTTGCCAGTGCAGTGTGGGCGTTTTCACTAGTGTAGAGGAGTGGTTTCAATTGGGATCAGCAGCGTTGCCACGGGGGCCTGGGGGCACGTGCCCCCACAAATTTCCATTCCCCAGGTTCCCCCACGAAAAATCCCGATAGTGCCCCCAAAAAAAGAAAAGAAAAAAAGGGGAAAAACATACCCCCTGGGCCCCACTGAAAAGCAGTGCCCCCCTGTGCCCCCCCCCCTCCCCCCACTGAAAAAGTCCTGGCTACGCCGCTGATTGGGATGAGAATAACTCAAAGGGCCTCTCTGGATTATCCATGCCACATTAAATTGAAAATACAATAAACGATTACACATAGTCAATATTTTGTCTTATATTATTTACAATTTAATAATAAAGTATTTTTGTAGGATTTTTGAACATTTTGTTCTCTATAGGAGTAATTGGGTTTACAATGAGACTCGATGGTTGGGTTATTTGCCGACTGAGGCAGCTATGCCGATTGTGTCACCCCTCTGGCTACGCCCCACCCCTCCCTTTGAGTGCACCACTGGAATTGTAAGCATGGAGGATGGAAATGAAAGTGTACCTTTCATGTAGTAAGTTAGGTAATCTCATTTTTAGTTATTTTTTAATTAATTAACTTAAAAAAATAATAATACAAGCCCAGCCTAGCCATGGATTACATAACACAAGAATATTATGCAATTGTATATTACGGTGTGCGTGCATTGACACAGAACACGTGTCTATGTATCGTACACACATGTGAGTACACACATATGTGCGTGCGTGCGTGTTTAGTCGGATTCCTGTTTTCAAGATCTCAGTGCAGTTTAAACTCTCCCTCATTGATTGAGTCGGCACCATACCGTGTTGTTAATAAACAGCTGGATCTGCACAAGATGTCCAGCAAGCTGAAGACCATCATATGCTTATTAAGAAATGATTTACGATATCATGATAATGAGGTGAGTGGAAATTAATGTTTAGTTTATAAATTCCATGGGTAGAATGTCGTATCTGGCCGCCACTATTTTTCATTAAATATAACCAATAATGTAATCTTACCTACCTGGTAAGGTGGAGAACATATGGATGATATACTTCAAATTATTCCAGGATATTTATTTCATGAAAAATCAGGCATTTTTGGTATACGATGACTTCCTCAGTCATGTCAGTCTGATCTTGTAAACTCCACAATTAGTGACCAACACAGTCATTGTACATGCGTAGTGGCAACTATTAATAGGATCCTTCTATTTTCTGAAGGGGAGGATTTTTTTTAGAAGGGAAATCAAGTCCGAAAACCATCATAAAAGTGGATTTTAAAGATAGTTTTCACTTTCTGTACCACCAAAAATCGATAGAATGATTTTTTAACTGGTTAGTGGTTGCCAAAAAAATCCAAAAAATCCCTTAAAAAGTGGCGGCCGGATACGACATTCTTTCCAATTCCATCCATAGGGCATGGAATCGGATTGCTAGTTTTAGATGAATTCTCATTCATGTCAGTGACTGAAAATAATACCCCGTATATATTAGTATTACCGTTGATGCTGCATAATGAGTAATAATAATAATAATAATGTATAGATTTATATAGCGCACGTATCCACCAACTAAGTGGCGCTCAAGGCGCATTATATTATTATCCCTGCTCATAAGGCTCATCAGGCTCATAAATCATTCCTGAAACCATCTCAGCTCCCTGGGGAGTATACAGCTCAATTGCTGCCATTTCTAGCGCATAGAGAGCAAACCATCTCTGCCTTCACAGGTACCCATTTAACCCCTGGGTGGAGAGAAGCAATTATGGTAAAGTGTCTTGCTCAAGGACACAGGTGTCACGGCTGGGGCTCGAACCCACACTCTGCTGCTGGCAACACCAGAACTTGAGTTCAGTGCGCTAGACCGCTCGGCCACGACAATCCACTTTACGTGCATTATACAACACACGGGACCTACGGCTTTACGTCCCATCCGAAGGACGAAGCAATTATGGTTAAGTACCTTGCTCAAGGATACAAGTGTCACGACCGGGGCTCGAACCCACACCCTGCTGGTAGGTAAATTTAGGTAAATTTCAGAGAGTAGGCCTATCTATTAGAATGCAGGGCCAAATTTTTCCCTTTTTCTGAATTTGACCTAGGAACCGCAGTTGTGTATTGTATGTCAGATTACGTAAATTTATAAGAAGTAACCTTCGGTGTGGCCCTGCATTCTATAGTTGTACCATTTTGAGTCATTGTGTTCATATAAACCATGTGTAAACTAGGACACCGATTCCTAGCCCCATTTATAGGGCCAAGCTAGAGGCCCTCTGTATCCTTGGCCCTAACCCCACATGTACAACAAAGGAGCAATTTGGATTTGTTCTTCAACTTCTGGAATTGCTCATTTTCCTGAAATTTTCGATACATTTTTGAAATAAAAAAATAAAAAAACATGATTGCCGATCAGAAATATTTAGCAGATAATTTTTTTTAAATCAGTGGGGCTATAACTGATTCCATGCTATGTGGGAAGTCTGCTCTCATGATTGTAACGATATTGTCCCTTTAATTAAGTTAATAATTCATTCCACCCTAATGCAATTATCAATTATTTCTCCTATGGCAGGTTTTACACTGGGCCCATCTGAATGCGGACTTAGTAATTCCACTGTACTGTTTTGACCCTCGTCACTTCTGTGGTACATGGCATTTCTCATTTCCCAAAACTGGGCCACACCGTTTGAAGTTCCTACTGCAAACACTACAGGATCTGAAGGAAACCTTAAAACAAGTAGGGAGGTAATTATTATTATTTTTTTGCTTTTTGATCTACTAAAGAATCTCATTGGAAATTGAATAAATTCCTGGAAAGAATGTAGAATACAACCGCCACTTTGCTATCCAGTGGAGTGTCATGGCCGAGCGGTCTAGATTACCGGACTCAAGTTCTGGTGTTAGCAGCAGAATGTGGGTTCGAATCCCGGCCGTGACACTTGTGTCCTTGAGCAAGACACTTAACCATAATTGCTTCTCTCCACCCAGGGGTTAAATGGGTACCTGTGAGGGCAGAGTTGGTTGATTAGCCCTATATGCGCTGTAATGGCAGCAATTGAGCTGTATATTCCCCAGGGAGCTGAGATGGTTTCAGGAATGATTTATGAGCCTTATGAGCAGGGGTAATGATATAATGCGCCTTGAGCACCACTTAGTTGGTGGATACGTGCGCTATATAAGTCCACACATTATTATTATTATTATTATTATTATTATTATTATCCAAATGTGACACATATCAAAGATTTTCATTTTAAAGATGATAGAGGACACACTTAAGGAGAGGAAAGTGTCGTCAAGTGAGGGTTGGAAATGATATTTTGGTAGATTTTAGCAATGAATGTGAGATGTTGGCTATTTTGTCGTTTGCTAAAAACACATGCTTAGACATTGTGCACAAGTGGCGGTAGGGTTCAACATTCTTTCCAAATTCCATTGAAGAGTTTTGAAGGGTAAAACTAGGCAGTGAACACACCATAGACCATTAATTTAATCATTTTTTGTTTTGATATAGTGATCTTGTTGTCAGCAGAGGTGAACCAGAGCGGGTGATTCAACACTTGATCAGTAAGCTAGGCAAAGAGAATGTTAAAGCAGTAGGATTGCAGCAGGAGGTCTGTATTGATTTTAGATTTGCATTTGACATTTGTAGGAATATGTACATGTAGGATTTGGGATACCAGGGGCAAACAGCCATTGGAAGGAATCATTCGTCATGGTGACAAGGTTGTAACACTCAACAATGTGTAAATCTTTTTATTTCAAGCTGTTATATTTTTTACCCCTTTTGTATGTTTTTACCCATTAGGTTTACCCTGTATATAATCCTTATAATCTCACAATTTTTATTTGTTTCTAAAAATGTTTACATCGTTTTATTTTAAGTTGTTGTATATTTCTACTCTTTCGTATGTTTTTATTCATTTTAAATTTACCTTTATATAGGGGCCTATAATCCTTATCATCTCACTTGTTTTACTCTTACTTTTAAGCAGGCCTATATTTGTTACTTTCGTATTCTTTTTTTTTTATTCTTAAATTACTTGTAATTTTTCATTTTTTATACATAATATATATGTCCGATTCTTGTTGTTGCTCTTTAAAATACTTTTTATTATTTATATTGTATAATTTATGTTTACAAGGTTTTAATCACGGCCCCTTGAAAAACAGCCCCTGGCTGAATGGGCTTACCGTGTATAAATAAGAGTAAATAAATAAATGATGCCGAATTTTAACATTTTTCAGTTTAACGTGTCTCTGTTTTTGTTCTTCTATTTCTGTTGTCCAGGCCACCAGAGAAGAGCTCGATGTTGAAGCAGCTTTAGAGAAAGCCTGTCAGGTTCCTGTCCACAAATTCTGGGGTGCGACCCTCTATCACAAAGATGATATCCCATTCAGAATACCAGAGTAAGGTGTTTTTTTTGTGGGTAGTTGCTTTTAACCCTAGCCTCCTACAGGCATTTCACAGACACCCTGCTTAACCCTAACCTTCCCAAATCCTCCAAAATCCTCTTTGCTATTAAAGTGAATGATTTTGAAGGAGTGAGGTTACATGCTACATGCTCTTTGCTAAAGTGAAGGATTTTGGAGGATTGAGGTTATTAGGCATACTTGCCTTTCCATGGTACATGTACATCCATGTTTGTTGTAGTGATTGCAAGGTCAGTGCTTGGGTCAGTGCTTGGGTCAGTGGATACTGTTTATTGCTCCATGCATGCAGGGAGGGTCCCTGGCCATGTACATGTATCACAGATTAGAAACACGTGTGCATACATGTCATGTGCTTGCTTTACTACTGAAGGATTTTGGATGATTCAGGTTATGTGTAAGCAAATGGGCCTAGGGAGTTAGAAAGGATTCAGGTTATGTGTAAGCAAATGGGCCTAGGGAGTTAGAAAGGATTCAGGTTATGTGTAAGCAAATGGGCCTAGGGAGTTAGGGTTAATGCAACACAATGCAACAACAGAAAAGTGTGCAGCTTGCTCAATGCAACAAGATCCACCAGCTAGAACAATGGTTCTTTTGTTCTCTGCTAGTTAAAGGGAAACAAGTTACAACAGCATTTTGCAATTGATCATGGTTAGGGTTTTGAAGGGGTTTTCAAAACGAGAAAGAACAATATGTGTAGCCACATGTTTCAACCCCAACGTAGTCTTCATCAAAGGCTGTGACAGGCTTCATAGTTTTGTGTAGAATCACATAACAATGGGATGTGTACTTACATATTTTGTGAAATTTTAAAGAACCCCCCTCCTCCCCCCAAAAAAGAAAAGATAATATCCCACCACTCTTGTCACTTTTCCCTTCATAGGCTTCCAAATGTGTTTACTGAGTTCCGAAAGAGGACAGAAAACCAATCTCGAGTGCGTCCCACGCTATCAATGCCCAGTCGGCTAAAGCCTCTCCCTTCGGGAGTAGATCCTGGCCACATTCCTACTATTGAGGAGTATGGCATGAAAGGTAACATCTGATGGTTTCTGTTAGATTTCCAGAAATCTAATCATGGTTTCATACATTACTGATCTGGTATTCTGCATAATGATATTCGGATAATGATTAAACAGTACTGTTTCGAAAATTCGAAATCGATGAAACTTGGCCCATATCCTTGCACAGTCTTATCACAAGTCGTTAAACGTTATGAAACTAAGAACACACCCAGAGATGTCATGATCAAGGGAATGATGTACCACGACTTACCCAAACCTAGATCCAAGGCGAAGAAGAAGAGCCGAAACCGAAGAGCTAACCTTACCTGGTACTCTTACGAAAGTACCCTCCAATAGCAACCTATGGTACTGCTGGAGTAACTCACATCATCATCATTCTGTGTCATGAATTGATAAAGATGCTTGGCTGTTTGTTAATGTTGGTTGGACTCGTGGCTTGAAGCATATAAAAATAGTATTTAATGGAAGCATTTAAATTTAACAGCCTATTTAAAGAAACAAAAGCTTGTTGAAGATGTTACAAATAATGTTTTAAACATTCTCAGCTCTCCGCAAGTGCATAGCAAAGAGAGGGGGAGAATGGGGAAGTGCCCCCATGTTTGTTTTTGCATTTTATTTTTAATATTAAAAAAAAAAAAAATTGTTGAACAACCAAATATTTGACCCCATTTGTACCCTTAAGGGGGAGGGGGGTGTTTCTGTGACCTCATTGAAAATATTTTCAGGGAACACTTTTTTCGCTGCCCATCTCTTGACCACTTTTTGTCTACGTGCCAGGCCCCCGGGTTATAACACAACCACAAGCTACCATGGTGCTATTAGTGGCAACTCAAAGACTTCTACCCCCACAGGAACCTTATTTTACTCCTGGGTGGAGAGCAGCAATTATGTACAGTGTGTGTTGCCCATGGACACAGTCATTGATACATGTTATAAATAACTGATGACTTATAAATGAGTTTTAAGTAAGACTAATTGCGGTGACACCATGTGAAATTCTCCATTGAGTAATAATTAGTTCTGAAAAGAACTGGAGGTTACAACTCGACGTTTCGATCAGTATGCTCTGATCGTCTTCAGGAGAATGAGTTTTACTTTAAAAAGATTGCATTCCACTTTGTATAGATCCTGTGAAGGTTGCTCATACTGCATTTCCATATGGTGGTGGGGAGAAAGACGGCTTAGCCAGAATCAAGCATTACTTCTGGGATAACGTGAGTTTTGAGTTCTTTGCTGATCATTATTTTCATGAGGATAATTGTGTATAGAAACACAATGATAGATTGCTTCTCCAGCAAGTGAAGAATAATTCTCCAGCATCAAAGCAGTTAATTCTTTAACTCAAAATCGATTTTCAGGAAAATTGTTCACACAAATGCAATGTAGAGAGCTCCCTGGCTGTTTCAAGTATTTCCTGTTCATAAGATTGTATGTGTATTATGCATATATTGCAGGACTATGTGGCAACATACAAGGAGACACGCAATGGACTCATAGGATCAGATTATTCCACTAAATTTTCTCCTTGGTAAGTTGACCATTCTATAATCCTCCAATATGTAGATTGGTGGTGGTGGTGGTTATTATCACATGGTTCATTGCTCTCGAATCATTGAGGCTGGACACAAACTGGTTTATAATCTGGAGAGGGACAAAGAGTACTGCAGCGTGATAAAAGTCGTTGATGCAGCTACAAGGAATGAAGGGGGAAATGACAGTCACATTTGAACTTAAATATTCATTTATATGCCTTTCCCTATAGGCTGGCATTGGGATGTCTTTCGCCACGGAAAATTTATGAAGAGATCAAGAAGTATGAGACAGAAAGAAGAGCTAACCAATCAACTTACTGGTATGCAAATAGTTTATCTCGTTTGCAACATGCAGATGAATAAGTCGATGTAGTATATAGATTGATGAAATTTATCAATAAACAACTGATTTGATTTTTGCCCTGCACCTGACGTATGTACGAAGCACTGTATACTCAGTGTTTTCTGAGTGTCTGTTGAACCCATAACCTCCTGCTTACTAGTGCGGAGATCTTAACCTCTGACCACCGAGCTTGCCCGATGACGATAGGTCGGCTACAATCCTATATAGCAGCGGGTACTGCGAAATGTATAGTTTGATGAAATTCTTGCCTCTGGTGATAAACAATTGATTTGATTTTTGCCCTTACACGGACGTATGTATGAAGCACTGTAGACACAGCTCTTTCCGAATGTTTGTGAAAAAAATGCACAGGAGACTCGGGCAGGGAATGAACCCTGATGTATATTTCACAGGTTTATCCAGAAAATTGGCAAGGTGCATGCACATTCACCTTGGTACTATTCACACCACATTGGATGGAAAAAGTGTCTTTCTCTGTAAGGTATGTTTTTTGTTCATAACACTAGGGTAATCTTTGAGCTGCTGTGGAGAGATTACTTCAAGTTTGTGGCTCTCAAGTTTGGGGATCGACTCTTCTACCTCAGTGGTAAGAATGGAAACATTTTTTCATGCACCTCATAGAAAACCTTGTAGAATTTTGTTACAGCATGTCATTATTGTGGTTGTCTGCTTAGTGTACACACATCATAGCACTTGAAATGCAGTGAAATGCAACCAATATTTAGCTAATAGGGTACTGTTACGATGCGTGGGCATTGCGTACACTTGATTGTGTGTAGTAAATAATTATCCAATGTAGGATTTGAGGCTTTGCATGGTGGAGATAGATGTTATTGAGTTATTTTGGGTACACCATGTAATAATCTCTTCTTGCAAGAAGTGATGGCTCTGAGAAGAGCCGGTTGGTTTGTTCTCAACGTTTCGACTAGTCTGCTCTAGCCATCATCAGAAGTCTCCTGGGTCTCCATGACAAAGCCCCCTGAACCTCCTGGATGTTGAATTTTGGAGGATTTACATCCCCAAAAACAAGAAACATTGGATACAGTACTTCTTTCTTTCCTTGGTGGCTATTTCTTTTCTTTCAAGAACAGGAGATTTTTAAAACATCCTGAAATAAGGAAAAATTATGAGAAATCAGAGGCCTGTATATATGTCTTGATTTGTTTCCCTTCAGGACTCCTGGGTAAGCACAGGGAATGGCAGGAGAACCAAAAATTGTTTGATGCCTGGCGAGAGGGAAAGACTGGAGTTCCTTTTGTTGATGCCAACATGAGAGAGCTAGCCGCCACAGGGTTCATGTCCAATCGAGGCAGGCAGAATGTAGCTAGCTTCCTGACCAAAGATCTCAAGCTGGACTGGAGACTAGGCGCGGAATGGTTTGAGCATTTACTGGTAAGTGGAGGAATCGATTACTTTCTGGATATGGTATTTATTTTGAAGTTGACTTTCAGGCAGGCTTTTTGCCATATTTGTGCACACTGATGCCCTCCACAGCTCACACACGGTGCGAATAGGATAACCGACAGTGGGGCCTGGCTAGCTGTTCCACCCATCAATAATTGCAGTTATAAAGGAACAGTCATGCTGAACAAATGACCAATGATAACTACTCTCAGACCTACCACAGGGGTGTGGTTTGAAAAAAAATTAAAAATCCTAAAAAATGGGTACTGGGTCTGGGTCCATAGAATTAGCCAGAGTGGTGTCTGGGTGTCTTTTGGACACCCTAATTCATCTGTCATTTACATATAAAATTATTGTACGTGAACAATTTTGAGATTCCCAGCAAATTTGGACACTCCGTTTCTAAATCCTGGCTAACACCTTGCCTGGGTCACCTATTGGTCTAGAGGACAAAGCCCCCTGAACCTCCTGGATGTTTTAATATTGGAGGATTTACAGACTATCCACAAACAATAAACTAGAGAGGTTTGGACACAATACAGGCTACTTCTCTTCTTTCAAGAAAACTTTGAGGCAAAGGGAGATTTGTTAAAAATCCTGAAATCAGAAAAATTCTGAAAAATCACAGGCCTACTGCCAGGAAGCACTGCATAGCTTCCATTTGATTGACTTGCTTAATGATAAACATATGTAAATATCAATAACAAGTTAAAGATCAAAGCTTCACATTTGTGATGGTATGTCTTTTTTGTTTTGCAGATTGATCACGATGTGTGTAGTAACTATGGCAACTGGTTGTACTGTGCTGGCATCGGTAATGATCCGCGACAGGACAGAAAGTTTAACATGATCAAACAGGGATTGGACTATGATGCACAGGTACCTTGACGTATGTCGTTGTATTTGTCACTGTATATCGGTCTGTGCGGGTCGCACCAGTGTACTATCAGCTATCGATACTAATCATCCATTTTGGGTATTTTTGTTATTTTGTTCGCTACCAAATTGAAGAAAACAAAATCATGGTTGTAACGGCATTACATTTGTTGTTGAGTTTCCTTAGACCTTGTATGAACTTTGCATTGCTTGTACAAGTTGTCCTAAATCACACACCCTGCTGAATGCAACAAGATACAACAGCTAGAACAATGATTCTTTTGTTCTCTGCTGAGGGCAACAAGATGCAATCAACTGTTTACATTTGTTGCATTGAGTATGGTTAGGATTAATAGGAGCATATGTAAATTGTTTAACGCAGCTTGATGAATTTGTAGATTTGTTTACAAGTAATTCAGGCACAATTCATAAGTGGATTTGTGTTGTGTGATGTCTCATTAAAACCCTCCTACTATTGCTGCACTTTAGTGGGAAGTTGCTGTACAGGTCAAAACCAGTCAACTGCCCGTTTTGACTGTTGACCCAAATGTGCACACGGGGGCATTTTTGACTGGTTTTTACTGTCATTTTGACCACCCTGAACAATACCAGACAATGCTTTTACCAGTCAAAAACGGTCGACTCATTTTGACCTGTAAATGTACTTACTACACGTAAGGTTTGACAGTGTTTGACTTTTAAGTGCACTAGATATACCTTGGCAAGTATATCAACATTTTGACTGATTTTGACCCTTGTAGTAGTAGGAGGGTTAAGCATGGAAGATCAATGAACAGATTATTTATTGGATTACTTAACCCTTTGGTCGCTAGCGACTGCCAAAAACACGTTAGAATTAATAGAATTAATCTGTGCATCAAAGAGTTAAGTGTCTACATGTATTCAGAAAGTCCTTGCCGTTCCTGTTCCACAGGGTGACTATGTGAGAAGTTGGGTGCCTGAACTGCAAGGCATTAAGGGAGGAGCCATTCACATCCCCTGGGCCCTCAGCAGCTCCATGCTAATCCAGTCCAACGTGAGGTTAGGACACACCTATCCCATGCCCGTTGTGAAAGCGCTGGAGTGGGGGAAATTCACCAGAACTCAGGTTTGTGGCTTACATTTTTGTATTAATGCATATACTAATACCGAGGTGCTGTGTGATGTCCCTTTACCTGATTTGAGTCGTATTTGTTATTTAGGAAAGAGGAAAAAGTGGCAAGGGCTCTGGACCAAAACAGTGGCATTGATTTCTACTTCTCTGGCTCCAGCCAGAAGTACAAGAAATGACAAGATGCGTCGTACAGAGGGAATACCACTTGCTTTCTGCTGTTAATTACTACTGGTAAATGAACATGTGGCAGGTTGACAGTTTTGTCAAGAATAAATTTGAGGCTTTGATATTACTGGTCTCGTATTAGCGTCCATTTTATCCGGACTTTCGCCATCAGGGAAGCTCAGTGGTCAGGAAGTTAACAACGTCTGCACAAGTCAATGGAATTTTGATAGATTATCAAAATTCTGCTGTACATAACCTTGGACTCTTCTTTACAATGATAGCACCTCAGACGGATATATTTCAAGGGATGTTTGGTACATCATTAAGTTGTCACCAAGTAAGTTTTATGTAAAACAGAATACCAAATGACAACACTACCTGTTTTGTTTCATATATAGGTAATTTATGCAGTAATTACTTTCTTCAACTGTGCAGAGAACCTGGGATACATAATTGATTTTAATTTTGCCCTACACCGATGTGTGTATAGCACTGTATACTCAGTGCTTTCCGATTGTCTGTGGGAAAAAACTTCACAGGTGACTCGGGCGGGATTCGAACCCACAACCTCCGGCTTACTGGGATATATAATTTTGTCTAAAGCTTTATTTGTAACCAAAGACACTTTTTTTGTATCAACAAATGTTTATTGTTTCCTCTCTTAATCTTGAACAGTAAGCTTCTCAACTGTATTAAAATTAAAATATACATTGTAATAATACATAGTTATGATTAAACTGATTGATTTACAAATGGTAATTGAGATTTCTTCAGTATTTTTAATATCAAAGCAGCATTGTAAATTCAGCCTATTTACAACTTCGCGAATAACAGTTATTTGCTCGGTCTAGGCTTGGGCGATGACACGATAATATCAAATATCGTGATATTTTTTTTTTAAAATTTGATTATGATATCGGCAAATCGTGATGAAAAAAATATATCGCGATGAAAAAAAATTTCTCGATTGTCAGTCGGGTCAGAAATTCCATGAATTTTTTTAAAAAGTCTTTTCAGCTTTCGGAAGTGAGAAACAAAATCGAACTACTTCTGTGGTAAGCCGACTGTCATATCACAAAGAAGCCGCCTGACAGGGCGTTGTTTAAAATCCACCGCCACTAAAAGAAATCTATTCAGACGGATTATGAAGTGTTGGAGATTGAATGGGGTATTTGATCCAACAATGTGTAGACAATGTTTACGTCTGGCTGGCGCACCACGTGAGAGTACATTATATCATGCATATTTAAATGTATGTAGAATATGGGCGTTACCTTAAAAATCGACAACATAATAACATTTGCAGTAATTGCATGTGCTCTGTGCTCACATTAGTCATGAAATAAATCAAAGAATGGATCGACAGCGGCTTGATCAAAGTTGGGGAATTAGGACACTATTCTATATTATACCATACTGGGACTCTTGTCTAGTGACAAAACACATACACTACTCTTGATAAACCATGTGACGTTTATTTTCGAAGTGCAAATGACGTGTCACAATCACATGGTTTTATTCTCCACGGTACTAGACTATGCGGGAATAAACCTAGTCACGTGTTTATACTATGACATAGTCACGTGTGGAACGCGAGTCACGTGAACTCGGGCTGATGATTTGATTGGGATGCACGACGCAGTAACCGTCCCACATAATTATTATGCAAATGAATTTGCCATGGTGCACTCGTGAATGGCGCGATTCCACGTGTCTCTCAGGAAAGCACTGGCAATTTATTGTGACGAGTGTATATGGGTACATTCTTGTTATTATCGGCTCTAAAGTACTCATGCGTGAAAAAAAAAAAAAATCGCACTATTATCGGAAATCTCGATATATCGCCCAAGCCTAGCACGGTCTTTACCAAAGGATAATGACCAGTTTTTTGTGGCACAGCCATTGGCCACAAATTAGAACAGAGTCAAACCATTAAACTTATTCCCATTCATTAATGCCGGTATCGGTTTCATTTTAAAAATGTGTACATTATAAATTAATCATAAATGGCCAAGACATTTAAGACAATCTTGATTAGACAAAATGTGATCACATGAGGGGGTGTATTAATGGCTGGTAGAGACTGGCTGCCTTGTGCATTATTGGTGATAATAACCATGCAGGAATGAACCAAAAGTTTGTATTCATGTCAGAATATCGTCCGTTCTCAAACGTTGGATTTGTCAGATTCTTTCTGGCTCCTTTTTCAATACGAATGGCACTGGATATGGAAATAAAAGTTTGATTGGTCTTTCCCTTGGGTTCATGGCAATGGATGATAAAGGACCTTGCCTTCAGCTCACTCCTATATTGCCCATGTCCACAACCCTCTGTCTTTATCCTGTGGTAAATACCACATGATAAACTCATTTCTTTACAAATATGTGGTTTGCATGCCCCCATCCATCAACTTTTGGGTCTTCTAAATTGTCTTTGCACGGCTATTTTGAATGCTGGCCACAGGAGGGCAGTATTCCTTCTGTACCAAACCCTGTTGTACTGCTTCAGGATTTGACGATGTTCTTGGAGGAATTCCTTGTAGAACTCTGCCATTTCATCAGCACTCAGGACTCGCTTGGCCCCTGCAGAAAATAAACATTTATATAAAAAAAAGGTAAGCTATGTTATCTCAAAAAATTAATTTCAGAAACATATTTTGCAACCAACTACAACATGTACAATGTACTTTAATTATTAATGGGAATAATGAAAATGTACAGAAACCAACTGTAAAAATTTTTCAAATAAAACAGAAAAAAGGAAATATTTCATATTTTCCGAGAATAGTTTCTGAGAATACATTCATTGTGTGTGACATTCAATCTCTGACAATGTAGCAGAAAGTGAAAAAGTAGCCTTTTGCTTTAAACAAAATGTTTACTTTATTTTACTTTCTAATAAAAGATCGTAGGGACTTGAAATTTCTATGGATATACTTAACTTTAAGCCAGCGTACAACATCTAAGATCTATTTGTCAATGGACCGAATGTGCGTTAATAGATTGGAGGTCCCTGTTGGTCAGACCATATTGTATACAAAAGGGACTTCCAATGTATCAACAGACGGAAAGTCATACAACAGGAATCTGGCAATGTACCAACATTTTTTGAGAATATTGCACAATTTCTGACCAAAAACTCATAGTTGTACAGTTTATTTGGATCACAATTATCAAAACTGGTTCTCAACAGTTATATTCAATTATACTCAATAAAGGGAACCCTTATGTTGTGTCATACCAACCTTTCCACTAAAAATACTTTTATCTCAAATTCCTGCATTAAGTACCAGAAGTGTAATTTCCCTTTAAAAAATAGACGGACATACTTACCATCTTCATCCAAGAGACCAACTCCTTTGTTTGCAAGGGCCTTCTCAACAAAATGTTCCTTTGCCTGAAAAGGAGAAAATAACATCTCCATTGCAAGTATATGTTGTTATTTTGCAAGGATGTCGGGTGTCTTCCTCATCTAAGCATTTTTTTTCAATCCTCCATATTCTTAATATGCCACATCTATGCATGCTTATTTTTAAGATAAAATTTAAGACAAACTTTTTTGGCCTACATATTTAGGGGCGAGATGGTCACATTAAAGGTCACATTATCTAAACTAAGATAAAAACAAATAAAAAAACAATAAAAAATAATAACTCTTAATTGCATTTTTTTATTTTATTTTTTTATTGTCTAGATAATTAAAAAAAACATGCAAGAGTTATTTTTTATTTTTTTATTTTATTTTTTTATCTTAGTTTTGATAATGTGCCCATTTTTCAAGCACCATCTTGCCCCTGAATATGCTTTTCTTAAATTTTATCCTGGTTTTGCTGGATTCAGTACTGTACATGTATAGCCCAGCGAATTTAGCACGATGCCATGTGTACCAAATCCATCAAATTCCATGGATGATTTACATTTGATTTTGGTGGATTCAGGA
Organism: Zoroaster sp. YZ-2022; assembly: GCA_029582265.1. NCBI lineage: Eukaryota > Metazoa > Echinodermata > Asteroidea > Forcipulatida > Zoroasteridae > Zoroaster > Zoroaster sp. YZ-2022. Next base: position 5,217,680 of record CM055821.1, on the reverse strand, counting down.
GTGTTTGTAATGAAAATGTCTACGGGGTAAAGGTTAATATTTCAACCACACCTACCATAATTTCCGGAATATAAGCCGCCACTTATACGTTGATTTTGACCCGGTAAAAGTTGCCTGAGGCTTATACGCGGTGCGGCTTATACGCCGAGGTATGAATCTTGAAGAACAATGCACAATTAAGCAAAAATCATTGGTAAACAGACAGAAACAGAAACCTAAAAACCTTTGTTCGTAGCAAAAACGGTCTGGTCATTGTCACAGTTTTAGTGGTCCACAGAAAACCCATGAGCCATAATATGCAGCTCAGACGGGCTATACTATACTCAGTTATCGCGTATCGCCGCCATATTTATACGATTCACTTAGGAAACTGATTCCCTTTCCCAGACCCATCAGAAAGGCGTTACTTTTCCAAAGATGGGCACCGGTGAAACCACAGTGAAACATCGACCCCAAAAAACATGAATATGTAACATAATGAACATATTCATGACACTTGATCAAACAGCCAATGAAACAAATATAAAAATGTTACTACGCAAATTTATCCAATTACTACGTGCGGAAATGGCACGTGATACTGGGTCCTGAATAACCATGAACTACAGTGTACGTGCACATTGCACACACAGTCTACAGCTGACTGCAAGGACCATGAACAGGCAGCGGCACTCGTGTCAGCTCAAACATGCATTACCACTATTGACGGAACAGGTTTCTACAACGCTCATGGTTATTCAACCAATAGATGGCTTTCATTGTTGCGTTATTGTTATCAATGCCTCATAAACCACAAAACTTGTTGGACCTAGGAAAGTTATTGGATGACTGGATTCTTTGTAGTTTGCCGCAACATACAGCTTCGCCAAACAAATTTCTCTCTCTATTTAATTATGATCGGTCAAATTAAATGCACTTGTACACCATAAACGGCTCTCGTTATTTAACTATTTAAATGGGGATAATTTGAGAGGGAATGGCCCTCGAGTTTCCATACGGACCATCGGTAAATATCCACTTAAACCCTTTCAAAAGGAATAATTAGCTTTGGAGTATATTCATTCATGATCTCAATAAAAAGGTATTGACTTCTATTGTGTCTCTTTCAATACATTTTGACTCGAACGCAACACAATGACCCCCTTTGTGGCGATGTACCGACAGTGAGTGGCGTCCGGCAGGCCTCTGTGTGTGCGGCTTATATGTTGACGCATGAATCTTGTTTTGGTGATTTTGGGGTAGTGTGGCTTATACACCGCGCGGCTTATATTCCGGAAATTACGGTAGTCAGTAGTGATGTATCCAACATGGTTGGTCTGTGGAAGGAAGTTTACCCTGTTGACCACACACGACTTTATCAAAGTTCACTTTTTAGACACACACACAAATTAAAATTTACAGAATTTCAGAGACTTATCTGAAAAGAAAAGGTTGAAATGTATATTGCTGACCTCTATGAAGTTCTGGTTATGCTGGGCCCAGAAAGCGTGGTTACAGATGTAAATCTCTTCCCTCATCTCTCTGTACATTCTCTCTGTCTCTGTTTCATCCTCTCTCTGAGCAAAGTGAACCTGCCGTAGGTTGGATCGTTTGTCAACTGGTCCGATCCAGTCTCGTACTGGATGACTCGGTGGTTCTGGTATGTACTCTGGTGATTGTGACTCATTGCCTTGCTTGGGATTCTACAAATCCAAAGGATAAAACAATTTAAGAGAAAAGGCATAATTTATATAACATTTCAAATGATTTCTTCAAGAAATGTTTCTCAGCACTTTTCAATACAAATATAAATGATGAGTTTCCCATTTTGGGTGTACAAGCCGTCACTCACAAAACTCCAATGACATCATGGAAAGAATGTAGAATACAACTGCCACTTTTCTATCCAAATGACAAATATCACAAAAGTGAGATGTTTGCCATTTTGTCGTCTGCTAAACTAAAAACACATATTTAGACATCAAACTGTGCAAGTGGCGTTTGGGTTCAACATTCTTTCTGACATCATGATTGGGAATCCTAACTGGAAGGGAATGCTAATTAAGGTAATATTTTTTGAGATATTGAAAAGGAGCCAAAATTCCCCTGAGGCAGTGAGGGTCACCCAAATTTTTCAAGTCAAAGTCTGTAGCTCTTAGACTTAGCTATAGGTCTGATTCGACCCAATGACAAGACCTATGAGATACAGTTACTGCAGCTAACGGTTAGATTAACTGACACACAGTGAACCTGTTTGAGGCATTTTGGGGAGACAGTCACACACAGACACAGTGAGTGACACTGACACTGGGCCGGGCACACCATCACATGTGAGTTGTGACTGATGGATGGCATCAGTCACAACTCACATGATCACACTTACCCGTTTTTCTGAAGCCAGTCTTCTATTTTGAATACAGAAATACAAAGGCGTGAAGGAGTTAGATTGTCTTAAAATACAGCAAGTGGAACAAGTAACTTTCTTGAACATTTTTCAGCCGTAAAAAAGTAGTTTGTGTAGTTTGTTCCGATATGATGATGAATGTACGCTGTAAATGTACAGTCTACTGTTAACAAGCTGACCCCTGTATACCGATACCGTTCCTTATCCATAAGAGACTACAGGGAACTATTAGTATTAGTGATTCGCAAATTATTAACTGTAGGTGGCGCACTATGTACCCCTTTTTCTCTGGCCCGGCCCCCAACCACTGATCTCTATTCCCGGCCCCAACCTGTTATCCCGGCCCCGCCCCAGGCCCATTCGATGCTGAGCAAAAACAGATTTTACATTGGAAACACAATGGCGGCGCAGTCGATATCCAACCCAAGTTAAAAGCAATCAACCTAACATATTGGATGAGGTGAGAATTCTGATAAATTTATTGCATTTTAAACATTTTTGAACTTGTTTTATAAGTTACAGATACGCACAAAAACATTTGTGGAGTTCATGAGTTGTTAAGATGTCTAATGGCGATTAATGCAATACCTACAGTTAAGTCTGCAGATATTAATAATTGACATTTCTCATTTTTAGAGAGGTTTTGTCATAGGAAAATGAAAAAAATAACGTTATAAGTTTGTATTAATTTTATATAAATCTAAACCCAAGGTATTTTGCTGCAATCCCTTGTCTCAAATTCAGAAAACCCCAAGGTCCACTGGGGAAAATTAAGTCTCACCTGTTAAAAAAAAATCACAATCCTCATGTTACCCATAAAAGTCATGCTCAGTTATTGGCCACAAGTTTTGTGTAAAGTTATAGGCCTATATTAACCCTAACCTCACTGGATACTACAAAATACTACTTGAGTAAATTGCAGTATGGAGTACTTTTACTACACTGGTCTATGAGAATTGAGTAGTATTTTGTAGTACAGTGTACTTTTACTACACTGGTCTATGAGAATTGAGTAGTATTTTGTAGTATGGAGTACTTTTACTACACTGGTCTATGAGAATTGAGTAGTATTTTGTAGTACAGTGTACTTTTACTACACTGGTCTATGAGAATTGAGTAGTATTTTGTAGTACAGTGTACTTTTACTACACTGGTCTATGAGAATTGAGTAGTATTTTGTAGTATGGAGTACTTTTACTACACTGGTCTATGAGAATTGAGTAGTATTTTGTAGTACAGTGTACTTTTACTACACTGGTCTATGAGAATTGAGTAGTATTTTGTAGTACAGTGTACTTTTACTACACTGGTCTATGAGAATTGAGTAGTATTTTGTAGTACAGTGTACTTTTACTACACTGGTCTATGAGAATTGAGTAGTATTTTGTAGTATGGAGTACTTTTACTACACTGGTCTATGAGAATTGAGTAGTATTTTGTAGTACAGTGTACTTTTACTACACTGGTCTATGAGAATTGAGTAGTATTTTGTAGTACAGTGTACTTTTACTACACTGGTCTATGAGAATTGAGTAGTATTTTGTAGTATGGAGTACTTTTACTACACTGGTCTATGAGAATTGAGTAGTATTTTGTAGTACAGTGTACTTTTACTACACTGGTCTATGAGAATTGAGTAGTATTTTGTAGTACAGTGTACTTTACTACACTGGTCTATGAGAATTGAGTAGTATTTTGTAGTATGGAGTACTTTTACTACACTGGTCTATGAGAATTGAGTAGTATTTTGTAGTACAGTGTACTTTTACTACACTGGTCTATGAGAATTGAGTAGTATTTTGTAGTATGGAGTACTTTTACTACACTGGTCTATGAGAATTGAGTAGTATTTTGTAGTACAGTGTACTTTTACTACACTGGTCTATGAGAATTGAGTAGTATTTTGTAGTATGGAGTACTTTTACTACACTGGTCTATGAGAATTGAGTAGTATTTTGTAGTACAGTGTACTTTTACTACACTGGTCTATGAGAATTGAGTAGTATTTTGTAGTACAGTGTACTTTTACTACACTGGTCTATGAGAATTGAGTAGTATTTTGTAGTACAGTGTACTGGACCTCAAATGAATGCCTAGGGCGTTAGGGTTAAAAGAGACCATGCGAAATATAAAATCATATAAATAAAACAACAACATGTAACATGCAGCGGCGTATCTCCCCCCCCCCCCCTAAATTTCCAGTGCCCCCCCCCCACGAAAATCCCGATAGTGCCCCAAAAAAAGAAAAGAAAAAGAAAAGGGAAAATATCCATGCCCCCTCCCTTATAAAAAGTACCATACATACCATTCGTTATGTCCAATAACACCATTTATATAAATGGTGTTATTGGACATACCGAATGGTATGTATGGTACTTTTTTATAAGGGTAGCTGGGACCCCCACGGAAAAGCAATGCCCTCCCCATGTGCCCCCCCATAAAAAAGTCCTGGCTACGCCGCTGGCAACATGTGATGAAACTTTGACTAGATGGTCGAAATGTTTCGAAAATGTTTTGAAATACCAACATGTACCTTATCCCTTAAGCACAGGCATACAATGTATGTGGTGTTTTTTCCACTAATTATTTGCACAGTTCAAATAACTTCTGTTATTATGTTTTCAATCATTACAGAACTAGCAATTTTCACAAGACTTTCTACAAGCTCTAAGCTTTCAACCATGAAGTTCATCAGTACACGTGGCGAGGCCAAAGCCCATACCTTTGAGGAAGCAGTCTTCTCCCCAGGGTACCTGTCCGACGGTGGGCTGCTAATGCCTGAAACCATTCCCAGGATTTCTCAGTCCGTCTTGCAGTCTTGGGTGGGGCTGTCTTTGCCCAGTCTCTGCAAGAAGATCTTGCCGTACTTTATCGAGGAAGAAATAAGTAAAGAGGATTTAGAAGGTACAATTCCATAAATTAACCCTCCTTTTCCAGCGAGTTGACTGACCATTCAAAAACTAGACAACTGTTTATGAACGGTGGATTACATATTTTTAGCTGTGTAGAAAACAGTACCGTATACCGTGCCAAGCATTACACACACTGGCAAAGTACCTTTATCATTCAAAACCATTTGAATGATAAATCAACAGGAGGGTTTGTCAGGGGCAGTAATTTTGTATTGATAAATGTTTATCATTTAACCAGGGTCACCCAACATCAGTTGTGGATGAATTTAATAACCATGGATACGTTATGTGGTCTGTCGTAGCTGATCGGACAATACTGGTGGCGTCAGAATGTGCGTTAAAATCCCGGCCTGGCCTGGCCAGTCACGGCGTTTGTGTTCTTGAGCAAGACACTTAACCATATAATTGCTTCGTCCTTCAGATGGGACGTTGAGCCGTAGGTCCCATGTACAAGAGCAGGGGTTTACCCCCGGTTTCTCTGGTAGCAAATTGATTGCCTATGAAAATCATCTTTAGGTGACGTGGCTGCTATCACTAAATAACGCTATTATTATTATCATTATTATTATAAGAAAACCAGAAACTTAAAAATGAATAAAACAATTAAAATTTAATTTTCTAAATGCAGTTGTGATTGATGAGGCTTACTTCCGTCTCCCACTCAAAGAGGTGGGTGCTCTTTCCTCATTCTCGAATGGTCTGAACGTTCTTGAGCTCTGCAATACCAAGACACTGGCCTTCAAGGACTTGTCCACCTTTATTCTGGGGCGCTTCCTGGAATATTTTCTCAAGAAAAGGAAAGACCATGTGACCGTTGTAGTGGGTGAGTGCCAATTTTGAAGGATGCATTTATCACAAAGTGTGTTCTGGTACATTGAAGTGAAACCATGCAAATGATAAATTATGTCTAATTAAATGGACAATATCATCACGATGAGAGCAGGCTTTCAAACGGGCATGGAATCGGTATCCTAGTTTTAGATGAACTGCTGCATAAATAATGAGCTAGTGGCTGCATAATGATATTCATGCATCAGCCACACCATGGTAATATGATGTTATCTGTATCGCACCTACATGTAGGCTGTGGAACTCCCTATCAGTAGACCTCATAACATTCTGTCTCTTTCAGCAGCGACTCAAAACACATTTGTTCACACTTACTTTTACATCTGTTTTAGGGAGGAGGGCCAAAGTCATGGTACAGCCAAGCCTTTGAGAAGCCCAGCAAGGTCCAGACTACCTGGCCCGCTTATCTGTCTTTTGTGAGTCCTAATCCTGTAACAATACAGTACCTGCCAATCGACCTAACCTAGGCTTCTGGAGGGCCTTGCCCAACCAAGCAGAGCTCATTATACGGGCTCAGTTGTGAACAAAAGACAGCTGAGGCCACAGTCAAGTCTGTTTTAACAATAAAAGCTAACTGAGATCTCTTCATTAGTAAAGGGTCTTTTTGTGCTCAGCTAGGGGATTATATAGGCCAGTAGGCCTGCGCAAAGCCTGAGCTTGGCTGGGCTTCTCAAATGCTTGGCTGTACCATGACTTTGGCCCTCCTCCCTTAGAACGTTCTTATTTACATCTAAACCAAGGCCTTTGAAAGTTTTACAGAGTTAGTGCTGTGATATAGTATTATTATTAATTAACAGGTACATCTGGAGACACTGGTCCGTCTGCTATTGAAGCTGTACGAGGGTTAGATTGGATTGATATCATTGTGCTATACCCTCATGGTTACTGTACCCATATACAAGAGCTGCAGATGGTTACAGTCATGGAGGACAATGTTCACTGCGTAGCAGGTAGGTAATAGTGCATCTACAAACTGCTTCATTACTTTATTGTGTCTGCCTTTTTTTGTCAGTGGGCATCCTCATCCTCACCCCGGACGAGGATGTAGGGGAGGGAAAAATAATATTGATATACTTTTCCGGACAGTTTGTGCAGTGGAAAAGCTTTTTAAGTTAAGCAGCGATGACTGCAGTCAGTACTTGATAGCGAGACCCTTCTATAAATGGTTGGTCAGGAGATGGCTAGTAGACCTTTACCAGGAGCTGGAAGAGGTGCTGGTGGTATTCCGGTAGGAACACCCGTTGACTTTTTCTTTTTCGGTTTTACACCATCGGTGGTCTTGGCCCCGTCGGCTAGAGGTCCGGGAGGCAAATCTCCAAAGCTGGATTTCTTGCCCTTTTTATTTTCGCCAAGTTGCTGATGGAAGAGTCCTTGGAGGGGGGACAAGCACCGAAGCCATTGTACTGCGTACGGATGCTATGGTCTCCCAGTCCTTACAACTGTATATGTTTTCTGTCGAGTGCAGGTCCGACAACGAGGACACAGCATTACACAGCGGAAAAAGATATATGCTGAGAAATTAGGTAGGGGCATCATGCCACGCTTCTTGCTTGGTTGTGGAGCAGGTCGGCAGCACCATGTAGCACAGCGGCAGACTGCAGCATACTGACTAAAATACTTACTATGTCTTCCCTTACACGTAGCTTATGAAGTACACTCATTGGTACCATCTCCAGGTCATAAAGATATAAAAAAACTTTCTAGACTGTTTTTTTTTTTATCAATTGCTTTTTTAGTGGATGGATCGTCGGATGATCTCGACGTCATGATTAAATCAGTCACCATGGATCAGGAATTTAAGACGCTACATAAGCTTTGCACCATGAATTCCATCAACCTCGTTCGGACTCTCGTGCAGGCAGTACATTTTTTCTATGGCTACCTGAGGGTCTGCAAGTCTGTCGGGGAGACAGTTCAAATTGTTGTGCCCACAGGAGCCGCAGGGAATGTTACTGGTAGGTTTAAACAAAAATTTATATTACTGTTGAAAGGTCACTTTAGTTTTCACCATTTTTGCCTTACAGTTTTGCATGCTTGCTTTATGAGAATAAATGAGAATAAGGAATATTTATAGAAACAAATCTCTGAATCCCGCTAGAGTCGACTGGATTTTTTTCCACAGACACTTGGAAAGCATCAGTGCAGGGCAACAATCAAACCAATTGTTTATCAACCAATGCAAGAATTTCATCAATCTATAAACCTCTAATGGTTTCAGCACTTACATTTTTTTGGGGGGGGGGTGGGCAAAGATGGGCAAGAAAATGATAATGCTAATTAAACAAAATTTAATGTTCAGCGGTTAATTAATAATGTGTAGTACTTCAAAAATCAAGATATCACAGGATGTGTTTGAGTGATCAAGCTGTTGAGGTGTATCTGAGGAGGTGTTTGTTGGAATGTATACAAAAAATATGAATGCCATTTAACTATTTTTTTGGTTTTTGCGTGTGTCACCTCAGACCCAAGCATCATAATTTTTTTTTTTTTTTTAAACTTGAATTCAGGGACCTGGTGAAAACATCAATAAAGATGAAGAGTGGTCCATAGCAAATAAGTTGCAATAAGACAAAAATAAAAATGGATCATAAGTAACAACAACGTAAAAACTTGGTTATCATGTGACTGGTGGTCATGGTGTCCAGGAAACCTAAAAAGTACCCTACCAGAGCCCTATCACCTGACTAGGCGTGCCGTTCACCCACACTTCATGGGCCCGGGCCCCGTAGGCTGTCAATTCGCAGGTCACCATCTCCTAGTCAGGCATTAACCTAGCCTACACTACTCCATAACCACCGGTTGAAACAGTAAAAAGATTGAGATTGAAATGATTTAGGACATCTGATCCATGAGGAAGGTGTTCACATTTGTCTTAAAAACAGACACATCTGGAGAGGTAGGGAAAGCAGACGCTGGAAGGGAGTTCCACAGTCGACTTGTCCTTGGTATATATGAGTTGAGATGAAGTTCTGTTTTTGACAAAGGTATATATATGCAGTATGGATGTCCAGTCAGTGAAGATGTGGTAGTTCTTACACTCAGTGCCCAAGGGGGTAAAATACCAGCCAGCTCATTGGATGGTTTCAGGAAGATACGACGATAGAAGATGCAGAGTGATGCAACATTTCTCCTGTGACTCAGTGGAACAATGCCATACTTAAGAGGCTCGTCAATCCTGAGTAAGCGAAGTGCTTTATTCTGCAACCTATCCAGCAGCTTCAAAGATGAAGTTCCTGCTCCATTCCAAATTGGAGAAGCATATTCCATAAGAGGACGAATGTAAGCCTTGTAGATGGAGATACATCCTAGGTGAGGAAGAATGTTTCTAGAACGGCCCAAGATGTAGAGTTGCTTTGCTGTTTTTGTTTTTGCAATTCCTGTGATGTGTTGAGACCAAGACAGTGTTTTGGTAATGGTGACACCCAGCAGAGTAATATTATCAGTAGGCTGTAGCTCTTTGTTCATGAAGTGGAGTGGAGGATGATTCTGCCTTCTTTTCCTGCTGATGATCATCTCCTCTGTTTTGCTGGCATTGAATGTGACACACCAGCTTTTCGCCCACGCTTCGATTGAGAGCAAATCTTGTTGGAGGCTATCTGCGCATATGATTGTAGCATCAGGATTTTTAATAATGACATGGAGGGTAGAATCATCGGCAAATAAGTGGATATCATTCTCTAGATGCGAAGCCAGGTCATCAATAAACATAAGGACAAGTACAGGACCGAGAATACTCCCCTGGGGGACTCCAGCAGATACAAGCTTTGCTGAAGATCTAAAACCATCAAGCACAACAGACTGTTGTCTGTCTGAGAGAAATGAAGCAATCCAACAATGCAGATCTCCTTGGATGCCAAATGAGGAGAGTTTCGCCATAAGACCTTTATGCTATATACGGTCGAAAGCCTTCTTTATGTCAAGCGCAATGACTCTGATTTCTTGCTGAGTGTCCAGCGCATTATTCCACCACTGAGTGATGTAAGAGAGCATATCAACTGTTGACCTCTTCTCCCGAAATCCATATTGGGTATCACAAAGAAGGTGGTACTTGTTAAGATGGCAGTGGATCTTTTCGCATATGATGCGCTCCATGACTTTTGATATTTGATATTATGGTTAACAGCGATATTGGTCTGTAGTTTGAAGGATCCTGCTTATTGCCCTTCTTGGGTACAGCTACTACATGGGCAGTTTTCCAGTCAGAAGGAACAGTCCTGGTGCTAAATGAAATCTGGAATAACTTTGCGAGGACAGGAGCCAGTTCAGGTGCACAGTGCTTCAGCACAGTTGAAGATATTCCATCAGGGCCATTGGCTTTGGATTTATCGAGAGTTCGAAGCTTTTTTAAAACATCTTTTGAACGGAATTTGAGAGAGGAGAGAACTACATTGTTTTTTTTTGCAGTTTTGGAGGAGTTTTCCCACCATCATCAAGCTTGGCATTGGCAGTAAACATGTTGTTGAGCAGCTCAGCCTTCTCACTAGCCGTGTTTTAGGTTTTGTTTTGTTTTTTTTTTTTTTTTTTTGCAAAACGATGTCCAATTGCAGCCAAAATTGCTGGATCGATTTGAATTCTGCCAGTCTGTGTTCTGGTCTGGTTCTAATTACCATGTATACATGTATAATGTATTTCACTGGTTGGCAAAAAAAATAAATAAATAAAAAATTGCAAAAAAAGAAATGAAAAAAATGTGTCACTTCACCGATTTTGAAACCGACCTTTTACCAAAGGTGTATACTGTGTTTTATATTGTGTTCAAGGTGGATGCATTGCCTATTTCATGGGTTTACCAGTCAAGCTAGTCTCTGCAGTCAACAGTAATGATATCATACATCGTATGATAACACATGGAGACTACTCTAAGGCACCTCAGGTCATCAAAACATACTCAGTTGCCATGGATATACAGGTGAAAAAGACTGTATTGGATTTTTAGATGTTGGTATATTTGTTTAAATTCTGATTTTTTTTTCACCATCACAAAAGGCAGAAAAAACACAAATTTGCAGGTTTTTGTAGCAGTTGCATTCAGCAAATTGACACTCAGCCATTGAAGTAGGCTTGTATTTTCTTGTGCCAGAGATGATTTCATTACGGGGGTAAATTTCTAACCCTTCTCCCCCTCGTTTGGTGGATTTCTCTGGAAACCACTTGTTCACGCCTATACCCTCCTCACTTCCTACCCTCCTCACTTCCTACCCTACCCTCCTCCCCCACACATCATGTCTTATGCCCGCCTTTCCCCCTCAAAAAATTATCATACCTACCCCCCCCCCCCCCCGAAATCCAGCAATTTTTAAGGTGTTTAATTTTTTACTGCAGCTAAAGTCAGTCTGCAAATTGGCTTCCATACCCCCTCCCAAAGATTAAGCCTTCGATACAGTCCTGTATCTGGTATAACCAGTTTCATCTTTCTCCCATAGTCAAATGGGATGTCTCACTCAATTTGTCTCGAATCAATTTAAAAATTTTATGACAGATTCCCTACAACATTGAGCGCATTTTGTTCATGTTCTCAAACCAAGACACGAGACTGGTCAAGAAAGTCATGGAAGAATTTGAGAGTACCGGCAAGACAACAATCCCAGAACAGATGCTACAAAAGGTGTGTTCAGGACAGTCATGGATGAGTTATTAAAATGTTCTTTGTAAACAATTTTATTCACAACAAATTCTAAGTTTATACTGCTATGTACACAGCACACATATTCATAACAGTCTCATAGCTTCACTTTTTGTACGAATACCTGTATATCAAACACTGATCGGCCTATCTCCCAGGTCTGTCTTACATTCTATCGTGATGTGTACAAGATCGGCCTATCTCCCAGGTCTGTCTTGCATTCTATCGTGATGTGTACAAGCAAACTTAAGGTAATTTGTTTCCTTTTGAATGCAAAATTTTATTATCTGGCAATATTTTCTTTAATTTCACAAAAAAAGTTATCAAGGGGATATCAAGCCCACTCTTTGAGTACAAAATATTTTAACAAACTTGATCTAGGCACAAATTGATGTTCATTTTATAGCTAGATCCCAGAAATTCTGTTTTCTAACAAACTCTTGGTAGATTTTGAGGGTCAACTTGCAGGATCTTTTCTGCCCAATGCCAAATAGCTAAACAGTTGAATTTGGCAACATAATCCTCTTCATTTAATATAATCTTTCAAAAGATGCAAGAAGTGTGGTCTTCCTATTCGTGTCATGACGACACGATCACCAAGACAATGCAACGATGTTGGCAGGATCACAATTACCTTATCTGCCCTCACACAGCTGTTGGAGTTAGCTATTACTTCAACAAGCTGGACTGGTTAGTTGTTACTCTGATCCTTGTGTATCACCAACGCCCCTTAGGAAGGTTAAATCCCTGCCCAAGGCCCCCCATCCCATTGTACCCCAGCTCAGATGTCTGATCCCTTAGAAAAAGGCCTGAAAAAAAGATCCCCTCCACCCTGAAAATCCTGGTGCCCTACTGAACCGACCCTAGTTATGTGACTGTTGAAGGCACCCACTGAGAGATTTTGTTCTTTGATGATACCCAACACCACAGTATTTTGATGTTATGTAAAGTGGTGGTGAAAGTGTGAGGGTACAGGTGAGGTATAAACCCAGCCTGTACTAGCTTGGCAAGTGTGAGGAGGGGAAGGGGGAGGGTTAATTTTATAGATGGGCGATCTGTATGGGTGGATCCAGGGTTTCTAAAAGGGGGACATGACTCCCCCCCCAAAAAAATAAAATAAAATAAAAATAAATTTAAAAAAATGCAAGGGGGGAGGGGAAGGGACATTTCTAATACTAATAAGTGTGTCAGGGGCTTTTAATTTTCGTTGTAAACTTTTTCTTTACTTACGCTTTTCTCATTACACACAACAGCATGAGGGATAAATCAGACTTCACTCCAGATCAGTGTGAGCCGTGTGTTTGTGTTGCAACGGCCCATCCTGCCAAGTTCCCCGAGGCTGTACGAGCGGCTGGTTTGGAGCCTAAGCCAGTGCCTGGCATAGAGTGTCTGAGCTCAATGCCGACACGCTCCACTGAGATGAAACAAGGCCAGGACTGGGAGAGCATGCTACGTGCACAAATTGAGAAGATCACCAATAAAATGAATTGAATCTAATAACTTGGTTTAAACATCCAGTTACAAACTGGTTTAAATGTCTGGTTACTTGGTCAACACATTTTCTCAAATCTCAATTACTTTTTGCTTCATCCATCCAAAGGCTTTGGAATAACCCAAACAGGCCTGTGATTTTTCAGGATTTTTCCAGATTTCAGGATATTTTACAAATCTCACTTTGCCGGGCTTGAAAGAAGAGAAGCAGCCTTTATATTGTGTCCAAACTTCTATTTTCTTGTTTGTGGGGATGTGGAGAGTCTGTAAATCCTCAAAAAATAAACATCCAGGAGGTTCAGGGGGCTGAGACCAAAGGGAGACCCATGCCCCCATTTTTTCAGGATTTTTTACTTTTGTCAAAAATGGTGCAGTTTTTGAGACTATCACAATAAAACTTTCTCTATAATAAAGCTTTCTCTATAATAAAGCTTTATTTAAATTAAATCGGGAGGGTGGCCTTAGCTTTTGATCCAAACCGGACCTTCATAGACAAAAAAAGAAAAAAAAGATGGTAATTACAGAGTTGGACAGCAGACACATTTACAGCACAGTCCTGTGTTAAATTACACTTCTACATTGTTAGTGGAGTACTTTGTCATGGAATAGGTTATACAAATAAATGGTCCACTTTTTTAAATTTAAAAAAAAATAATTGAGACAGTGTCACACATTTATTTCCGTGTTGGTAACAACCTAATCAATATTTGTGCAGATAAGTTATTGTCACTGTGTTAAATTTGACTGTGCTTATATATTTGTGTTACATTTATCCATCATTTCAATTTAAAGTCATGTTGTTTTGTTTGTTTTTATGACATTTTAGTATTTTGTCAGTTTGTATTGAACTCAGCCAGCTTTTTTATACCTTATTACAAAAGGTTTCGATTTCAGCATTTATGAAAATATTTTTAACATTTGCACTCTCCTAACGTTTACAGGATTGACAAAGTTTGGTTATTTCTCAAAAATATGTTTTAAAGGTGATTCCAAGAAGGGAATGGATATTTAGATTAAATATTCTGTTTCTAATTTATGTTCAAATGTTTTTAAAAATGAAGTATATTTACGAATTTCATATATAATTAACAGTACACAAATATTTCTATATTATGGCTTATTGGAATAATAATGACTTAAACATATGAAATGAATCATTAAAATTTGACTGCATTGGTCAAATGAATTACTGAGTTACTAGGACGAGTTAATTGATAACACGCATGGTCAATAGAGGGCACCATTCTCTTCTTTAGCGGGCACCAAGAAATGTCAAGTCTTTCCCATTTTCTATAAAACTAAAACACCATACAAAATAATGTTTTACAATAGCATAACATTTCTGACATTTAAGGTTCATATTATTACCAATGGTGCACTTGCATGGTTGGTGTAAAGTTGGTACATCCGTATCAGTAATCCTGCAAAATTATTTTATGTCAAATGCTTTCATCTTAGAGAAATTTGGAATTATTGTGTAAAATGTTTGTAAAAAAAACTATTGTGATGAAATATACACGGGTTTGTTTAAGGTTAAAACTAAAGGGTTGAAGTTCACATACGTTAACGAATACTAATGGTGTACATTCCCTTTATTAAAGGGCCTATGAAATACACATTTTAGCAAATATCCATGCGTCTGTGCAGTTTAAACAAAATGGGAAGATGGAGTGTACTGTTTAAATTTGAAAAACGTTAATGCATGTCCTTGACACATGAGGGCACTATTTTGTGAGAGTACAGCAGCGCTCGAAGTACGCAAAATCTAAACCCAAAACTTTGCCCAAGAAAACACTACAGTGGTTACCTCAAAACGTTTACTGATTATTAACTAAATAATAAATTAACAAGACAACGTAAACAATTAAGAGAAATGTCATTTGAAAAGATGAGAATTCAGTTAACTTTATAACAAATCAACCATGCATGATGTAGTGCATCAACATTATCTTATCACACTGTGACATTTCTCATGAATATGCAAATTATATTAGCATATAGACTAACAAATGCCTTAGAACAATAGAAGGTATCAACACGCCAACAAATTGGGAATTAAAAGGTAGAAAAGTGATGTCAACACAGATACAGAGTTATTGATGTTTTCAAGCTTGAACATTCCTATTTCACATAAGTATTCAGGCAAATAGTGATATAGTGTTGACTCAAATGCTTCAAATCGAGCATATCAATCACATGACACTGTACTCGTCGCAATGCCGACAACAGTTTATTGGGGTTGAATTTCGTTTCCTTAGCCACTGGCTCCAGTTTTATTTTTAAAACAATCCAACAAAAATGGCATTTCATTTTCTATGTCATTTGAAATATAAAAATAGAATCGATATACCCAGAGGGTCTCGTCGTCAGCACTTGTAAAACTCGGATATCCACCTTAATTTCCCTCTAGTCTGGCTCAGTATAGTAGTAAGTCATGCTGACCGTGGCATTTAATTTGTTGTGCCCAGCCCAGCCATACATGGTTCAACTTTAGACAATTCTATTGGGGCGAAATATTTCAATGTGAATATGCTTTTTCTTTTTGGGGGGAGGGGGAGCACATTTCTCTTTAGTATATGCCAAGTCTGGTCCTCCAAAATAAGTTTGTTTCCTGTAAAATACATCCCTTGTGGCAGATTGATTTGTCAGGCTGGTTTCCTTCTGTTCATTTTCTCTACGAACGCGATGTTGGCTGCAGCAAAAACTAGAACGGTTGGCAGCATAACTCTGTCGGCCCTCTGGAGAGTCTTAAAAAATGACGTAAAATTTCAAGACTTCGAAACATTGACGGTAATATTGATGTGAAATAAACACGTAGGGCCTACACCGTGCTTTTTAAATTATTGACCTTTCTCTTTGCATAACTGACTGGAACAGGTTTTTCGCTTAAATATTATTAATAATCACAAAGTGTGGTCAAATAAATGTGAATATTTAGTAGTAAATTCATCTCTTCATATTAGAGTTCTTGTGTTTAAATGGATCAATTCGATAGATGAGTCCTCGAAGTCCCGTATTTCAAAACGACTCGCGCCGGTGTTGCATTTTTTGAGTACATTCACGCACGTACGGCCGGCCTGCGCGTGGCCGGCCTTCAGACCAACCGGCGCACGTTACCGTACTACTTCCCAGCGACACCAACTGTATTTTATCAGTAGCTTCTCCACTGTTTATTACCGGGGAGCAGATTCATCTGTTGGGTTATAGAACTATTACAAAGGGATTCCCAAGTTAATTTCCCCTTTGCCCTTTTGGATCTAAACTATAACCAATTAATCCTAGTGACCGGGGCCATAGCGACGGCATAATGTTTGGGGTGGGGGTGGGGGTGGAGGTAGGAGTAGGCCTATGGAAGACATTTGCCGGCTGTCTTTAGCGGCATTAAAAATCGAACACCCTAAAAATGGTTAGTCGGGGGTAGTAGTTGTGAGATTTTTTATTTATTTTTTTATTTTTTGGTGGGGGGGGGGGGGGCGCTAGGCGTGACCAATTTTCTCAAATCGTTTAACAAGGAGAAGGGGATGCGATAAAAACGTACTCCGAAATTAAAATACAACCCTGCTTCGATGGCTTGATTTGGTGGTATATTTGCCGACTGGAGCTCGATTTGCCGAGTGAAAACGATAGGGGTGGGGTGGGGGTGGGGAGAGTCACACCCATACTCCCCACTTTGGCTGCGGCAAAGTTTCGTCCGAATTAGTCCTTAACGTTTTGAGATAAAGGCCTTTTTCAACCATTCCATAACGTTTTGAGATTCTTGGAAAATAAACAGTTACCGGTCACCACGGTGACCTTTGTTTTGTTTCCCTTAAAAAGCCTTAACAAAATAAATTATTGTCATTGCTCACGAACGTCACCTTTACTCTTTACTATTTTGTTTCCGCTTTAAGTAATTATGTTTAATTCGAGTGTTTGTCATGAGTTCCTCACGGGTTGAGGCAAGTATGGTTTGAATCCATTCTAAATTGACAACTTCCATGAAACGGGGAATGTTGGCATAACGGTTCCCCGAGATACGATCAGAACAACGGTGATTTGTCTTAATAATTATGTACAAGGACATTATATCTATACTTTCCCTTACGCTATAAAGGCCATTGATTATGTATATCAATTTCAGTTATGAAAGCCACAAACTTCATGATCTCATCAAAAATTCGTCTAGGGTTTGTGAAGAGACTATAGTTATCATCTATGTTGATAGGTTCTTAATCTAAAAAAAGAAATAGGCCTAATAAACACAACAGATTTAAAAAAAAAAATTAAAAAGATGGAAAGTTAATCGTGGTATCAAACATACCTTTGAATTTTTGTTTGCATGTTGTTCTATCATTAAAGTAAAATGAATATAATTTTTCCAACTGAATTTTCGATTGAGATATTAAACCACGTAGGCCTATTTTTGTATTTGTATTATAAATTAATTTGAAACAAAATCCCAAAGCTTAATAATTTATAATTACATTTCCTTTAAATAGGGAAATGGGGAGGGGTAGTTGCTGTGGGACTCAATCAATTTCTTTACTGGGCAATTTTTTTCCCCCGGATGCTTCTCAAAACAAATCAAATTTCTCGCCGCACCACCCTTGACAAAGTTGCTGGCTACGTGCCTGCATGCTTTTAATCCCATATGCCTAGTCACATTATTGGTAAAAAGGTTATCATGTTCTTTCATATACTTTACGAGGATCAAATAATTATGGGTAGAAAGCAACCTGTGAATTTCACAGTGGGAAAGTTTCATTTCAAATCGGCCAACACGTATTAAGGGAGGAAAATGGGAACATTTTATTGAACAATTTTGAGTTTTCTCACAATACTTGTCAATAGAGGGCGGTCTCGTTTCTCATACAAGCCGTGTCAGTATACCTTTCTTCTATTAAAGCATGCTTCTTGTATTTCGATCTTCAGGAATGCTGAAGATCGAAATTTTCATTTGCAATATCTCTAAACTTAGAACACCGGGGCCACAATATGCCTACTTTCCTTATAAGATGCTTTATATCACCACAAACGTTTCACCAATTATGCTCTCATCGAAAACTGATCAAATGTAACTTCTTTAAAATTAACAACAGTTTACAATAATAATGCATTTACACAGATCCTTGGTATTTGATTGGTGGAATTGGCCTACACACCACGTGTCATCCACTATTTTTTGGCATTGCGCCTTCGCTCAAAAAAATTATACTACGAGTGCTCCTATAGCGAATTACGTGTTTAAGATGGTTCACGTAATAAGTTGCTCGTAGCCAATTTTTTTTTTTTTTTTTTTTTTTTGGGGGGGGGGGTTATATTCTAATACAGGCTGGGAAAAGGCTATCCAAAATTTAAATCCTACTCATTGCTGGTAGATGTTAATTTCGTTATAATTCGTATTCTTTTTCGATATAATTAATTATAAAAACATTTTAATGGTTAAAACAAATACCCCCGGTAGCATGATACTTTAAATATATGAGGCCTATTCCAACTCAAAACATATAACAAATGTAGGGATTAATCGGCCGAGGAGGGGGTGTCAGTTGGGGTGGGGTGGGGGGGTTCAGTGGAGCCCATGGGTATGGGTTCTTATCTCTACTGGGATAAAAAAAAATTATCATGTTGGATCACGGTTCAAGACTAATTGGTGTTGACCAAGGACCTCCTTTTGTTCTCCTGTGTTGTTTTGACTGAGGATCTATTGTCCCTTCACTGTACAACTGTGTACGTGTGGAAACCATTGTTGTTGGACTTAAAAACCAACCCAGGACATAACTGACAATAGAGAAACTATACGAGGTTTATATGTACCGGTAACATGAAGAATTGAAAATGAATTAAAATACCTACAAAATCAATGAGCATTCCCTTTATTTTTCCATCACATCAAATGATGATGAATCTCCTTTCATTATGAACTATCAGGTGAAGCGGTGGTCTAATGGATTAGACGCTTGACATCCGTGCAGGCGATCCCAGTTCGAGGCCCGTCTGTGGTTTTTCTTTTATTATGTAGCAATACAATTCAAACCCTTTATTTAAGTAGGTTTAATTTAACCTGTCTAATACCAACATGGTCCAGATGGCGCAGCGGGTTGGCCGGACCACTGGAAGTGTCAATCGCGGAATTTCCAGAGCTGGGACGCACCGGTTCGAAGCCCTAGAACAGACCTAATTCAGGGACATGGCAGTTGCGGCAGCAGCAACGGTTTGGGGGCCGCCATGTCTCTCCCCTATTCGATAGTTGGTTACGGTGCGGGAAAGTAAAGGAGGGACCGGGGGTCTGCCGATTCCCCCAGAAGGGTGCTAAGGTGGTTATCACGCTGGGTTCGCCTAGAAGATTCAACGCTCCCCAATGCCTGGTCATTACCTCTGACTAACTTTCTGCAAAAATTTGTTTTGAAAAAAACATTTAAAAAAAATTTTTTTTTTTTAGGTGTTCGGGTATGTGCCCGAAACACCTATTGTTTTTGTTCGTTTTTTTAAATATATTTTCTTTTCTCTTCTTCTTCTTCTTCTTCTTCTTCTTCTTCTTCTTCTTCTTCTTCTTCTTCTTCTTCTCCCCGACGTCTGTCCGCAAAAAACACATACTTGCAAACTTCACATGAACTTGAAACTTGGCATGTACTTAGAACTTAACAAGTAGACGAAACTCGAGTTGTGAGTGACCCCAATTTGACCTTACTTCCTGTCAAAGTCAAAATTTAATATTAAAAAAAATCATATCTCAACAACCACAAGAGGTAAATTCACAATTTTTGTACCATTGTACAGATCGTTAATTGTCAAAATATATTTACAAAAAGGTGACCCCAATTTGACCTTACTTCCTGTCCAAACCGGAAGTCAAAGTTTAATATTTTTAAAAATCATATCTCAACAACCACAAGAGGTAAATTCACAATTTTTGCACCACTGTACAGATCGTTAATTGTCGAAAAATATTTTTACAAGGTGACTAATTTGACCTTACTTCCTGTCCAAACCGGAAGTCAAAGTTTAATATATAAAAAAAATCATATCTCAACAACCACAAGAGGTAAATTCACAATTTTTGTACCATTCTACAGATGGTTAATTGTCAAAAATATTTACAAAAAGGTGACCCCAATTTGACCTTACTTCCTGTCCAAACCGGAAGTCAAAATTTAATATTTAAAAAAATCATATCTCAACAACCACAAGAGGTAAATTCACAATTTTTGCACCATTGTACAGATCGTTAATTGTCGAAAAATATTTACACAAAGGTGACCCCAATTTGACCTTACTTCCTGTCCAAACCGGAAGTCAAAGTTTAATATTTAAAAAAATCATATCTCAACAACCACAAGAGGTAAATTCACAATTTTTGTACCATTCTACAGATCGTTAATTGTCAAAAATATTTACAAAAAGGTGACCCCAATTTGACCTTACTTCCTGTCCAAACCGGAAGTCAAAGTTTAATACTTAACAAAAATCATATCTCAACAACCACAAGATGTAAATTGACATTTTTGCACCATTGTATAATGTAGATTGTTAATTGTGGAAAAATATTTACACAAATGTGATCCCAATTTGACCTTACTTCCTGTCCAAACCGGAAGTCAAAGTTTAATATTTAAAAAAATCATATCTCAACAACCACAAGAAGTAAATTCACAATTTTTGTACCATTCTACAGATCGTTAATTGTCAAAAATATTTACAAAAAGGTGACCCCAATTTGACCTTACTTCCTGTCCATACCAGAAGTAAAAATTTAATATTTAACAAAAATCATATCTCAACAACCACAAGAGGTAAATAGACATTTTTTGCACCATTCTACAGATCGTTAATTGTCAAAAATATTTACAAAAAGGTGACCCCAATTTGACCTTACTTCCTGTCCAAACCGGAAGTCAAAATTTAATATTTAACAAAAATCATATCTCAACAACCACAAGATGTAAATTGACATTTTTTGCACCATTGTATAGATTGTTAATTGTCGAAAAATATTTACACAACGTCGACCCCAATTTGACCTTACTTCCTGTCCAAACCGGAAGTCAAAGTTTAATATTTAAAAAAATCATATTTCAACAACCACAAGAGGTAAATTCACAATTTTTGTACCATTGTACTGATCGTTAATTGTCAAAAAATATTTACAAAAAGGTGCCCCCAATTTGACCTTTACATCTCCCGAACACCTAGAGTTTGTCAAGACAAACTCGAATCTCTAGTTATTACTATTATTTTAAAATTGACTCACTCACAAACCATGTCACTTTACGTTTTGTCCCTTATTAACATACAGCTGTTTTATTGCATTCCCCCACAAATACTGACAAACTACTATATGGCTTACCCCTTGTGATTTTGATGAAATAATTTTTTTTTAAAGCTTATTCATTGTGATTTTGATGATTTTGTTAATGGAAAAACATGTCGTGCTTTATAGGCCTATAAAGATTTGTTTTCGTCAAACAAATATTTGAATTGATTTTGCTAATTAATTTGTAGTAGCCAATCAGCATTGCGGAAATAATTTTCCCTACCAGGTTATAGTAGTGTTAACTAGGTTGACCCTGGGGACGAGGTTGTGATCACTTTTCAACAAAATGGCGGTCAAAAAATCTCGTAGAAAACTCGTTCTCTTCAGAGCTGCCAGCTGTTCATAAACATCAGGAATGGCATGGTATTTAGAAGGAGGTAAGTGAGAGGCTGTACGCGACCAGAAGCATTTCTGGTTTTAATTTAAAATGACTTTATTTAAGAATTCAAGCAAAGGGAACGCCGATAGTTTTAACGTTTTGGAATAATGGCCGATTTAATATTGGATAAAGTGGAGCTATTATTATTATTAAGCATGACGGTCATGTTTTACATTTGGACTTCAAATTACAAGAATTTATGTTTGAGTTATATAAAAGAAATGTTGAATATCTTTGTAACGTACATTCGGTAACACCCTGAATTAGCCTATTGCTTAAAACTAAAAGCTATTGAAAAATTATATCAAACTATATTGAATACCTTTCTTTCGAGAAATTTTTATATCACTTAGTAACATCTGGACTTCATAATTATAATAAATGCTCCTATTAGACTCCAAGGCACGCAATATTTGTAAAGGCTATACTAGTATAGGGTTTTTAAAAAACCCAAACATCCGGGCACGTTATGCACATAGGCCTATAGGTTTTAGGAAGCATTAAATAATAAGGCCTGTAATTTGCGTCTTATCCTGTTTCCGATTTATGACAACTACTGGGAATGAGAAGAAAGAAAACAACTGAAAACCATAATTGGAAACATGTTTCAATACTAATAGTGAGTCTTCTGTTGCAAAGCATGGCCTGGCCACGAGTTCAGTTCCGGGTGGGCCCAGAACTGGAGCGTAACCGTAGGGGCTTCCTCCTGAAGACGGACAGAGCACACTGTTCGAAATGTCGGTAACTATACTCACCCCGGTTCTTTTCATAACCACATCACTTCTTCCAAGAAGAGATTATTACCCGTAAACCTAATTGTCTTATAAGGGCACCCACGTACCTCCTCCCCCACCCCACGAAAAACATAAGTGCCTGTGAAAATAGTGACCCCCTGAAAATCCTGGTATCCCAAAATGTCCTTTACTGATGCAACCCAAGTTAAGCTTCTGAGTCATGTACGTCAACCTGGTTACCTCAAAGAAGACCATTATAATTTCAAAACTTTAAAACATTGTCACTTGCAAAAACGCCGCAGTTTTTATAAAATGCATCCCTTAAATAATTAAAGCAGTTTACAGCATCAATATTACCAGAAGTCTATTACCAGGTATAAAAGACTTCTGGTATTACCCAAATACATAGGGCTAGGGGCCTAACCGAATAACCCTTAAAGCTAACCAATAATAGTCATGCGCCATGACCACACCCGGCCCATCATGTTACCTTTTTAGTGATACAATTACCACTGTCATGATTTAGCATATACCTGGAAAGGGAAACCAGTGTCTGAGACCTATCAAAGGGAAAGACGGAGAGGAAAAAGGAACACGAGAAAAGTGTGTTCTTCATCAGATATGAATCACCGTTTATAAAGACTAATGAAACATAAATTCGTGACAAACCCAGCCGACTTTAATGAAGTTAGATATCAGTTTCTATACGTGATGGACTGCTACAATTTGCAGAATCTCAACAACTATTAAAGGGACAGTGAACACGTTGGGTAATAACGCGATTACAATTTTACCAACCTCCCCATAATCTAAATAAGTACCTGATGAGTGTGAACAGTTTTATAACACTCCTATATATATTAATGGAAAACTCCTAAATCTTTACTTTTAGTTGCATCGCCACTGGGTATTATGGCCAATAGACCAATTCCAATCGGTTACCTAGCATGTTCAGGTTGCCCACTTCTGAAACGTTTGCTGGTAGTCAACCAAAATGGCGCGCGATGTGCGAGCTTTATGGTTTTCCATTGCAACAGGTAATCTGTGATGTTACTTTTGCAGGTTTGTTGATTTATCACAGCCCAAATTTGTTCGATTCTCTGAGTTAAGTTTTACGCACACATGGAGATTGTGTAGAGTATGTGCATTGTACTGTCATTAACCCATTCAAAGTAACCAAGTTTTTATAAATAGGGCCTAAGTGATTTTATAAATAAGTGATTTTTCCTAAAATAACAAGAGTGAGCCTGGTAGTTTTCACCAAAAATCACAAGAGGGGTTAGCCTTGTAATTACCCCCAAAACCTCAAGGGGTTAGCCTTGTAGTTTTTCACAAAATCACAAGTATAGTCCCCCCCCCCCCCATAAAATCACAAGGGGTTAGTAGTTTCTCCCAACAAATCCCAAGGGGATAAACCTTGTAGTTTTTCCCATAATCACAAGGGGGTAAACCTTGTAGTTTTTCCCATAATCACAAGGGGATAAACCTTGTAGTTTTTCCCATAATCACAAGGGAATAAACCTTGTAGTTTTTCCATAATCACAAGGGGATAAACCTTGTAGTTTTCCCCATAATCACAAGGGGGTAAGCCTTGTAGTTTTCCCCATAATCACAAGGGGGTAAGCCTTGTAGTTTTTCCCATAATCACAAGGGGATAAACCTTGTAGTTTTTCCCATAATCTCAAGGGGATAAACCTTGTAGTTTTTCCCATAATCACAAGGGGGTAAGCCTTGTAGTTTTTCCCATAATCACAAGGGGTAAGCCTTGTAGTTTTTCCCATAATCACAAGGGGATAAACCTTGTAGTTTTTCCCATAATCACAAGGGGGTAAGCCTTGTAGTTTTTTCCATAATCACAAAGGGGTAAGCCTTGTCGTTTTTTTCACCTCGAAAAAAAGTTGTCTCCGATTCGCTTCATAATTACACAGAATGAAGCCCTAGGTCTGCAGAATACAGCCACCGAGTTATAGCCTATTTGGGCAAGTTTTTAATATCACTATTTTACCTATATTTTTTCATAAAATATTGATTTTTCTGAAAAAGTTGGAAAGGTAGACGACTCAAATTAAGAAAAAATGAGATCAACGCACTCTATTTCGTCTGTCTAACAAGTATCAGGCATTTGAAAAATTTTAGGCTAAATTTTGAAAAAACGTCAAGGGGTACCCCTTGTCGTTTTTTTCACCTCGAAAAAAGTTGTCTCCGATTCACTTCATAATTACACAGAATGAAGCCCTAGGTCTGCAGAATACAGCCACCGAGTTATAGCCTATTTGGGCAAGTTTTTAATCACTATTTTACCTATATTTTTTCATAAAATATTGATTTTCTGAAAAAGTTTGAAAGATATCCGATTCAAATAAGAAAAATGAGATCAATGCACTCTATTTCGTCTATCCAACAAATATAAGGCATATGAAAAATATTAAATTTTAGGTAAAATTTTGAAAAAAACGTTCCCCTTGTCGTTTTTCCACCCCTAAAATGTTGTCGCCGATTTCCTTGTAAATTACACAGAATGAAGCACTGTATCGACAGAAGACAGCCGAGTTAAGCCTTGTAGTTTTCCCAAAAAATCACAAGGGGTTAGTAGTTTCCCAAAAAAAATTACAAGGGGTAAGCATTGCAGTTGTCCCCAAAATCACAAGCCTTGTAGTTTCTCTAAACAAATCACAAGTGGTAAGCCTTGTAGTTTTCCCCAAAAAACCACAAAGGGTAGGCCTAAGCCTTGTAGTTTGGGAAATGTTTTATTGGTAGTCCGGTCCCATATTGATCCAAATGTGCCAAATCTTTCTCGAAAAAGCTACGAAATGTATTTAGAATAAAAGAGACAAGACACAAACAGAATGCGACGCAGAACACAGTCATAAGTATAGGCGAGATATATACAGCTTTGTTTTCAAGTTATACCAATAAGAGTATACATATACAACATAAAACTCTTTTATAAGATTTTCATTAACGATAATCAGATTTTTATCTTTTCTTTTACCGATAATCAGATATAACATTTTGGAGCCGACTGGAAATAAATTTCAATATTGGAAGTAAACATGTTCACAAATCCGGATGTTTCAACAAGAAACATTTAGTGTACGCTTCGTACCCGCTTATGTATTGTTTACAGAAAGTAAATTAGTTCTCGAATACTGAGGAAATTCCCTTCATCTGGTAGATGTGTTATCACGCCCCAACTATAGTATGGGTACCAACTATAGCATGGGTACCAACTATATTTGGGACAGGCGCAACTGCACTGTTGAAGGCCTGACTGCAACACAGATGGGACGGGCCTAACTGCAGTTGGGCCAATACCATAGTTGGGCGTAACAGTGTTAGCCATTCAAAGGCAGGTTACACAACTTTGCACGGGATATATATTTTTTTAAATTATAAATAATGATGATTACATCTTATAAAGTACACTTTCTAAAAGGCTTCATTAAAAAAAAAAACACCCATCAAAACATTTTGTCTCTAAGTATACAAGATAGTACAGAGTTGTTGACTGTTCAGTAATTTTGTGAAATTACCAATGACATAAATTGCCTTTAAGATAATAACAAAACCACACAAATGAAAAGAGTATTTCTTTATCACGCAATGACCATCTCAATAAAGAACATATCAATTAAACTGAAGCTCATATTCAAAATAGGCTGGTGCCTTTGACACAGCGATGTGTACAGTGTGATTATTTAAAGGATAGTCAGGTAATAAGACAATGAAAGTGGGTCAAGGGTCACAATATTACACCATTTTCGTTACAACTCGTTTTCACTTTTTTGATTTGTATTTTAAGTATTTACCACATGATTTTTTTCAAGAAACAAAATTAGACAACTAATTATAAATATGCTTGTTCCTTTTCACAGAACTACCAACACACTACCATTATCATTTCCAGTCGCCAGCAATTTGACGTCATGATATTGCAACTTTCCGCGCGCTAAAATGTACAAAATGTCAACTGGCATAAAACATAGGCAGATACCACCCTGCATATGTCAACTGGCATAAAACAGGCAGATACCACCCTGCATTATGTCAAATGGGATAAAACATAAGCAGATACCACCCTGCATGTCAACTGGCATAAAACAGGCAGATACCACCCTGCATATGTCAAATGGCATAAAACAGGCAGATACCACCCTGCATTTTACATCACCACTAAACAATAATATAGATATTTCAATAATTACTGAGTGCATGCGTGGAAACATTATACAGTTCGATTAAAATGATTCCCTTATTAAGGAGGTTACTGTTTAAACTGAACAAATATTTTACAGTTAATATAGATTTTGGCTGGCTCGACGTTTGTTATAGGCATATACTTGTCAGTCAGCTCAAGACACGAAGAGCCAGCCTCATACCAAAGAAATTTAACAATAAATGTACACATATTTTATATAGATGATTAATATAGCAATACTTGCAGGAAGAATAATACACAGGCAGATATAACACTTTTTGGCTCACACATAAAAACAACAACAAATCTGCTTCATTTTTATAATTAAGTTTTACAATATAATGTTTCCATTACACCATAAATAGATGCACAAAATATATAACATCATTTTAACTTTGACGTACAGGGAAGACAATGAAATGATATATGCGTGCATATACTTGGATATTACGCTTATAGCATTAAACATGAATATGAAACCCCAAAACTGCACCTAGTTAACCAACAAAATCTCTGTGGTAGATTATCTTGTATCCTTCTGATACTGGATATTATAATATTTGTTTGTTTTTAAGTAGTTTTTTCCATATTTCTTTTTTTTTAAATATATATATATATTTTTAAAAGAAGTTTCACAATTAAATATTTTGAGCGGGAAAATAACAAGGAAGCCCAGCCTAATCTAGAACGCGTTCAACAAAATAGACCATTTCACATACCACTTGGTGATCTTTGAATGCCTAACTATTAAAAGTTTGTCAGAAGAAGCGAACTGAGCGAAGTGCC
The DNA here is from genome assembly GCA_029582265.1 of Zoroaster sp. YZ-2022. NCBI lineage: Eukaryota > Metazoa > Echinodermata > Asteroidea > Forcipulatida > Zoroasteridae > Zoroaster > Zoroaster sp. YZ-2022. The sequence goes on along the minus strand of CM055821.1, from coordinate 5,190,032 downwards.
GACTAACATTATCCATCCTTGATAACAAGTCAAAGAAACAGTGGGTTCAGGAGACCACAGTGCCCAGGAATAAAGCGCACCATCGCCCATAATTCATACATTGATCATAACAATAACTATAACTTTATAATACTTTTTAGTATATTATTATGTGCGTACTGTTTCACATTATCTGTTGTGCGGAGATATTCCGCTAGACTCACGTGCTATTGGTCCATGCCAATTACTTGGTGTATTTTAACTCCTTGACTCGCACAAGTCTTTGCATAGAATATACAGGATGCCCCAACACTGTGGCTATAATAAGTATACAAGCAGACGACATCACAATCATGACAGACAGCGTACTTTTCGATCGTCCGTCTGGTGTGATGTAGATGATTTGTCGATATGGTAGACATCGAGAAGTAAATATTAAAAAGGGACGATGTTCACGGCCGGTCTTTTTACCACTGCCAAATGAGGTTCTTGATTGCTAACGGTTGGTCGCTATGGGGTACGTTGTTTATATTTTATTCCTACAAAGGACGAAGAAAAGATGACGTTTTGATATAAGAATAATGAGATAAACAACATGCCAATATCATGCTTTCGCACTGTGCAATATCACACGATCCTCATCCGCGATCTTGAGTGAAACAAACACACCCATAGACTACTTCACAAATATATACGCGCACGTTGCATCTCGGTCTACCTGTTGATCACCGAACTATCTACGTATAACTGCGTTATTAAACTGAGGATTAAACAAAAATCTCAGAAAAGCATGGTTTACTGTTATTCAGTGTGGTTGTAACATTGACAGACAATATCTGGGGATATGGATTTGTAAAATCACTATTTGCAGTATTTTTGTCGTTAGCTTAGACCAACACGCATGCGCGTGCACACTGTGGTATTTGTGCACATTGATAGTATATGGAGAGGACAAACATGGTAATTATTAGCTTAATAAGGCTCAATCCCACATACATTCACATAAATAGGTGTCAACTAAAAAAAAAACAATCTTCGGTGCTGGGCATTCACTACCCATGCTGAATCTGAATTATACGGGTATACTTACATCTGCAATACATTTGTATTCAAGATCGGAGAAGAAGACCATCTCTTGTGAGAAGCAGAACAGACCAATCCGCCCACCCTGTAATGTCATATCGTAGAGGCCGTCTGAATCAGCAAGCACCTTGCTGCCTTCGTGCATAGTCACTCTGTTATAAGAAAAGAAAGACATGAATTAATTTATGTAGGGGCCTAATTAATTAATGCATCGTCTGTATGAGAGAGAAACATATATATAATGTATTCGAGGATTAGGCATGATTTACGATTCACCACTGCACAGTTAACGAACAGGACTTAGTGTCTCACTTGACTCAGACCAATACTATAGCCATCCCACAAGAACGAACTGAGCGTCGGCTAAACCAGTATACTTTATTATACTTTATTATACTGGTAGAATTGCCGAATTATATTCGATAAACCGGGATGGAAGACTTTGAATTTGATAGTTCTTGGACTTCTACAAAGTATATAGATATAGGTCTACATTATTATATATAATTATTCTTCATTTCAGAAACAAACAATTTAACGGGAAAACAGGATTAATATATACGACCGGAGATGTTAAAGTTAGGTGTTGCTACTCAACATTTAACCAGGACGTTTGTACAGCTAGGCGAAATTTTGTCGAGTATACGCAATGCCAAAGACACGATTAAAAAGTTATGATTGTCATCAGTTGCGAGTGAACGCCCTCTATCAGTGGACTAGGATCGTGAGGAATTAATTGTACGTAAACACACAATAGTAGATATTGATACAAGACACATGTAGGCCTATGTTAAACCATAATCTTCATTATATGGCAGGCAAGATGAAGACAAATAAACGACACCGTATTTCACCTACCTAATATAGCCAGTTTTGGGTCTGTGTATTAAAGTCCATCTGTAAGCTGTGAAATCTTTCCAGCCAATTTTGTTAGAATCGCTCCAAATAAGTTTCACCTAATCAATAAAAGAAATGTGTTTCACATATTCTGCATTCAATAATGGTATTGTTTTTACATTATTCAGCTAAGACATTTTGGTTAACACTGCCCCTACGTTATGAAGCATATTAATGATTGGCTGAATTTCTCCAAATAATAAAGGTATGACTTTGATTGTTGTACTTATATCATTGAATGAAAGACACCCGATAGTCCTATGTTAAACATTTATAATCACCAAATATTTTGCAACAAAATGTCTCCCCACGGCTAACGGTAAGAAATCACTCAAAATTATACATCCACATTCTTGATCTCAAGCAAGAAAAAAGTCTTAAGATATTTCTGTAATAGGGTGCGTAGAATATTGATGGAGGGGAAATCAGGATAATCCCTGCCGTTATGGGTAGATTAACTTGGTGTTATCTATTTCACACACATAGGTGGCACTTTGCCATCGGACTCTGTATGATTCGGTTAACCCCACCCTGTCATATGACACTATAGTGGGAATATAATATATACCCCCTAATACATGTACGGATATATTTTATGATTAGTTATCAATTGAAATAAGCTTGTTTGACACGGCAATTTAGCGTCCCAATGGCGGTGCTCATTCTTTATCCTCTTCAGAATCACTAAGTTCATTGTTAGCTGAGCAACTGAATAAAGTCGTATAAGTGGTTAAGTTCCTGTTGTATATAGACCCCTATTAAAAAAATACTTTTCCAATTATTTGTTTATTCTGATTTGTAAATTTAATTCATGAAGAGATATTATCATTCCAAAGCAAGTAACAGTATAAGGCATATTAATCAAGACTGAATTTCAAGATTTAACAATTTTAACACTTTTAACAATTTTATGCTGATCTACTTGTTGTGTAATAATGAATTCAACTGCAAAGCGAAGGTTGACAATTTCCATTTTAGTTTAATACCGGTACTCATTTGAAATTCATATATAGTTAAAACACGTACCTGATCTCCTGTGTCGCCCGTATGCCAAAGTGCGTTTCTTAAATATTCACCAGGACCGGTGGTTGAGTTGATTAACTATACGAAAGAAAACAACAAATTAAAGATAAAATAATTAATAATAATACAAAAAACATCAAACACACTGAGGAACAAACAACCAACAAGTGAAAGAGGTAACAATTTAATTTCAAATTCTCCTGATTATGTTTGTATTTCATAGGCTGGTAGACAATGAACACAAGGAAACACATACCCTTGGATTTTGAATTCGACAATTTTCTCAAAACGTACCTTTTAATTATCCACTACCGGTACTAGTTTATTAAATTTACCAAGTGTACCCCTTCAGCATCAAACTGTTCCAAGTATAGCTTATACATTTGATTAATAATGACATTAGGGCGTAACTATAGATCACGGTCTATGATTACTGATGGTTCATAAAATCAAACATCTCTTCAACCGTGTCCAAATAGCGTGTAAGACCAATTAAGGTACTTTCCGGGTTTCTGAGCAGCAATCCAACATCTGCACGTCTGTAAACCATTCCCCTGTGGGTTTCCTTTATAAATACACCCCCTCATCAGACTGTGGACTGATGAAGGGGGAAAATGGGCCATTAACCAATGCGACCAAACTTCCTTTTCAAAACCGCCTCACCTGTTTCCACACTGATTTCTGCCTTGGCCAGTTTTGTAATAATACGAATTGACCTTAAAGAGTGTTTTAGTCGTTAGCCTTTCTCCGGTAGTTGGTTATTTGGGATTTACTTAATTGACGGACCAGGTCAAGGTGTTATAGTCACTTTCCACTGTAAAATGTCTAATGCAAGACAAATTCACCATTTACGTGAAATAGACTTGGGATTCTGAAGTTTTACAGAATCATTAATACTTATATAGCAGTAAACATTTGTTTTCATTCGTCAACGTATTTGGTATGTGAGCACAGAGACTTTTCAATATTGTATGTTTATATTGGGAATGTAATTTGGAAGAAACATTTGTTTAATCACATTTGGTAATGCACAATATTTATTTGTAATGTGTTTGAATTAAGAGCTGTTATTTTTTTACGGGAATAGTACTTTATAAAATATCCAATGATGATCATTATAATCTTCACCTTGAGCTGGAGACCAGCAGTAGCCTCTGACATGGTGGGCATTGGCTCCCAGTACTTCTGCGTGACCTGCTTCCACATGACGGCATAGAATCTGTGATTTGACTGGTACCCGAAGACGAAGCCAGCATAATCGTCATCTCGCTCCGTGTTGACGTAGAAAGTGCCGCTGAACTGAACTGCTGTGAACTCATCGTACCCTGAAAGCCAGACATAGCAAACCATACAGAGTTACTAATCAAAATCGAAAATGACCGAAGACAGATGGATGATTTATGACTCTGGCTAACAGAAACAAGGAGGAACTAACCTTTCAAACACTAGAGGGTTATATCGGAAATAGATTCAGTGAGCCAAAATCCGTTTCTTAAACAAAAAGTGCCACTTTTTACAGAAAGTTAATTTGGCCAGCTGTTTTTAAGGAAATGTCAGATTAACGTTCCATTATTCCATAACCTACCTAAAGCCAGACCAGGGTCACTGTTAATCGTCTGCACCATCTCTTGACCTCTATTTCTGACGATCCAATGAGGGTCAATCTGGGCTGACCCCTCAGGATCAAGCTTGATCAGCTGGAAGTGCGACAAATCCGTCCGTTGGATATTGGCATTATCAGGGCAGGCGTCATGCAGATCGGCCACTCCGTCGCCATCATTGTCATACTCACAGGCATCCCCACGACCGTTCTCTGAATCATGAATATTCACAAAAAGAAAAATCACAAAAAGGAACGGATGAATGGATGCACTTTATCCATTTAAAAATTTATAAAAAATCATTTTCATTACTCTATAATACCCATCATTCGCGAATATCGAATGGTTTCAATAGATTAATTTACGGTTTAACTTATAATTTAATAAGACATGCACAAATGTCAATGTATATTTCTTTTTCATGCAATTATTATTCTCAGGTTAGTTTTGGGGGTGGAATATCTTACTCTTATTGAACCAGTGTGAAACAAACATTTCTAGAAATTAACGGTTAAAACACAGGCGATGATCGAAACATTGATAGTGTCCAAATGAATTGATGATAGGACCCACCATAAATTAATGTTTGGACATGCTTCCCACAATTATTTTAATAAATATGTCATTATAAACCATTTGTTTTCCTTCCCGCTCAAGTAAAATAGAATCATAAGAAAAGAATATTACCAGAAGTTCCACGTAAAATGGCGAAAAACACGGGCGATACATGTTTAAATATTAGATCTTTAATAATTCCGGGATCGCTTTGGAATCTTCTCTTTTTCTTTTACACCCAGTAACAATATGAAAATCTGTCTTTTACGGGACAGAGTTTTACTGTTTTCCAAGTTTAGATTCCAGGTCGAGAGTTTGAAATGGTAAAACTTGGTGTTGTGCTCCATTTATTTACCGTTGGTGTCGTTCTGACTCGGGTTGAATACCAGGCGACAGTTGTCTTCCAGATCATCAATGCCATCGTTATCGGAATCAAAGTCACATGCGTCGCCTATAATTACCACATACAAAAGGCAAACGGTAATATCATTATATATAATAAATATCTGACAGCGAACAAAAGTCGAATATAAACAAACTGGATGCACGATTTTTTTCCAATAAAATACTTATTAAACCAAATTCATACCACTTTTAAAAACATTTTTTAGACAGACGGTCGGACACATTTTAGTCCCACAAAGGCAATCTTACAATATTATTAAAATCTTCGAAATCATTTGGCAATCGCAAATCTCAAAGAAGGAGTTTTTGATGTAAATAAGACAAAACGAGAATGGCTTCCAACTTTCATCACAAAACAATCGACTGAAGCTATAAGTGTTTACAGATAAACAGAAAGAAAATCCTGGCAAATGAACCAACTTACCAATGCCATCCATATCGTGGTCTGCTTGGTCACTATTGGCGACATCCACGCAGTTGTCCAGGTCATCTTGGTGACCATCGCTGTCCTTGTCCTTGTCGGTGTCACATACGTCGCCTACATTGTCATCATCTATGTCAGTCTAAAGCAAAGAGAATATTAAATGAGTGGCTTCAATCAACAATTTAAAATCCAGGGTGTGTCAGATGTGTTTAAAACATGCTTAGGCGAAAATATTAACGTTGTTGCGTTACAAATCACAAGAAATTAAGGGAAATTTTGTATAATAAAATTGTGTAAGGCCTATGTGCCTTATAAAATAAAAATAAATAGTCGACGTGATATTCTTAGTGAGGGCGGCCGTTAACCTGAAACACACCTCTTGTTGGCTCAATAAAAGATATAAAGACTGCAAGATAAAGGCCGAATCTGAATATATATAAAATGTATGAATTCAAATTGTGAAAGATTCCACAGATCAACGTGAGCTTCATTTTCTTTAAATATTTAATCGCGAGAGTGGCTTTAATATCGTGCCAAACGTCATCAGGGAATAACATGCAACATTGTGACAAGACAGATTACAACATTAGTGCCACTTACCTGATCTGGATTAGCAAAGCCCGGGCAATTATCGCATACATCACCGTAGCCATCCTCGTCGTAATCCAGCTGCTTGGCATTTGCAACATACTTGCAGTTGTCCATTTCATTTAAAATGCCTGATCAAAATGATTGATTTAATAAGTATGAGTTTACACTTGTACAGAACCTTGTATTTTCACCATAAGTATTTAAACATTTGTTTTAAATATAAGTCGTGAAAATGAAGAAAACATTTCGAATACAAGAAAGATTAGAACATAATGGGGTAAGATTGAATGTCTTTGACAATACTAAGCTAGCCAGCTATATGGAGAACATAATATTATAATGTTTCCTACAGATGGCGTATGCATATGAATACATGAAACAGGACTGATTTTTAAAATAATCACTTTCGCCATGTAAATGATGGATTGTAAGTTAAATGTCTTAAAGGAATACTGAAAAAGAAGAAAGGTTTATGGATGTATTTGTTTTAAACTTTCAGTACCCTTAATGAAATGTTTACTATTAGCAAAATGATGCAAGTTTTTAATTTAAATCATTGTTTTTCTACTTATCGAGTATTGTGTGTGATTTTACAAGCGAGTAAACTTTCCCGCCACATAACGTCTACACTCTACATTGGGTTACCATCGGGTCATCATTGGGTGTCTTTACTCACCCTGGCAAGATCCTAATAACTGGTTTCAACAGAAATTTACTAATTCGATCCTTCCCGACTACTGTTCCCTACCATCATCGTCGATGTCTGCGTCACAGACATCGCCTTGGCCGTCATCATCCGTGTCCTCCTGTCGTGTGTTGGCCACATAACGGCAATTGTCACACGCATCACCGACACCATCGTCATCGACGTCATTTTGAGCCCAGTTGGAATGGAACTGGCAGTTGTCCTGTGGGACAAACGAAAAAAAAATAACGTTTTTGTTTATTTGCCTTAAAATCAGTATACACGCTTTGGATATAGGTATGTGAATGTATTCATCATACAGCATAAAGAGATATATGTAGGCCAACATACACTAACCTGTGAAAGTGTCGGCTTATTTTGTTGTGTAGATCGTTAATGAGAACATTTTGAAATGCATATTTTTTATATTAATTCTTACATGGACACGGATCTTTTAGCTTGTGATCCATTTCACACTTGAATTTGTCTACATACATTTCACGTTTTCTCGAAAATTACAACATGGCAGACTGTATAACTTTTCATATAAGCGCCAAATCTTTGGACACTAACATATAGGGTAAGCAAACAAAATCCTTGCTTAGATTTGAAATATGCTTATGTTAAGCGCACAATTTTCTGCCATAGCTAAGGAACGCTTTTTCGTTTATGGTTAGCAGAGCCATTACATTGGACCCGGAGGCTTAATGATAGTTTACAGCATGATCTAACCCCAATAAAGATACCCAACATTCAAGAAAACTTTGACGAGAATTAGATAAATTGGGAGCGTGGTATATAGTTCTACATCAAATCATACATGAATTGCCTAAAAGCGTCTTCTATATAGGCCTAATCGAAATTAAGTCTGTAGCGTGACAGAACTAGGAACCTCCTTCTAGCCCATGTTTCATTATTGTTAAAGCCTGCTTAACATCTCAAACTATATACAGGAAAGAAGATTTGTCATGCAGAATCAACAGCCGGAATTATTGTAATCAGTGAAATTAAACTGGCAGTGATTGAAGCCAACATCGCAGTATTTGGGTCAATGACATCATGCCGCATAGGAAACAAGGTCACAACTGCGTCCCAAAATTCTGTCGCTCGGACGTCCGGTTGGTGTCTCCTTCAACTAGGCCCTACTGGCTATTACACATTCCTGTATCGGGTACGCTTACTATTAATAAGGCTGTATATCTCTGCTGGACGACAATTTAATCATTTTGCATTTAACCGTATCCTTTCAGGATTGATCGTTGATATCAGATTATTGGATAAGCATATACAGTTTTCAGTATTTACTGAAGGTTCTTGGCAACCGACAAGGCCTATTAGGTTAATGAATTGCAACATGCGATTGCTTCTACACTAAAACCAACATTTTTTGCTATGAAAATTAATTTTAATTCTCAATAACGAACTTTTAACGGAAAGAATGGTTGATATGACTTGCACTCACAGTTATGGGTATGTCCTCCAAAACGCAACTTGTTTTAATTTATTTAATACCATTTAAACAATTATTTAAGAACGTCCCATCTCATCCGGCAGTCAGCAATTTTTTGGCTATAAAATAGCAGAACAAATCTGCTAGGCGTAAAAATATTTCATGGAGAAACTGTTGCCTTACTCATTTGCTAGCAATTTTGGCATAGACCTATAATAGCGGCGCTAGGAAAGGGAAAAACTAAATTTTCGTCTTCACAACAGTATATCAAGAAATATATAAAGAAGTATAGGCCTATGTTCACGAGCACGTTGGACATGCCTAAACAGCAATTCGAACACAGGCTCCTCACCCTAATATCATCGACTAGATCATCGTCGTCATCATCGTCACAGGCGTCACCTTTACCATCACCATCGGTATCTTCCTGTCCACTGTTTGGAAGAGCTGGACAGTTATCCTGAAAAATTCCAAACCATAAAAAGATACTTATAACTAAAATTGTAACAAATTTAACACATTGTACAAACGGAGCCGAACAATACGATTATCGTGCATTTAAAGAACGTTGATCTGAATTAGAGATATATTTTGCTGAATTTCAATCACATTTAATGTTCGCGTGTGACGCGTATGTTGTGAAAAGATCCTTTAATATCAAATATTCTTTAACTACACATGTACAACTTGTAGGACTGTGCTAGCTTGACCTGCAATACTCTGGATGAAATACAGAAGAGGAAACGGTGAGTTAGGACGCCACTTTGAACCGACTGATCTGTCGTCTTGGGGGTTAAAAATAGTACACATGTGTTCTGTACAATAACAGTGAAATAACGGCCGGCAGCTAGTGAAGTAGGGTACCTGTTATGAATAACTTCGTTTGTGCAAAGGTTTGGTGTACTCTGGCCCAGCTGAACATGATATATCATGTGCATTCCCACAGCGGAATTTGTTTTTCCCCAACCAAGTCAACACGCATGTTATTTTTAAGTGAATAAATTCGGTCGAAACAGTTGTTCTTAGAAGCAAAATAATTAGTGTTTACACAGTGCTGAGAGAGTATGGACTATAATGCAATTACTTTGTCAAGTAAAAATTTTCCTCAGTTTAAAAAATAATAATGTATCCATGGAATTACCTTTGAAGGATAACTGTGAACGGAACAAGGACCATAATATTATATATTCAAAGGTATTAACTGTAAAATGTACACAATTACAAGAACATAAATATATTTGTTCATTCCCAATATGTTTTGAATGTAAAAATTAAGTTTTGCATATAAATATGGTAACATACCTGGGTACAATGGGTGAAAGTCCCTTTGTCTTCGCAATCCAATTGTTCATCGGGCCATCCGTCCAAGTCGCTATCGTAACCACACGCAATACCGTCACCGGCAAAACCAGTCTTACACTATGTAGACAATGAAATATGTCACATTGTTATACGAGTGTTAATATAAATAATTGAACTAGTAGAAGTCGATTAATTTGGTAAATTCAATTGAATAATTTTGGTGAATTGTTTGGACTTACCTTGCAGCTGTATTGCGGATCTGAGTAGGGTCCGTGGAAAATGCATCTAGAATCGTAATGACAATCAGATGTCCCCTCTGCGCACGGGTTGATGGGAATACATTGCTGTCATTAGGAACAATCCAAACAATAATTAATTATAACCATGGAAACAGGTTTACTGAAATGTGGACAAAAGGTATGCATATTATACAAAACACGTGAGTATTCATTGGTTCAGTAAAAATGGCGCTATACAAAACAGTATATAAAACACGTGAGTATTCATTGGTTCGGTAAAATGCCGCTGTACATACAGTAAAAATGGCGCTGTATCTAACATGACCCTTGACTATTTTTATTTCCCCATTGAATGAAAGTGAATTTCGACAGTCACGGTTTATTCTTGCAGCGACTATCATACATTATTTCCCTATTGAATAGAAGGCAAAGTCAGCACTTAATTATGTTTAATTAGAAGCTTTGGACATATCGTTTCGGTTTGCGGTAACACCATGTGTTTATCTCAACTAACGTGAAGCTGAGGTACAGGTTCTGAAAAGAACCGTATCGCACAAGATTTGGACATCTTACTTCCATTCAATCAATGAACTTTTCCCGGCTGTATTTGTACAGATGAATAACATTGTATATGAGACAAGAATCATCTTATCATCGTGAATTTAATTCAAGTGTAGGCCTATCTAGTTTGATAGTGCGATGACATCACAGGACATACGTCGCAATTAGCCGAAGGTGCTGAAAATCATTCAGACACACATTGCTCAAAAGTGTACGTTGTCGGTAGCAGATGAAGTATGTGTGACGTCATTGGCGATAAGTGCTTCTGGGACAACCAATGTGAAATCATCGTGGATCTCACGAGATAACGAAACAGTCACGCACTGAGGTGATTTACTACCCACACCTTCATATTGAATTTGTATGTGTTGCCATTACAAATGATGGAGCCCAGGATTGAAATTCCTTCGGTATACTTGCGTCAGAAAGATACATTCGTGTCTTTGATCGTCATGATAAGATCGATCACTTAAACATCGTAAATGTTTAAACGCTTTCTACGTCATGATTCGAAGTTGATCACCATTATAGATGTGTTAACGGTAACATAGTGAGTCAAAAGACGTAATCTAAATAACATACTATTGGAAAAATAAATAGGGCTTAGGTCTATAAGGAAACAAATCATAAAACAATATATAATTTCAACTATTTTCAGTGAACAAAATAACGACACTAATGAATACCTTTTATCAATGGCGCGTATGTTTCTGAGTATACAATGTGAAGGGTTGTTAATATAAAATACTGTCTACATAATTTTTGTTCATTTTCTATGCGGTTTTATTTTTAATCGGTTGGGCTGACCATGGAAGAAGTAGTGAATATTTCTTCTGACTATAGCCACACCAGTCAATTAAAACCTTAGGCTATATTCTAAGCACCATGGGCTCCCAGTAATATTACTGTGATACTATCACACTGCGGTTTGGTTTGCAGAATGGACGCGTGGTCAGGGCAGGGATGAGCCATCCTCTTGTGAGCTGGGGGCTGATCTACTGTACGTAGACCTACGTCAACGCGGTAGTTATGATGATCGTGACTGGACCGCGTGTGGCTTACCGAGCGTCGGCCTCTCTTGAGGGTCCCTTTATAAACAGAAATGATTCTCCCAATAACCACATGCCAGTAATCGATTTGCATTTCAAGATGATGCGTCTGATCTTATTATTTTGCGGAGATCAGCTCACAAGCAGCTCCATACAGTTGTCGAAAACAAATCCTCTCACGCTCTACACGCAACTCGACGATGACAATGATTGCCGTTCTGTTTATACAGGGCTTTAATTGTATTGTCAAATATGTACAACACAAAGGTACCACACTGGTATTTGGTAGTTTTCAAGATAAAAGCAATTCAGACAAAATCATTTCTCGGGATGATTAAGAAGAGTACCAACTTGACACCAAGTATTCAAGTTTTAAGATAAGTATTTGATAATTCGGTAACCAATGTTGTACCAACCCTTTCGTATAACTGCCTGTCTAATAGTAGTTGAAATAGTTGACATTGTTTGTACGCTCGTTTGTTTGCATGATGGTCAATCTAAAATATGATCATGGTAACCCAATCTGAACATAGGCCTACCTGTTTGTATCGTTTGGCGTGATAGACTCCCATACCAGACGGCTGATTGCCCCTGTAGCCAGTTGGACATTTTCTGCAGGTGTATCCAGGAACCAAATTTAAACAGCGATGCTCACCGCGGAAGTTGAAGCAAGCGTCCGACACAAGGAGGCACTAATGTTAAACAAGTGAAATGAACTTTCTAAATTCAAATGCAATTCACATTTAACACGTTAGTGTTCCGTTTTTCACAAATTCAGTTTGGAATGAGGTTTATTGTTTCGTGACAGACCAAAGTCAAATTAATATGTACATTGCATCATACATCTTCAACGATAGCATTTAAAATACTCTGTTGCAACTATACTGTCAAGGAATATCGTTTTCTTAAATTATGACTTAAACATTTCACTACAAGCATTGCACATTTTTTTACGGCGAAACAATTAATTATGATGTAAGATTAGTAACGTTTTACATTAATCAAGGGTGTGAATGGGCAGTTTTGACAAATCCACGTAAATATTGCTAGGGGTATTGGGGGCGCTGTTGTGAACAGCGCTGGGATGAAATCTGTAGTTCTGAGCATTTGCTTTGCTTTCCTTTATTGCTTAAATCTTTAAAATCTAGAGGATCACAACATTGCGATTTGTAAAAATCCGAAAATCCGGAAAAATCTGGACAAATCACATCCTGATTAATATTAAAGGCCTTAGGATATCAGGATATCAGGATATCAGGATATCAGGATATCAGTGGGGTGTTACTTTTCATTTGTTTAATAAACTGTTGTGAAGCTGCAGCAACATCATCATAACATTAACCAATATATCTTTGTTTACCTCGTTGATATCATAGCATTCAATGCCGTTACCGGTGTATCCAACGGGACAATTCTTGCATTCGTACCGACCATCCGAGAAACTAATACAATCAACACCATCAAAGCATGGGCTGGACAAACACGCATCTGTCAGTAAGAAATCAATAGGTCTAAGAATGAAGATTTAACAGCGATAAACTAAAATGAAACATTAGTGACGTGCAGGAAACACAAAACCTTGCCATCAGACTACGCCTTATTAAGTTTGGCATAGGGCCTAGGTCTTCACTTGTTCACAACGAAATGATGATTAGTCATACCGTTAATGGATAATATGACGGGACGGCTATCAAATGCAGTTTTCGATTCCAAAACAACGAACTTGTCAAAACAATGACCTGTCCATTTGAATTACATATGCAGAGAGACAACCAAAGCGAATGAGTGAACGAATAACCGATTTTACGAAATATGTATGTTAAAGCCAAAACCGTATAGTTGAATACCAAAGTTCGTTACTTACCAACTGGACATGGCCATTCATTGCACATGCGTCGTTCAGTGGTAGATCCCAGACAGTCTTTGCCACCGAAGGCTGGTGCCGGGCTGTCACAGAATCGACTATGTCGCTGCCAACCACCGTCACACGTCTTAGTACATGGTGTGTATTCGGACCACAATCCCCACTTGCCGTCAACTAAACAAAGTCCACATTGATAACGTTTAAACATCATCAAGGAGGTTGCAGAAGGCCACTTTGTATCGGTGCTCTGCTAACTGAACTCTGCTATCTAGACAATCGAGTTGGCAGTCTCACAATTCTGTGGCCGCTATTCATAAACCATTAAACCCATACATGGCCGTGTAGCCAGGGATGAAGACGTGTTTAATAGGATGCCAAACCTGATATATTTGTTGTATAATAATACATTCTATTAAATAAACCACAAGGGAAACTGAGTAGGTACACACATTCTCAAGGATCATACCATTTTCACTTATAAAGATAGCCAGTTTGATTGGTTGAATGTTGGTTTTAGGATCAAAATCATCACCCGGAACGCCTCATCGCTAAAACAATTCAAATGACACTTGTTTTCTAGAAGTCGTTGTAAGCCCTTTGCATATCATATCCTGTGGGAAAGGCGCTCTATAAATGCGTAGAATTATTGTTATTATATTTCAACACTAAACAGGAGGAGAAAATAGAATACTTTGTCTTTCATTCGTAAAAAAAAATTCCACAAATCGCGATGGATGGCTTAATTCCATTTGCGGCCGACATTGCCATGCGCCCTTACATGGAAAGAACCTCAAATGTTTACAAATATTTACCGGGACAAGGATCTCTGTAACACATCCTCTCCTCTCTTCCGGCCCCTTCGGCTTCTCCTGGGCACCGGTGGCCCCCATTTTTCGGTCGTGGTGAGTTACACGACCTTATTCTACTCTCTGTGCCGTTGCCGCATATCACGCCGCACGACCATGGAGTGAAGTTGCTCCAGCCGCCATCAATGATTTCTGTTACAAGGAGGGACGTTAGTTTAAAATAATGTTCATGGTAACAAAAATGTATATTAAAGTGTGCATGCTGAATCAAGTTAAGGTTGGAGAAAAACCTGTACAAATAGTCGAATTTTAATGTAAAACTTAGTTGATGTAAGGTGATCATGGAATCAATAATTTGGTCTCATTTGCTTAAAATTATTGCCCATATTTTTTCCAGAAGTTTACCGCAACGAGGATTCTTTTCCTTGGGGAAATTCATACAATTATGTTCGGGTTTGATGGTCGAAAAATCTGAATGCATTTTTACAATTCTGTTTTAAACGACATACTGTAATGTTGTTTTGATTTAATGGTTCACTTGATTCAAAGCATACTGGTAACTAGCAGCAATTTTGCCAACTTAATGATATATCGCTCGTGTTTGGGCTGATTTGACGGTACAAATAGATTTAAGTGTTGAATTGCTATTTTTCTGGGGTCGAGGAAGTTATAAGCTTTTATTTGAGATATTGAACGAAATAATCCGTCAAGGATTAGTACCAGCAAAATAAAAACTCAATTTAATATAATGCTGGCCCACTGTTTTAATTCGCACGGCTGTCAATCAGAATCAAGCGCGTTTTAAAGATCGCTGTTATACAGTTTCCAACATCCGAATTTCCTTTTTTGGGGGTTTAATAACGATATTATCTTTCAAAATTCGTTCACTTTTTAAATTCTATGTTTTGGGGTCTCTTGAGCCAAACTGGGATGATATACCTTTAAGGCTCTGTGGGGGTGTTCCTTTGTTTGAAGTTTTTGATCATTGTAATGTAATCCCATCGTCATTATTTGGCATATGTATTACAATGATGGATCATGAATGTAAACAGTAAAACAAACACAACATTAAAACAAATAAATACGTATGGACATTCTTGTGAAAACCATTTACCAATGCAAGGATCATTGAAGCAAATTCTCGTTTCAACGTAGTTCCCATTGCAATCAAACTGCGTCCTGTCACATGACCGGCCGCGTTGTTGGCTACCGTTGCCGCACGTGACTGAGCACGTGGTCCACGCAGCCCAATCACTCCAGCCGAGATTGTCATCTGATATAAGAGAAAGTGGGAATGTCATTCTCGTGCCAAACTGTAAACTTCCAAATGCAATCACTAAAACCTATTTGAATAATATTCCACCTTTGTCTAAACAACACTTACCGGTATATACTAATTAAAACACATTTCACCAACCTATAAAACACGTTTAAAAATGTAAGATGTATGTCTGCTTAAACAATAACATCATAATCCTTTTTACGCCTAAAATGATGTGAGATTTTTAAAGAAATCATTCAACAATCACTTACTAGGACACATTGCACAGCAATCGCCCTCATTAATAACTGGGTTTGCGCATGAAGCTGCTTGGCATCTAATAACAGAACACTCCACAGAAGGACCCTGTATAGATGAGAAATATGGAAATAAATAAATGGAATTATTTCTATGGTATGTGGAATTAAAAAAAGAACAACAACAAAAAAGAATAGTCGGAAAGTGTAAACAAGTGGTTTCACATCTGCTATCTTAGGGCAAGTTTGACTGCTAAATATTGTTAAGTAAAGCTGCACTATTATTTGAGCCAAACGTTTACGGGTCCAGTAGCCTGGTTGAACCAGCCTGATGGGTATGGTTTGCTTGCTTCTATGGTTGTACCAAAGCACAGCGGAAACCCATTGATGATTTGTTACCCAAAGTCGTTCAGGGCCCAATTTCATTGAGCTGCTTAGTAGAGAATTTCGCTAATATAAAACAGACTACCAGCCCAAATGCTTAATTTCTGAATGAAAGTTTGGCTGGGAACCAAAAAAATCTGCTAAGCAATTTTTTTCTGCTGAAAATGAAAATTGGCTCCTGGCAGTCATCTACTGAGCATGCGCATTGTAAAATAGGGCTCCACCTTTTTGTAATTGAACTCAGTGATATCACTTTGCTGATCGAATGAAAAAAAAGTTCTTTGAATTAGGTTCAACTCAGTGTAACAGAATGTTTATATTATAAAACTGTTAGAATTGGATAAATTATTGACCAGCAAATAACCAGTACACTCATTATCGTACCACGGAGGTTACTCGACACTCGCAGGACTTGCACTTGTCAACCTTGAACACGGCGCCATCGTCGTAAGGCACATTATTGTAAAAACAGCCGTTATGTATTTGATACTGATCAGCAGGGGGCTTCTGGTTCTCCTGTGTGAAAATGGAAATCCAAACAGACCAATCACTCGTCATTATACTTTATACAGTCTTAACTCACAAGGGCAGTTCTCTCTAAAGTGATGTCATGCAATGATCTTGTATGAATTAGTTTCGCTAACACCGGGACAGTTACCGACTATGCACACGCATTAGCCTGTCCATGGCGATTGTTGCTACCTCGGTCAAATGCTTTACAACGTTCACAGAGGTGTGGGTGGCGTGACTGACAGTGGGTAGCGTTGCTAAGGACGGGCGGGGCTTATATGGCCAAAGCTGGATTGCCTTATCTTTAAAAACAAACAGATAAAAGCCTCAAGGAATAGGGCTTGGCCGTGTCTTCTTGTCATTGGACAAAACTGAACTTGAGAAAATTGTCAAATAAACGACAGAGAGCTGTAACTTTATTCATCATGATTTGTACACAATCTTGTCTACAGAACTTACAATATGTTCAATTTTATTCCATATTTCATCATAGCCGCCGGACAAGACCTGAATCTGGTTGTTGAGATTGTTGATCTGTTCACAGGTTAAGGCGCACATCCCCTTCAAAGCGCCCTCTGTTGGCGGAACATTGGAGTGACTATAGCCCGAGTTTGTGAGTGGTGGTGTGTAGGGTGGCTCGTAGGGTGGTGGCATCTCATTCCTGCCTGGATTCCCAAAGCTCATTTCAGATGGGTCATTTATGTTACTGTTGCTGTTGAGGACATGTGTACTGTCACTACGACCGTTGCTACCCGTGATGGGCCCTGATGCACTGTCTGGACCTGGCATGGACGCTAGATTAAGAACGAACAAAACCTATCGATATTATGCCTATTTTTAGGGCAAGGCCTACTTCAAGTAGTTGATAAAGATTTCTTTTCTAGTTATTGCATATATATAAATTGAATATGTAAATTGAATTGAATTAAATATATCATGCACCTAAATGGAACTGAACTCGAATCGTGTTTATTACATTTTTGGTTTCAGTTCAGAAAAGCATTCACCTTTGAGGCCTTATTATAAATTGTAGGAACTTGTAAACAGGTGACAAATTCGGGGCACAGTGTTCATGTTTTACGAGGCATGACACTGCGGATCACATTCATTGTTTCAACCCAGGCGAGTGTTTTGAGTCCGACCATGGTATAATTCATGAGACGAGAACGAAAGGTCATATAAGCTTAGAAATGTAGTTAACCTAAGAATGAAACCTTCGTGACCTTTGTGTCATCAGTCGAATGCACAGAATATAGACAAAATACTGAAAAGAGTATAATGTATACTCAAACCTTAGACCAAACGTCTTCATGGAGAACAAGATAAACAAGTTCCACTTTAAATATATAATATATATCAGCATGGCTTATATGAAATAGTTTTGACTTTTGCATTTTCTTTTCTGATTAACGTTAACTGTTAATTTATTATTTCTAAGATTGGAAATTGATTATCTAGTTGGAAGTTTAATAACGGAATAGGCCCCAACAATAATGCATTTGGTTACGTTGTTGGCAGTCGGCACCGGGGTGTTGGCTTCGACACACGAACTTGTACATTATGTTTTCTATGTTAAGGTAAGAAACCTACATTAAAAAAAATTACAATTAAGTTCTCTTGGTTCTCGTTTTAAGTTATTACTGTCTCCCGTGTTTCGTCTGAGTCGCCTTTTAATTTAATGCAAAAGCATAAAAAAAATAAGTTGCAGAAAATGTCAAGATAACTAAGGCATACATGTGGGGCGTATCTTATGATTTATGTTGATCGGGGACCCAGGAGTCCACAAATTGCACTGCTTATCAAATTGAGGGTTTATTGTGAGTTTCACGTTTCAAGTAATTATTTCTCCATTGTCCCTTAATATCCTTGTCATTTTGTGGTGTTGGCTCTGGGGTCCTTACGTAAGCCAGATGAGCACAACATCGTACCTTTCAACATGTATGGAACATCACACACAGACATGAGTAAGTTACATGCGTGTAATCTTATATCACCAGTAACGTACGTTTTGAGAATACTTTCACAGCGGGTCGGGGAATGTGGCCAGTGAAAATAAATTGGGTTCAACATCATGCTGGCATGCTAGGGTCTGATAATTCACACGAACAAAATGTGGTAAACCAAATTATTGTGACGAAATTCTATCAAAGCCAGCGTATACACGTTTGGTAAAAATGCCTGCAAATGTAATAATTATCAAAAGACATATACATGTACCATGGAGGAAGGAAAATACCGAAACCACCATGTGAAATGGAAATGAATTCAGGTATTTTCGTATTCATTCTAAAGCGGAATGTACGTGCTGTTTAGAAATTCAAGTGAAGTGTTTTATAAAACCAACCAAGTAATTTTTATGTTAAACTGTGATCAAATGTGCTTTGGGAGATTACCAATAATAGTATTAAGTGACTTTAACTAACAAAATAAATATTATCTATGCTTAGCACAAATCTGATAACTATACGTTTTTAGCTAGATTTAGATCCACAACCGAAACTTTGACACCTTTATTTTTAGGCAATTGAACGGACGAGACATGTCATCACGTGAGGCTTCTGATTTTTTTCCCCCAAAGTGATCATCAGCATATCCTGACATAAATCGTCTGGGCAGTTATTTAAATTAATCATTGCTTTCGTCGGCAGCTTTCCCACCACGGATTTAAAGGTGTTACATGAAACAACAATATTTTACATCTATGACATTCAGTTTAAAACATAATTTATAATATTATGGACAGCTGATGTCAGTTGTTTTAACTTTTTCCCTGCCCTGGACGGCCCCTGCCCACAAATATATATTTTCATTGTCCAAAGATTTAGAATAAATAAAATAATAATAATGTATGTCTAAACTGCATTATCTAACTGAGGAAATGAATGGGGGAAACAGTAGAAGGTTTTTTAAAAGTCAAACAAGCTAATTGTTCCTACATTAAATATCGAAAGGTCAATCTAACATTCAAACCGAATGTTATTCCATAAGACTACCAGCAAACACTAACTTTCTGACAGTGAAACACATTGAGAATTTTTGTGAATAACAATGGTATTTTAATCATAATTAAGCATAAATACATCTGCCTTACCATCACTGATGTGGCTGGGTTCTGACTCCCCTGCTGATGGTATTGGGTAGCTACTTCCGAAGCTAAGCTGCGAAGACGAAGCGAAGCCAGTATCGATTATGCATCCTATGCTTAATAAAACATCCGTGGTACTGGTGTGGAACACAAACTTGACAGTGCTGAGTATACCCTGTCACAGAAATAACAACCCGATGATGGTAAGAAATTACGAGTATCTCCACGTATGAGTAACGATGACATATTTATAAAATCAACATAATAGAGAAGTCTCCATGAACCACGCTCTCACTTCGCGACAGGTGAGGACCAAGTTGCCCGATATTGGTTCTCCCCTGAACCATAATCTCACTTAGCGAAAGTTGAGAAACGAGTTGCCCGAAAAAGATTATTTTCAGAACCCTCTACCTCACTTCATAACGATAGTTGAGATAAACGCATCTTGGTACAGTTAATCTTATTTACTAAGTTAAACACTGGAACAACTTTCAGGTAAAAACTGACTCTTTATTATAGGCCATCGTACGTGTTTTCCGACATTTTTTCTGCAACTTCCTTTCATTTTCTTTTGAATCAAAACATTTTATCCGTGGAAAGGAACACAAATTTAGTTTAAACTGACACGTTTCACAAAGCAATAGTGAGAAGTATGGATTTATATGGGCGGCCAAAAGGGCCAAAATTAAAAACATATCCAACATATACCTTAAGAAGCCTACAAAGGACAAAACAACAGCCAAAGAACAAATTTGTCAATAGAAAGACAAATACAAACAAAGGACAAAACACAAAGAGTACAAAATGATCAATAGAAAGACAAATTAAAATGGCAAGAGGGCAAATTTACAAATAGACAAAGTCAAAATCAAGGGCAAAGGACGAAACGACATCAAGAGGACAAATTTACAAACAAGGACAAAATAACAAGAAGACAAATTTTCAAAAAGACGAAGTCAAAATCAAACAAAGGACAAAACGACAAGAGGACAAATTTACAAAAATACAAAGTCAAAACTAAACAACCGAAAGACTAACGCTAGTCAAATACAAACATTGTGTGGCAAAACCATAAAGGACAGTCACACACACGCAAAGGACGTTTTCCCAATCGAACAAAGGTCAATCGCGAGACGACAAACTTTTTATGTCCTTCATTTCGTCCTTTGTTTGATTTTGACTTCGTGTTTTTGAAAATTTGTCTTCTTGTTATTTTGTCCTTATTTGTAAATTTGTCCTCTTGATGTCGTTCCGTCCTTTGCTTGATTTTGACTTTGTCTTTTTGTAAATTTGTCTTCTTGTCGTTTTGTCCTTTGTTTGATTTTGTCTTTGTCTTTCTAAAAATTTGTCCTCTTGCCATTTTAATTTGTCTTTCTATTGATCATTTTGTACTCTTTGTGTGTTGTCCTTTGTTTGTGTTTGTCTTTCTATTGAAAAATTTGTTCTTTATTGGCTGTTGTTTTGTCCTTTGTAGGCTTCTTAATGTATATGTTGGATATTTATTTTAATTTTGGCCCTTTTGGCCGCCCATAGATTTACACCGTGTTGTACGAAAATGAATTTATGGTGAGTCCTGTATTTGGGGACTTATTATTACTTCCTAACAGGAAACTAGCAATGTTGTGATTAATATAAAAAACGGAAATTGCAGGTAAAATGAAAGCAATTACGGTCAAACCAACAACACTGTGACATAGGTGAAATGAAATGGCAAAAATAAATACCTCTTAAACTTAAACACTACAAGTCATATCATAATCTTTACGAATGTTATGTACAATTCAACACGTTTTGGAAATCACCTGAAAATGAACCACAAGTCAAAAATATCTGAAAATTAGCGCCCCTCCCCCACCCGATTGGTTGGTGATCACTCAACGCGTGGATAACGAACCGGAAGGCTGGACAATTATTCATTTTTTGTTTTACAGAAAACAAAAAAACTGTCAGCGCCTCTTATAAGAGTTAGGCCTAAGGATGATGATTTCCTCTTTTAGAAATGCAACCAGTTGATAAAAGCTATTCTACATGGTTGTTAACGTAGTTCGCACCCAATATGACAGTTTGTAACAGCTGAAATAAATGACGTTCAGGTAATATTATATTCGCTAGTTATGACATCTTTCAACACCACTGGCTATAGTCGAATTAGTGCATGCGCAAAGATCTTGACAGGGCTTCACCCCTAACTGAGAATTGTTTCACAAAAGTATTGGAAAACAATTTCTCAGTTAAAGGTGTATCGCCCTTGTTTACCGACACTTTCCTACTGTTTTTGTCTGCATTGAACCGTTTTCCTTTTTAGAAAGAACAAAAAGTACTTTGAAAACTTTCATTCAAAGTTTGAAATGAAAGTTTTGAGGGGTTTGCATGGTGCAGGGAGTATTGTTATCGGTTTTAATTGTGGAAACACCACGTGGCTTGAATCTCAACTATCGCGAAATCAGATACTACTTTGAAATGAGATATTTCACAAAACAAGTTGTCATGAGCTTGGTTTCACTGTAAAAAGGTGCAACAATTGATTTATGGCTAGATCCATCCAATTTTAAAGCATTTGCTGTCCCTTTCTAAAATAAAAAAAACAATGTTCCGATGAAAAAGACAATTTCTGAAATTGCCGTTCAAATAGCGATACAAGTGTTAACGAAGTCAAGCCATTGCTGTCACTTTATTCCCAGACATGTTCCTGTGAGAGCTACCTATAATTCAAAGCTTGATTTGATTACATTCCTTTCCAATGGGTGGCCGGGTGGCGCACTTACAAACCATATAATATATGATAGATCTGAGTAATTTTATTGAATTATTTAGATGGATTACAGTTGAGCCCTTTTGCTTTTGCCAATTCAGACTACTGTACACTGTAAAAATGGTGTTTAGAATGTAAATACCCACAAAATAAACGCGTTTAGGAATGAGTTTAAATGCTAAACGTTTTTAGCATTCAAACACACATCACAGAAAAAGCACAATCTAAACATGTTTTAGGCTAAACATGTGAAAAAATGTGTACAATTAAGTGTTTGCAAACTTGCATGGTATTGATGTAAAATCTTATTAAATTATTCAGCCTTTTCTCACATTAAGACGAACTCAAATGTTTAGTCAACACTTAAAAATTTTCTTGAAGCCTAATTTATATTTGCGCACCTATATATAATACGTCTAACCTACCTATTGTCTCACCTCAAAGGTATATAATTCCTGTGATAGTTCGGCCTCTATCCGTCAGGATATCGAAAATATTGTTAGATTTTAATATACCAATAATCAGTGTATACGAACCTTGAAATCTGAGATGCCATGCTTCCCTTCGAGACCCTTTCCAACTCGAAGCTTCATGCCGTCTGACGGCATATCCATGTAAAACGCAGATGGGAGGATCTTCAGCCCAATAAGTTGACAGTCCATGTAAAGAGTGACAAGATTACCCCGTACATCAAGGACGAATGTATGTAACTCTGTGTCACCTTTCTCGATATTGAGCGGGGAGAACTGTACCTCGCTCTGCTCAGGATCTCCCGATCCGAACTCGGCATACTGGACCACAGCTATATCAGTCCGTCGGTCAACGTGAAATCCAAAGCCACGGATTCGCCCACTGGGCTGGTCGATTGACACTAAAGTTCCACGGTTCTTATTGTCTTGTGAGACAGTTACGACCAGGATAAACCCTTCGTCTTCCCTCATTGATTCCAGCAGTCGTTCCAAAGTGCCTTGGTCCGTACCCAGGTCTCGCTCCATGGGTCTCATTTTGAAGGCTAGGCTGCCATCTGGTGTTTTGGTTTCCCTAATTCCCGGCGTTCTCCCTGAGATGCCGGCTGCATTTATCACATCTATCTCATCAAAAGCTGTGAAACAGAGAAACACGGCGGGTGATAAGGCAACTGATTTATTTGTATTATTTCAGAACAAGACCGAAAAAGAAGGGCTATGCCCAGATCAGATCAAGAACTTTTTTTACCGTGGTCAGATTAACATAAACTGTACTATCCATGTTTATGTTATCTGCTGATCAATTGACGCAGAATGAACTGTTTTCTGATGACTGATATTGCACGCGCCGTTCTTTAGAAATGAAATAAATTCTTCTTTGAAACACCTTCCTCCTAACAAAATGTGCGCCAAAAATGATCAAAATCATAATATCATAATAATAATAATAATAATGTATAGATTTATATAGCGCACGTATCCACCAACTAAGTGGCGCTCAAGGCGCATTATATTATTATCCCTGCTCATAAGGCTCATAAGGCTCATAAATCATTCCTGAAACCATCTCAGCTCCCTGGGGAGTATACAGCTCAATTGCTGCCATTTCTAGCGCATATAGAGCAAACCATCTCTGCCTTCACAGGTACCCATTTAACCCCTGGGTGGAGAGAAGCAATTATGGTTAAGTGTCTTGCTCAAGGACACAGGTGTCACGGCCGGGGCTCGAACCCACACTCTGCTGCTGGCAACACCAGAACTTGAGTTCAGTGCGCTAGACCGCACGACAATCCACTTTACGTGCATTATACAACACACGGGACCTACGGCTTTACGTCCCATCCGAAGGACGAAGCAATTATGGTTAAGTACCTTGCTCAAGGACACAAGTGTCACGACCGGGGCTCGAACCCACACCCTGCTGCTGGCAACACCAGAACTTGAGTTCGGTGCGCTAGACCGCTCGGCCACGACACTCCACTATCATATCATATCCACTATCATATCATAAGTCATCGTCTAAAAAACGTACGCAAAGGTTTGACGCTTCGGGTCCCATTGTACTGTATATTTATACCATTTTTTTTTTTACGGCCTTCAAAATATTTTGCTTGGTTGGTGGCGTAGCCAAAGGGAGACAGGAGGCGGCCCCTCACTTGTTGGCAAAATAGTGTCTGTCGGTAAATTCACAAGCTTGTTGGTATTTTTGATTGACATAATTTGTTGGTTCATTTGAGTTTTGTGTCGGGAAGTTTACCCCCCCCCCCTAAAAAAATGTTGCCCCTCCACTCTGAAAATCCTAGCTACGCAACTGGTGTCATGGAACACAACATGGAATTACAATGATTGATAGGCTATATCAACCCTGAAATTGAACTGAAGACAAACGTATAACGACAAACTATTAAAACAATGCCAGTTTTGCCAGTCTTTATATCTAGTTACTAAAATGTCAATAAGTTGTGTTGTACAAATTAAAACCAATATTTGGGTGAAATATTTGGCATTTTTATCTTTGCTTTGAAGGAACATTATCATCACATAGTCCACAATGAATTGTAATGACTAACTAAACTCATGGGAACTTGGGTAGGCCTTTCGGGTAAATGATCATGGGTACTTGGGTAGGCATATCGGGTAAATGATCATGGGTACTTAGGTAGGCATATCGGGTAAATGATCATGGGTACTTGGGTAGGCATATCGGGTAAATGATCATGGGTACTTAGGTAGGCATATCGGGTAAATGATCATGGGTACTTGGGTAGGCATATCGGGTAAATGATCATGGGTACTTAGGTAGGCATATCGGGTAAATGATCATGGGTACTTGGGGAGGCATATCGGGTAAATGATCATGGGTACTTAGGTAGGCATATCGGGTAAATGATCATGGGTACTTGGGGAGGCATATCGGGTAAATGATCATGGGTACTTAGGTAGGCATATCGGGTAAATGATCATGGGTACTTGGGTAGGCATATCGGGTAAATGATCATGGGTACTTGGGTAGGCCTTTCGGGTAAATGATCATGGGTACTTGGGTAGGCATATCGGGTAAATGATCATGGGTACTTGGGTAGGCATATCGGGTAAATGATCATGGGTACTTGGGTAGGCCTTTCGGGTAAATGATCATGGGTACTTGGGTAGGCATATCGGGTAAATGATCATGGGTACTTGGGTAGGCATATCGGGTAAATGATCATGGGTACTTGGGGAGGCATATCGGGTAAATGATCATGGGTACTTGGGTAGGCATATCGGGTAAATGATCATGGGTACTTGGGGAGGCATATCGGGTAAATGATCATGGGTACTTAGGTAGGCATATCGGGTAAATGATCATGGGTACTTGGGTAGGCATATCGGGTAAATGATCATGGGTACTTGGGTAGGCATATCGGGTAAATGATCATGGGTACTTCGGTAGGCATATCGGGTAAATGATCATGGGTACTTGGGTAGGCATATCGGGTAAATGATCATGGGTACTTGGGTAGGCATATCGGGTAAATGATCATGGGTACTTGGGTAGGCATATCGGGTAAATGATCATGGGTACTTGGGTAGGCATATCGGGTAAATGATCATGGGTACTTGGGTAGGCATATCGGGTAAATGATCATGGGTACTTAGGTAGGCATATCGGGTAAATGATCATGGGTACTTAGGTAGGCATATCGGGTAAATGATCATGGGTACTTGGGTAGGCATATCGGGTAAATGATCATGGGTACTTGGGGAGGCATATCGGGTAAATGACCATGGGTACTTGGGTAGGCCTATCAGGTAAATGATCATGGGTACTTAGGTAGGCCTATCGGGTAAATGATCATGGGTACTTGGTTAGGCATATCGGGTAAATGACCATGGGTACTTGGGTAGGCCTATCAGGAAGAACTTGGGTAGGTATATCGGGTATATCATGGGTATACTTGGGTAGGCTTATCGGATAGATCATGAAATACGGCTATATAATAGCAGCATGCAAATATGTATATATGGAAATGATTAATTTGATTTGGTTTGTTTCAGACACTCCAAACACGAACCGGTGAAGACCAACAACTAGGCCTACGTTTTAAATTTGGTTATTTGCTCAATAGTGCTTGGAAAAATCAATCCAAGTATAAAAGATAACTCAAGGAAACTGATACAAACGTGACAATTTCTGGAAGAGCCTATAGTAAATGCTAATATTGATTGTAAACCGTTTGGTCTCACAGACATTCATTCAAATATGGGCTAAAAAACTCCTAAGTATCCTAAGTATAGAATCAACAAATATAATGTAATAACCAGCTTACTTCATTGTGTTTTTATTGAGAAAATAGTGAAAATGCATATAGATTATTTGTATTAATTCTATTGAGCTGATGCTGACCCATTTGATATGTCTACTTGAATTTTCATTACCGTTTTATCGAAAAATATTTTGTTTAAAAACCTAAAATATTTAAGACGGAATAACGGAATAAGGTTTGGTCCCATTACTATCTCAAAATGAAAATAAATCACTATTCGCTTCGTTTCATATGGGAAAAATAAAAATGATTACACGTAACCTTTGAATACTTATAAAAGGATTGATAATATACATATCTGTTTGGTTAATGAACAATAAAAACCATACAAATTAGAAATTTTTAAAAGCTCTGACCATTCTCAAATGTTTAACATTAATCTTAATATATTATTGCTTACAACTATACTGTTGATATTTAGTAATTTTTGTATGTAAAACAATTAAAATACATTTGCAGTCCTCCCAGTGCCTAATTTGCCAAATATAGGTTTTTTAAATAGGTTTTAAAAGCAAAATATACGTTATTATAGGTTTACCAAATGCCAAAATATAGGCATTTATTGGTTATTTCCAGTGATTATGCAGTGTTAAGTAACACGTTTTTGGTAAATTGCCTACCTTCTGAGTACTTTTTGCAACAAAATCTAAGCGCGGTACACATGTTACAGTTTGGCTACTGTTTTGGCTTCATCTCTTTATACTTACGAAGTAATTTTTCTTAAAAGTCATGTGGATTTTATGAGGAAGTTGACAATGTGTTGCAGAAGATTAAAAATATAGGTTTTTATAGGTTAATATAGGTTTTTTGGGAAATAAAGGTTCCCATTTTGAAATATATGTTTTTATAGGTTTTATAGGTTTCGCTGGAAGGCCTGCATTTGTTATCAAGACTTCTATTTCGCGAGTATTCGCCCAAATTGCCATGATTTGAATTTGTCTGTGAAGACGTTAAAAATATATACGAATCCTGAGCGACCGAGACTTGTTCTTTCAAGGATAAACGTCCAATTATTTTCACAAACTAAACCTAAACACAACTTTAAAACGGACCACAACACTCGTCGCAGATTTCCGATCACGCGTGTCCCTTCTTAACCCATCACTGATAATGTGAGGTCCCCTGAGGGTCGGAGACAGTCAGCTGAAACCCTTTTGATGAGAACATCATCCCCTCCCCAGTGGGGGAATCCCTATCTATTCTCTGCACACAATCAATGTTGACAAATCATTACTTTTTCACCAGGACCCAATGGAAATTTTTGTATCCAATAACTGAATAAGTTATACCGGTACACATTACGAGTTTTGTGTACAGGTGAGCCCGGCTGAGGAGTCCTATGCAATGAGTTTGCTATCGCCAACGGCGCTCACGTACCATCATTCAACATTCCAACCTAAATTCCAACCTTTTCGTCAATATATTGCTATGAAATGTAACAACTGCTTTTGAATTGACATAATACTGTTTACATACCTGTTGTAAACTTGCAATGAAGCGCGGAGCACATAAGGCATACGGCAAGCACATAGGTGATCGTATTCCGCCCCATGTTGTCCCAAGCCTAAAATAAAAAACGGAAACAGGAATACTGTTTTATTAAAAAAGAAATATCATCAAATGAACCATAAATTAAAAGAAAAATTGATATACATATGATTTCATAATGCAAACGTAACGGGATACTTAATATTAGATCCTTACAAACGTGTCACTGTACTGAAACAACGTTAAAACACACCTTCATGTTTTGATTTGATCGACTACTATTTGCTAATAATTGAAGTTTAATTTTTTCCACTTACTTTACTTACAAAAGTTTTACAACGGTTAAAAAGTTCACTGTTTCAATTTTGATGCTGCATTTCCCTTAAAAATCAATTAAAAACGTCATTCACAGCCACTTGTCATGTCAACTGTACTTACCGTTGGAGACACGGCTTCTTTAATTATAATATTCCACAGAAATTAAGATTAAGTGACGACTTGTTGAAAATATTATCCCAAAACAGTCGTCAGAGGGTATAAAAATCCTTATGGCATGTGAATCATCCAAGGTTAGGTACGTATTCCTTCTAGTCAAGAAATAAAGATCCGTCACAAAGAAATCCTTGGTCTTGAGTAAGTTAAGATTCTCACTATCATCAAGCGCCGTCTGCGCCTATGTCACTCAGTGATTGCCCCTCTCAGACTGAAGTTCTATCTTTTTATAACAATTGGCAAATTCCGCTGTTTGGTGTGTGTCAATCAAGGAATAAGCTACCCGGAAAAGGTGTTTACTAAACTTCTTAGCCGAACGCTGGACCACCTGCAGTCATAGATGGGGTTGCAGCTTTTCTCGCTGGTGTATGTATATACGGCGCTCAAAAGCTGGCTCTATGGTTACAGCGGGCAATTGCATTGGTGTATTACTTCCTTAATAATAAAACCCGATGGAGAGCACGGGAGGGTTTATAGCTGGAGTGCAACGCCAACACTTTCCTGTCGTTTTCTGGGCCGAACGGGCCTGAAGTCTCGGGTGATGGCAATGTCTACCCAATCATGGTTCAGCTGACTCCCATGAACACGCCCCCACTGCGTAAAACCAATGCTGCAGCAAACTTTGTGCGTGGCTAACAACTGACCAATGACAGACGCGCTGCGTGGGTTATTCCAAATTAATATGGCGAGTGCTGGGCGGCACACTTTCTACAGTCGAGTGTATGGGTGCATAATATATGTATAACATTAACTCAGGCCACCAACAAACTCGTGTCTGACAACGCTAAAAAGTGATAACACCGCCAACGGATAAATCACGCCAGGAATCACATCGGGTGGATGGGATTCTCACTTCTCTTCTCTAGGTCAAGTGCACAGACGAAGGATACAATAAAATGGTCGGCGACAACCAACTCCCCTTGGGTGTTGGTTTTTTGGTTTTTGTTTGTTTTTTGAAACCACTAAATAAGTCTAAGTAATCACAGTAACGGGCTCCTCAACTTCCAAGTAAACACATCCTGTCGCCTGGTTGACAATAAGGAAAATCATCAAATTATTCGCGTTTTGTATTATTGATGGGCAATGAACATAATATGATTAATCATGGAGCTAAATGAAGTGAATATTAACAATTAAACCTTAACACAAATACCTATTATTCTTTGTTGTTCTTAAATGTTTATATTTTCGTTGGAATGTGAAATCTACATTAATAAAGATGACATAATTTGAGCTTTTTCACGATAAAATTATTGACGTCATCATTGTCAGAGCCAGGTGGCATTGTAACAAATACTGCAATACTGAAATATTGGACTTTCGCGGTATTAACACATGGTTAATTTGGGCCTACTCAGTGGACCGTGAAGCCGTCAAAAATCAGGTTAGGATGTCCCCCAAAAGAATGAAGAAATAGGTTGTGTATATATGAGCAACTCAAAACAAACGGACTTCCTTTTAGCCAGCAATCTTATTGGGTGGCGTTGTCTGGAGCCCTGTCTCCCGTTTTCCTTAACATACACGTCTGGTGTAAATAAATGTGAATCACATCATAGGCCTATACCATAATGTAGCTATATTAATTCACAAACTACGAATTAGTGAACAGAACAGCTTCGCACGCGTGGAAGTAATAAGTACGGTAACAATTATTATTGTACGGAAAGTGTACATGTGTATGCGATATGTCAGACGCCAGGAGATTTCCTCCATCCCATTATACCAGGTAGCCAATGGGGAAAATAATTAACAATAATGTCCCTATAGCGTGGAACTACCAGACACACTGATGGTCCTATAAGGGGAAAGCGTGTACAATTTACGAAGGTCATTAAGTCACTTGTAGGAAATATTTTGTGATTTGCAATACAACAAAAGCCTTTATTGGTGAAAGGTCACTATAATAAGCGTATTTCATATTTCATTTCAAAAGATATGTGGGCTTACAGAGTATAAGTCAGGGTGCCCAAATAAAAAGGGGCGCCCAAATTTGTAATTCTTTGTAAAACAGGGTGTCCAAATGTTTAGCGTAGAATACATTTGCATGAGTATTTCAAATCAAACAGGGTGTCCATTTAGCAAACAGAGCGTCAGGATAATGAAGGGCTTTCAACATGAATTGTTGGACTTTATATGTCACACAGGCCTACACTATTGGCAATCTCAAAACAACAAATTATCTTAAAACTTACTTGGTGCACAGTTAATGGTGGTATGTAAAATGAAATATTTGTGTTTGAGGTGTCATCATTTTAGTTGAATTAGTAAAATAATCACCTAACTGTAATTCCTAAAGCTGAATGCATTTTCACTTTTCCCCCGTCAACGACAAAATTGAATAGCCTAGTTGAAACTTGCACACTTTTGCTTCTGCATGTATTTCTTGATACTTACAGACTGATGCTGTATAGGCTATGAGAGGAAACTTGGCTAATTTATAAGGAGAACAGTATGGACTCGTTTTGTTCTGTCTTAATTAAAACCACATAAACAAAATGTTCGGCGGTTTACTAATTATACCCTTGTATGTAGTGCCACTCTGAATTAAGTACAGGCTCACTGATGTATACGTGGATATTAACTACGTGATGGGGATAGACCTAGTATACCGGTAACGTACGGTACAAAGGCATACGTAGTTTTCGAATGATCGCTTAGAATTCTTTTAAGTGCGTTGGTGTGACAGTTCGGGTGTCTGACTGAGTGTTTTGGAAATCACCCATGATAATCCAATAATTCGACAACGTGCTTTTTATTTCTGAGGACAAAGAGACGGGAAATGGGACGGACGAGTGGGATTGAGTGGGCATTGCATGTACCAGACCTACAAGTAAGCCAAAATAAGTAACGGTAAAATAGGTTTGCATATACGGTTTAAATTAAATGTTTAGCTATGGACCAAGAGCTGGGAACAAGTTACATACCAAGACAAATTGGGGGTATTCACGGTTAGGTTTTTCTCATTGCAAAACAAGAGCAGTATAGGCCTAAGCCTACTACTTAAGGAGTTTGAGGTGCTTTCATTTTACGTTCTAGTATATAAGATCCAAATTAAGATCCTACCTTGGAATAAATGAAGTTAGTGATTGCCGACCACTTATTTGTCTCATTTACGACACATAATTGTTAGCTTAAACTTTTATAGGTTGTTTGTGATTCAAAGAGAGTAAGCATATACTCAAAGAAACAGTTTTGGCAAGATTACCAATGTTGCTTTAAAATAAATGAAAGACACCAAAGTCCTGAGATTGCGATTACTATAACTATAAATCTCCCCGCGGCCCCGTTTGATAGATGGAGGGAAATATAGATGTATTAAAAGGGATATTTTAATGAATAAAATCAGTCAAGCACTACTGCCCTGGGGTCTATAATAAATAACATTTGACTGATTATCTGATCTGACTCTACTGAACACGCTTGTTAGTATACAAACTTATGGAAATGAAAAAGAATACATCCATCAGCATTTTTATTAAGCTTATGCTTTGGGCATACGTCAGTGCAATAGACAACAACCAAAGAGGGGGTTACAAACAGGTGTTTCCAACCAACAGACGGGGAAGCGTTTACATTTATCCGAAGGTATTCATGACCTGCCATAACTCGCAAGCCTGAGAGAAGAATCACTTGTGCGCCTTGTCATAAATTATGATTATTTTTAGTCTAACTTAACAATGAGCACATTCCATAAAAAATGACTCAACTGGGTGAAATCTCGGGCTTTTATGGCTTAAAGCCAAGAGTTGACAACAGAAATTAATACCACGTCAGTACCGGATATGGTATGTCAATGACATACGAAGGTATAACATTGGTACAAATGGGTGTAGGCCTTATTTGGTATAACGTACGTTCAGTTCAACCCTGCACATGCAAAAGATAGGCTATATCATAAAACTAACGCGTGGAGAGTTTCAACACGTTTTGGGAGAAAACGACAAAAAATGGTTAGGCTACATATTTTGTATACAAAATTTACAAAAATATTTCCGGACGCAACTTATTTCTAAATTCATGTTTCCTTTGATGAAAGCACTTCAGAAGATATAACTTCTAATGTAACGATGACTGAAACGTGTCGCGTTAAGCAAGACTGTGACGATCACTCCTATTGTTCAAGGTAGCGGTTGTTACAACAATACCAGTAACTGTAATAATGTAATAATGACTTCATAGAGCCCTCCACTTCAACAATCATCTCAGCAATCGTATACAGTTGCATTTATGTTACAAGGGAGGGGGTGTCTGATGTTCACAAGCCCACAATGTATTCTTGAAAGACAAGGTTGGTTCACCTCACTACAAATTTCACTGAGAACATATTACATTCTTCGAGAGGATCTATAAATGTTTATCTGTGAACAATTTTGCGAGATCTTGCTTCTAGAAAACAAAAATGAAAATACATTCACAGTTTCAGACCGAAAACACTATTTTTGGATTAAATAATCGACATGCCAATCGTTTATCGTTATTATTTTGTACAGGAAACATTAATTTATTTAATATAGCCCTAATGAGAGTCATGGTTATCTGTATATCATTATAATCTTAACATCCAATAACATTTCACGAAGCTAAACTTCATCGTGACATTTTGGGAAATAGAAAACAAAACACCTCAGCAATTTCTAAAGATAAATCCAACACGTATAGACTAATGTATAGAGCTTACACGGGGGCAGGGGGTAAGGTTTAAGGTTATTGCGGAGGGAGGACTAGGGTGGAATTGGGAAATTATTCAACCACATGCCCTTGAACGTGTTTATGATTTAATTTTCTTTCGCACCTGTTGTTTGGCTGTATGTTTCCGTAGATGGAAAGACATTAATGCCGTGACCCTTTTTTGGGAAACTGACACACGGAAAAACATTGGCTCTAAATATAAATGCCGACTGAGATCAATATATATATATAATAATAATAATAATAATTTTTTTTTTGGGGGGAAGGGGGTTCACACCCCACTCCCCGGTTTCACACCCCACTCCTCCCTTCGCTACGACCCTAGACCCCGAGTCAAGTCCAGCCACTCTGTCCCCACGTGCCGGACCGGTATAAACCGTCTACTCGAACGATCGGTCACTTTTCTGGTCGTTATTCTGTTGAAATGTTACGAAATATATTAGTATTGGATGTACTATATAATATGAATATTGAGCTCAATGTAAATCTTACAGGCCAGGGATTACGCATGTAGTTGCTCATTCTTCCAAACAACTACGTGTCCGAATGTGGCAGTGCATGTGAAAATGTGAATGGAATTTGAAAGTGGAAACCACTTTACGGAATGATATTCAGGTGTAGGCCTATCCGGAAAAATAGCTCTAAGGACGGAGTAAAATTACATTTGGAAATCATTTCCCACCAACAGGTAATATCTTATAAATACCATCGAATAATATTTGTGCGAAACCAAATGCACGTACGTGCCCTCAAGACTATCTGCACGGATCTTGAGTATCCGTGCTGCACACGGATCTTGAGTATCCGTGCTGCAGGCATTCAGGTTAACTTCTAAGCTAACATGTCCCCGGCGTCAAAGCTTTCCCCCTAACTATAGTCGGCCTACACCGAAATAGCTCTGCTTGGGCACGGATAAACCTGATTATATGTTTGTAAAGGAAACCAATGTTGCACGTGCATGTCCATGGATAGTATCGGGCTACAACTGTTGCACATGAGCGCCAAATGTAACGTGATTGCCGACGTCCACAAAAGAAAACAACGCATCATTGAAACTCTGGTGGTGATTAGGCCTTCGTGGCTTGATCGTGTTTGAACCGGGCACACGTGAGAAAACTACTGCCCGGAGTAGTTGCAGTAAACAACATTTCCAAAAGGCGGCAATGCAGTAAACTCGTTTGCCACATGTACCCTCACGACGAGCCTTGAAATGTTTCCATTAATCATGACGGGAGAGAACGGAAGACAGCAATCATATTTAGTCCACTGGGAAATAATATGCCTTTTAGCTGGCCAACAAAGTCGACGAACCCGTTTGGATAGCCAACCACCGCATTTCTTGTAATATCCTCTGTAGGCCTATACACTTGTGGTAACATTTTTGAAATAGGATTGTTTTCCCATCATTTTGAATGACATCTGAATTGAACTGCGGGCATGGTTTTAGCAATTTTTTCCCAAAAATGTTCAGGTAAAATGCCTCTTTGCGGTATAAAAACAAACATTTCTGTAGCTGCAGGATCTGAATAAAAAGGTTATTGTGTGAATTCATATTTTATAAAAGGTACCTGGTAAGTATTTGGACTAAGCTACACAATTAACTTGTGAAAGTTTGCGCTCAATTTCGGTCCATCACATGTTTCTGAGAAAAGTGCAAAATACGTTTTTCGATTTGTAACACGCGTCAATAACGCACACGCAGTGTTATTTGCCGTATCGTGGTTACATGATATTGCGCTGCAGAACGCAATTATTAACAATCAACCGATCCAGAATAACAATTAAATGACACATGCATTAAGCCTTTCCATGACTGATGTTGCTATGTTGGTCAAGCACTTGGCTTTTATGCAGAGTTTTCAGCATTTTAATGGTTGCGAACATTTCATTTATGGAAAAAGCGTATATACAGGGGCTTTAAGGATTCATAAGTTCAGAAAAGGTTGGATGTAATAACTCGACGCAAAAATAACATTAAGGTCTATTTACGTTAAGTAATTCGTCATGAGTTTGATTATGAATGCCTTTTCGAGGAAATACTCATTAAACCACCGCCACAACACAAACAAGGCGTGGCCCCCAGACAGCTGCTTATCGTGGGGGTGAAACTCCAATTTTAACCAGTTTGTTTTCAAAGACATCTTGGGCTTCTTTTGACGCACGTCGCGTGGGATCCCATCGGCATGGTAACATCTGGCGATGTGGTCAACAGTTACAGCTTGCAGCTAATGACATGCACCCCCCACATCTTTCAATTTAATCAGCGGGGTGAACATGGTTCAGAAAGCCCGCCATTAAAGTGGACATCTCCCCTGCGCTGGTAACTGTCAGAGCGCACTGACCGAAACATCAATTTGAAGTATTTTCTCAATATCGTATGGTCGCCCCAAAGGTGGATTTTATATAGCACATACAATATTATCGTCCAATCGTTAAGTCTTACGATCATTTCGGGCGCTCGACACAACTCTCAAAGCGACATAATCAGTGTTTCACACTGGAAACAAGAATGACGAGAGTGTATCTTTAACGACCGCGAAAGCTCATGCGATTCTGTAACGAAAACCTTGCAAAATGTAGGCCTACCTTGTACATTTTGGTATTGTAACACAACCCACACTTTCATCTCATTTTGGTTCACGGTGCCCTTCCACCCCCCGCCCCCCGCCCCCCACAGTTTGATAATCAAGCTCCATTATGCATGATTAATGTGACCTCTAATAAGGTCACACCGGTATTCCGTAATACCAAGCTGCCATTCAGAGTGATTACATAATCCGGAAGTACTCAAACAAATGTTATCTGAGCCCAGGCCAACTGACACAACTCTCAATGCGGCGCGGCTCAGACACCGTGCGCCGAGCCCAGACCCACTTGTCAGAAGTCTCCAGCCGTGCAGACCGCATGGCCGAGATGCTCAGACAGTGTTTGTTTTTATTCTTTGCCCTTTATCGCTCGAGGTCATTATGTCAGCCGTGGGCGCTGCTGGACCATGGTCCTGGCAAATATTAGAGCCATCTGTGGACATTCCTTTGAACTTACTGGCCTTCGCAAATGAGAAATGGCCCAGTTATTCAAGCGATGATGACAATTTGTGGGTAAATCTTTCATACAATATTACAATTATTAGTTGAAATATTCTTGAGGATTGGGAGCGGTCAAAATACAAAATACAAATTTGAATGAGAAGTTAGTTGCCCAAAGTACCCTGGAGAATAAAATCCAGACGGTAAAGAAATTACCTAAAGCCTCCGACATTTATCTTTCTAGTTGCATTTTGTTTAATTTTAAATCGTCTGTGCTTTTGCCGACAAAGGTGACCTACCGTGGGTATGTGTGTACGAATCCTAAAGAAAATAAGCCTGGATAATGGATCAGGATTCAGGACGTAGAGGCTATTGCTGATTCTGAGATTAACCTAGATTTTACATTTTAATTGATATTTATGTACGGTAATTGGTTTGATTTTGGGTAATTAATTTAATTTTGCCCTACACCGCGCCTTGAGCGCCCAGCAGGGTGGATATGTGCGCGCTACAAATCTTTATTATTATTATTAACACCGACGTGTATACTCAGTGCCTTCCGAGTGTCTGTGGAAAAAAAACTTCACAGGCGACTTGTGCGGGATTCGAACCCACAACCTCCTGCTTATTAGTGCAGACGTCTTAACCTCTCGACCACCGAGCTTGCCCGATGAAGATTGGCTGGCTACAATCCTATATAGCAGCGGTATTTATAGGTTGATGAAATTCTTACGTCGGGTGATTAACAATTGATTTAATTTTTCCCCTACACCGACGTGTGTATAGCACTGTATAGGCCTACTCAGTGCTTTCCGAGTGTCTGTGAAAAAACTTCACAGGCGACTGTGGCGGGATTCGAACCTCCTGCTCAGTTT
Source organism: Zoroaster sp. YZ-2022 (assembly GCA_029582265.1). Taxonomy (NCBI): domain Eukaryota; kingdom Metazoa; phylum Echinodermata; class Asteroidea; order Forcipulatida; family Zoroasteridae; genus Zoroaster; species Zoroaster sp. YZ-2022. Next base: position 5,152,426 of record CM055821.1, on the reverse strand, counting down.
AATTAACATTTAAAAGACAAGACACCCCAATAGAAAAATATAGTACTGTATATCAGCATTCAAATCGATAAGCCTGAGCTCAGAAAAACCCTTCAAGTGAAACACAAATAGGGCCATTTACAAACGTCAGTATATCGAATTGAAAAGGTAAGAATCCTGTCTTCATCGTGGCGCGTTCAGCACAGGCTCTATACATTATTAACCACGGCAGTCACTCTCTGTAAAACCCTAGTCACACTAGAGGCGGAATGAGCCGGAATGCCGTCGGAATGAAAATTCTTTGTATATTCCTGGATATTCGAAGTGCATTCTAAAACTTCTGACTGCATTCTGAGTGCATTCCAAATAGGCCTATTCGGGCCCATTCTTGTGGCCGGCCCGAATGTTTTGCTCATGCTCAAAACTTTCGAGGTGCATTCGAAGTGGAGAAATATCGAACGGCATTCGAAGTGTATTCTAACTGCACTCTGACTGCATTCTAAATATTCTTACGGCATTCCAACAGCATTCGAAACATTCTGATCGCATTCGAGGGAGAATCGAAACGCCAAGCCACTTCAAATCCTGCCAGAATGTCCCGAATGCGCCTCGAATGAGCCGGAATGCACCTCGAATGCATCTTGATTGCTGCCGGAATCTATTTCGATATTAAAATAATTCAGCTGGAATGCACTTCGAATGCCGTCAGAATCTTTCGATTGCCGCTCGAATGCGGCTCGAATGCAGTCGGAACGTCCCGATTGGCCCTCGAATGAGTCCGGACGTAATTCAGAACACCGCCGAATCGCATAAAACCGCGGCCAGCTGCCGCTGGAACGTCAGTCTGCTTTGAGGAGTCGCCTGGTCAACATCACGTCATGCCGAAAATGAAGAAGGGATCCAAGGTCAAGAAGTCCACCACTGAACGGGGCAGAGGTGCTGCAGCCCAAGAAGCTCATGAAGAGCCAGCTCCTGTTGTTGAAGATGCTCCAGCACCTTCAGAGTCTGACGCTGAGTCCACAGCCCCTGCCCCTGCTTCCCAGATGGACATAGTGGCCGAGGTCCATCAGCCAGCAGCACAGTCCTCCTCTGACAGTGATGATGAGCTTCCTCCCAGTGAGGCTGCCAAGTCCCAGAAGAAGCGCAAGAGGGAGCTGGTGACGGCTGACTTCACCGAGGAGCAGGAGCAGGATATGGTTGACTGGCTCCAGGCCCCCGAGCAAGATTGCCTCCTCAACAAGAAGCACCCCAACTACATCAAGAAGGGCCTGAAGGACGCACTGTGGGAGCAGAAGGCCAGGGAGATGGGCAAGACCAGTGACCAGCTGAAGAAGTGGTACGCCAACATGAGATCAAGGTTTGGCAAGCTGAAGCAGACTCCCTCAGGTTCTGGCAACACTGAACTGACTGCAAGGGACCGCTGGATCCTGCGCCACTTCGAATTTCTCAGGCCCCACCTCATCGTCCAGGGCAAAAAGAGGGTCACTGTCAGTGTAAGTATTTTATTTCATTATTTTCATGTTTTCATTTTGATGCTCCTGATGAAATTGCAACCATTGTCCACATGTTTTCACATTACTTATGATTGTTTCTTCTCCAGATGAAGGCCAAGGTCCAAGCCAGGGCAGCTCCGGCTGCAGCAGCAGGAGCTGCCCAGTCTGAGTCTGAGTGTGATGCCGCTGATCATCATCCCCCTGCAGCCGCTCAGTCTGATGCAGACACTTCCTTGGGGTCCAGGTCCAGGGCTACTGATCACACTGAGGCTACCAGGAGCAACATTGCTGAACTGCAAAGACAGCTGCTGAACAAGCTCTGCAAGGCTGAGAAGTCACCCCTGCAACGCCAGAAGGACACCTTTGCTGACTTCATGAAGGAGGTCACCTACACATTCCCTCCCCCCATGTGGCTGAGGATCCAGAGTGAAGTCAACAGCCTGTTGCAGAAGTACCAGTTTGAGCTTCACCAGCAGCCTCCATGATTCCTGCTGATTCAGAATGTTGTTGTTGACTATATTCTCCTCCCTTGACAGTAAGTGTGTTTAAAAAAACCCGATTACAGTGGTTCCGGGCAATTGCTTCCTCTCACGATAAAAACGATTTCGCACAATCGGTTATGATGTTAGGTAAGGTATTCCGACGGCCCATACTTCCAATGGCCCATTTATCCAGCAAAAGTGAAATTAATTTGTCGGATAATTCTTATGGCAATAGGCGAAAACCCATTGTTCCCACCGCTATGTACGTGTATTCCAACAGCACAATTTTGTTTTAAGCCCGACGGCCAATATTGTTCTGACAACAAATATTTGAACTTTCCCACAATGACAATTACAGCCCCGATTATGGAACAATACCGGTATGCTGTTAAATGGAATTTCATTATGACAGGTGTACTTAGGCTTGTCAACTTGTTTGTGTTTTTAGAAGAAAAGATAAAAAAAACCAGTTCATAGGGTTTGCACTCAAATGCTAATGACTACGGGAGAGGATCCGGTGTCTTGGGGTCTCCTCCATATGATGAAGGCATGAGTGGTTATTGTTCATTCCTGGCCGATCACCCCAACAAATTTCATAATATATCAAAATTTCCTAACAAATCAATTCGATGAGATTTCCATCTGAATATTGGGCAATGTGATATACGATATAAAAGAATGGAATTTGTACATTGAAATGTCACAAGAAGGAAACGCTCCATTCGATTCTTGACTCAGTGGTTTCCGTCAAACCGCAAAAATAATGCAGAAAACACATATAGCTATGTGTGGCTACGGCATTAGGGAAAGGAGAGGGGGTGGACACGCATATGGCACAAACGTTTCAGTTATACAGACTCTGATAAGATGTGTTTTCAGCATTTTTTCGTTTGGGCCGATTTGACGGTGAAAAATAGATTTAAATGTTGAATTGCTATTTTTGGGGTGTTAAGGAAGTGATAAGCTTTCATTTGAGACACTGAACGAACAAAATCCGTAAAGGATTAGTACCCGAAATTAAAAATTCAAATTAATAAAATGCTGACTCACTGTTTGAATCCTCAGCTTGCACGTGACCACACGATTTATTGAACGTAACGGCAGAGGGCGTGTGCAGTCCTCCGATTGGCCAGCGCGGCTGTTTATCAGAATCAAGGGCGTTTAAAATATCACTTTTATTTACAGCTTTTTAAATTCCATTTTGTGGGTCTCTTGAGCCAAACACGGTCGATATATCTTTCAACAACAAAGCATAAAAAAAATAAGCTGAATCTTTCACAGGTTGATTGTTTAAAAATGATCTTGATTCAAAGAAAGTAACCATACTCTTTGTATCTTTTACCTTACCTTTAAGCCGGTATAAAATACATAAATTTTCGCTTCAGATATACAGTTGTTATTTCATTGAAAAGATAACTGTGAGATCACCCAGCACCCCAAGGTTTGCAAATGTTATGAAGATCGCTTGGAGTTGTATATAAGTATTGTTCAGCTACCAATCAGTTCATCAGGGACATGCCGCGGAACCAAAATGTACGTCTTGGCCTTGACCAAAAACCATTTTGTTGTTAAGTTTGTTAAGTTGTTGTTTTTGCTTGTCCATTCTGTAACTGTAGGCCTAATTGTAAAGCAATTTGTTAATTTGTTTTGTCTGAATGGGGAAGAGTAAAAAGCCTCATACGGCTTCCTACTTTCCCTAATGTTAACATTATTTTCTAATCAATTTATATTGTATGTATTCACTGCATGTACAAAAGTCTATTGATTAAATTATTAATAAATCAAATAATTATATTTGGCATATTGTATGATACATTGCTGTTATATATTGTTTTGTTGTTTATTAACATTGAAATAAATGTCACTGATTGTAAGTAACACCTGTTTGGTGTATATATATATATATATATATATATATATATATATATATATATATATATATATATATATATATATATATATATATATACTTAAATGTAGCGGTCTATCTTGAAGTAGAGTGCTCAATGCCATATAGACAGAGCATATTATACTTAGTAACTAGGGAATGGTAGTTGTAACTCCGAGTTTCACGCGTTATGCGATCATCAGACAACTGATAGTCACTAAGTGACTGATGATCTCATAACGCGTGAAACTCCGAGTTACAACTACCAGCGTTCCACTAGTTTTACTACAAGTATATATATATATATATATATATATATATATATATATATATATATATTACTCAAAACAATTTAGGGAGCACCGGAATAATCTTAAAGTTAAAGCAAGATCATTTTTTTTCCAGATAAACACACTGTTTCACAGAATTGATGAGAAACAACTGCACAATGAAACAGATGATAAAGGATGCATGTAGTGATTACACATTTCATGACATGACTACTGAAAGAGAGAGGGAGTTGCAAATGAAAATCCCGGTTCATGGAACATTTCAAACCTATTTGATGTTAAAAATCCGGTGTTCCCTAAATTGTTTTGAGTAGTATATATAAATAAAGCGCATTATTAAAGGATTTGTAGTTTCCATTATTTGGCGGAAATGTATTTAATTCAGCAGGGATCCGACCTTGCACAAAGTTTTTTTTTAAGGCACTTGCTTTTGTTGTTAGCATCCCCATTTTGTTTAGTTTGAATTCGCTTAGATATGGTTCACCTGATTTATGAAAATGAATTTGCTAAGAGATATGCTGCAGCATAATTATGGATCACCATTCAATATTCAATTATTCATCTTTCAATATTATTTTATTCATCATTCAATATTCAATTTTTATCCTACCCATACTTAATATATATTGATGACAGACTGACAATTTATTTTATTATTTATTAATTTTTTTCTTTGAAATTGTGATCCTCTAAATATGCCTATGTTTGTGATGATAACGAGTTATCCCTGAAGTATTCAAAATATGCTAGGCCTATTCTGAAACACCTTGTTGTCGACAGCAATCAATCTATAGTACAAGTGTTCGTGGGCAAAGTAGACGAGATAAATAATGTATTATGTCATTGCGTTATTATTGATGGACTATCTTTTTTCCAACATAAGATTGATGAACGATCATTCGTTAATAAAAACTTTTTGTAAAACTAATCTCGTTGAGTTTTGAGCACGCTAACTTCATGAGCAGTAAACCGTGACTCCCAAAAGTCCGTGATGCTATGGTGTGTGTTTTGCCCCGGTATCAAACATAAGGCATATACGGTATACAGTACAAGGTGCATAACATGCCAGGTCATCTTATTCTTTTGACTGTTTCTGAAATGACCTAGTTTGTATTTCAATGTAGCTGTGTCAGCAGCAAAGAACATTCATCATGAACTGAAACTCACTAAATCTGACTATCAAATATATTGACTATTAACAAGAATCCAACACTTCAAGGCCCCTCATCTTAATATCACGAGATGCCAAACTTTAGAACAAGGCTGTACACGAAACATCATCTCAATTGATGCCCGACAGCGACTCGTAAAATCCGCGGGAAACCCAATTACTGAAATTAGCGAACTTTGCTGTCGGATCACAGCTTTGAACTTTGTATTGAGCACGGTTTAGGGACCGTTGCCATGAAACGTTAACGATACTGAAGTGAAAAAATAAAGTTTTCTAAGGACCATCAATGCTGTATTATATGCAGAGCCAAGGCCAAAGTGGTTCTATACGATGTGAAATACTAGATCAGTGCACGGCGCTTTGATAACATCCATATACTACGGTATCCAACTGTTTCAAAGCCACGGGAATCATTGTCAACATCGTTGGAATAAAACGTGACCTATTTTCCAGCAGCCCATGCATGCACCTTGGGGTTCTTTTAAAAATAGCAATTGATCACGATTCTAGATTATGGTTGTATCTGGGAAAGTCATGTATAAAATACCGGTGGTCTTTCCTTAGGATAGTTTCTTCGAAGAAAATATGTGTTTTTCTTATCTTGGGACGGTTTTTAAAAAGTCCTGAAACAGTTTTTCCCGGAACGAAACTGTTCTTATAACGAATATGTCATCATGTCCATGCTAGCGGAATGTTTGTATTACTTAACAGTAACCGAAGCATGAGGGTAAACATCTCGCAAGTTCTTATCGATGTTCACCACAGTTTCCTTTCACTCGGCAACATTTCCTCTTGGGTACAAGAACCGTTAACCACGAATGTTCCGTATTATCGTCCACGACTGTTCTCTTTAGCCCAGACAAAAACCAAAAAAAAAAAAAAAAATTTTTTTTTACAAATAATGTATAATGTAATGTCAATAAATGAAAGTGACGGGGTAACCATGCACCAAATTCCTGCGCGTCTCGAGTTGGCGTCTCGAGTTGGCGGCTTGTCCTCACTGGTCTTAAGACTGGTTGGTTTACGGGCAAAGCGCGTCAGTCCCACTGATTCTGATTCTATGATTTATACTGACTAGATAAATACTGTCAACCCATTGGTATACCAAAAAGAGCCAAGCGAGTTTTACCTCTAAGCTTGATTTTACGATGGTATCCTTTCTCTATCAAATATAGGCCTACTGAAAAGTTACCGTATTAAGCCTGACATGTTGCCAATTTCGAGAACGTATAGATAAAAAAAATAAGGCAGTGTACACCATGCAGTGACGGAGGGTTCTTTTTACAATTGGGGGAGGGAGAGGAGGGACAGGACGGCAGTGATTGGGACGGCACTGCATGGTGCACTGCCTTGTAGATTTTCTTTTTTCATGTTTTAATTGAAATTGGCAACATGTCCGACATAACTTCTCAATATGTTTGATCATAGAAAAATGACACTTAACCATCCTAAAACCAATTACTTTTATAATAAATAGTTATTGGGACCCATGACCTACCATTTCTGGTCCTCATTTAAAATGAATTTATTTAATCATTCAAGCGACAGAACTACCATTTGAATATACATGTAATGCCATACGTTTTTATGTGGAATGATCATCAATTGACAAGGATATTATTTTATGCGAGTTATAACAAAACAAATATTGATTGCCTTCGCCTCGTGAAATGGATCAGTTCAGATGTTACCTCGTGATATATTCATATTTTACTCTGAGACACTCAACATTTGTATAACACAGTTTCTTCCATTGGGCATTAATCACATCTACGTTCTTAATAAATTAAGTATTTCATCATGTAAAGAAATAATATGTCCAACCCTTCCTGTTTGTTTCATGGAATTCTTGCGCTTGTTTTGGGCAGAAACAAGTTGTTTGTGTTTGTATATTACGCTTAACACTTGCACCATCTGCATGAGATATTGCGCAAATCAGTGGACCTGAATAGGCCTAGGTCAATCACTAATAAATTCCTTCCTTAACTCACTGAACCCGGAATTATACCCGCCTGGTACGAGGTCTAGACGTGGGGACAAGAGTGGGGGAAACCGCAATATAATAGGCGTACATATATAAACTGCGTGCGGCTGGGTACCGTTAAAGTGCGTACATTCACAGGACGTTACAGTTGTCTGTATTAATTGTTAGCGGATGCCTTATAAATTAACATAAAAATAGAATTTCACTTGGAACATAAATTGTTTGTTCATTGATATGCCCCCGTAATTCTGAGTATACTTATGTAGGCCCTATACTTTTTTCGTAGTATTAATAAATTGTTGCAATTTCAACAGTCACTTTCAGCTCACAAATTGAAAGCATTTTTCATTAAATGAGTGATTAGAATCAAAATGGTTTGTCTTCTGTTTGAAAAATTGACAAGACCTCGGACTTGCGTTTCTTTTGCTGTCCTCGGACTTGCGTTTCTTTTGCTGTCCTCGGACTTGCGTTTCTTTTGCTGTCCTCGGACTTGCGTTTCTTTTGCTGTTCAGTATATTATGATAGGAATGTGTTTTTCTATTTTCTTTGAAGAAGGAAGTCCCAATCAGTGTTAACTATCTTGTCGACTACATTTGGAAATAGGCAAGTTGTAACAACAGAGTTAAATATATACCACCCGTGTTTGGCTAAGATGATCCACAAAATAGAATTTGTACAGCGAATGAATTTTGAAAACCAATATTGTTGTTAAACGGGAAAAAAATAATACAACTATGAAATTCGGATGTTGGAATCTGTAAATAAAAACGATATTTCAAACGCGCTTGATTCCGAATTGACAGCCGTGCTGACCAATCGGAAGACTGTCCACGCCCTCCGCCTGTTATATACAATATTGTCAGTGGTCACGTGCAACCCGAGGGTTACAACGCGGGGTCCCGCCTTTTTATTAATTTGACTATTTAATTTACTGGTACCAATCCTTCAATGTCTCAAATGAAAGGTTATAATTTCTTTAACCCCAGAAAATTAGCAATTCAACATTTAAATAGGCCCAAACACGGGCGATACATCTGTTAATACGCTGAAAATGGATGCATCACTCTTTCCTTGGGGAAGACGGGGTTAACGGTAAGCATAAGCCCTTGGATCTAATCCCAATACAATGCATGTACGTACTGCTTACTCCATCCACGCACAAATGTGTACTGTTGACGTCATTGGCTGAACGATATTCTGATCTTCACTCAAAGCCACGCTAATTAGCTAAGACCTTTTGGCAAACTTCGTGTAAGGTGTTCACAGGATTAGGCAAGGGTGTGGGGGCCAAAGATAGTTAGGTTCCGTTGAGTGGGGGCTTGCTGTCACTGAATGGCTTAGCAAGACATCGTGATTTAAGGTCCTACAGGCATACTACTAGTAGTTCGTTCCTTTGCCAGATGGGTCTGGCGCGGATACAACATAGTGTGGTCAGTTTCACTGGATGCCTTATACTCTTTGCTAAGCATATACTTAAGTAGACGACCTGAAACATGCTTAGCAAAATGTTATGTTAGCAATGTCTATGGTTATCAGCTCTGTGAAAAAAACATCAGTCTTTTCACTGACATGGACCCTTTATATTATTCGTCCCCTGGAGGGCCAGGCTACTATTATGAATATAGTGAGTTCTATACGTCTCTTTAACACCACAGTAGCGCTGTTCAACAGGGTAATGTTTTTGGAATTCCTTTAAGAAAACATTTCTCATATAAGTACCTATATCCCTTTGTAGAGAGAAAAAACTGTAATGAAGTGTATGTGGCAAAGTTCAAAGACAAGCAAGGTTGAGTGTATAAATACATCTTCGTAGGCCTACGTCCCACTTACTGTGAACATTTTCGGTTCAACTCATGAAAGAGTTACTCTAGCTCATGCCTTTAATATCCCCATGTTTCCTTAGAGAAACATAGACATCACGATGTTAATACTGCATAGTCCTTGATGCAATGGCCATAATAAACTTGACTTAGGCCATTATATTCAGTTCAGGTGAGACAGAAGGGCAGGTAGCGCGGGCAGGTACAGGTCCCTTCATTCCCCGAGTCCAAATGTCCATGACCGACAATTTTTGACGCCACCTACGTCTAGTATTTATAGGATGGTTGAAACAACCTGTGGACAGTCCAAAATTGTCCAAAATTTTCCAGAAGGATCTGTGGGTCAGCCATGGGTCAGCCATAGGTCAACCAGTATAAGTATACTCCCCATTTTGGAATCACTGTCTACTGAAAGTTTGAACTCACAGCAGATGTATGGCCTGAGACTGGGCTGTGAGAGTTGCTTATAGATGCTTCCTCCATGCTAGAAGTCAACACGTCAACAACAAGTTACTGACAGGAATTAATGCAAACATGAGAACGTTTCCGAAAATGATTTCGTGGAATGTGTTACAACTATAGATTGATGAAATTCTGTGTCAAAACGACCTATATGTTTTGTCAGTAAAATACAAGTGGAAATGAGGAATTCACAAACTAGAGAAAGGGGGTGAACAACGTTTTCTCTTCAAATCACAAATTAATTCGAATAAATTCCTGAGAAATAATGTCTATGTCAGTATTTCGTTCACATAGGCCTAACCTACACGTTCTGGTTCTGGACCAGACAATAACAATGTTGACGCTGTACACTGACGACCTCACCTGTATGACAGGTGGTAGCACCCTGTGGGTATTAAACTCGCAGGATTAAAGGACTTGTATATCATTGGTAAAATGTCCCTAAATGCAGCCATACGGTACTTTACAAGAATCCAGAGAGATGTACACAAACCAACCCATGAAGGTTTCTTTGGGTCATTAACGATAAAAATAGCGAAAATATATTCAGATTTGTTGCATTCATTCAAATGTGGAAAAAGGATCGCGGCTGAGATCCATTTAAAATTTAAAATACATTTCACGTTTTCTAAAAAACAAAAAAACAAAAAAACAAAAAACAAACAAAACAAAACAAAACAAAAAAACAAAACAAAAAACAAACAAACAAAACAAAACAAAAAAACAAAACAAAAAACAAACATGTCAGACAGACTAATTTCTAAGGATGTTTGGTTCCATCACCAACTTCACATTAAGTAATTTTTAGACTATAATTCAGTACCGGTAGTTTTGCAATCGGGTAATTGCCAAAGGTTAAGGTGAGTACTGTCAATGAAACTTAATGAATTCTTGATGGAAATATTTTTCATGGTGTGATTTTGCTCGCATGGCTGAAGAGGCAGAATTTATTCTGGGTGGGCTAATGTGAGTTTCTAGACCAACATGTATATATAAGGTCAACTCAGTTTTCTGTCTATGGTCTTCCAAGGAGATGTGGTCTAATTGTTATCCCCAATATGCAATAAAAGTGGCCAAAATCGAATGAAATGCGTGGATGGATAAAACGAAAAATTGCATACGACATTTCGCAGTGCTGTCAGGAAAGAAACCGGGAAAATAAAAAGATATATATTCGAAGGAACGAACATTTATCCTTCAATATGCTGGACTTTTTAAAATACTAATAAAGGGTTACTGAATTTGACCGCACTAAACGCGAACTTCGGACATTTTGAAAGCATCATTATGTTTTTCGTCGCTGATTTTTCTCCCTATACAGGGTTATACCCAATAGACGCGCCTCACGTTTAAACATTATTAGGCATGTTTCTGTGCCAATACGCACACTTTATAATAAATCTGGCTTATTATGTAATATCAGTGCAAGGTTAGCCACTTATGGACCGGGTTACATTATAAGCTACTTCCAGTATAATAACATTATGAACTGGCTTACATTATGAGCCCCTTTTGGTAGCCCTTCGATTACTGTGTAGCAGTGATTATGACTGGTGTAGCCCTATAAATAGTCAGACTCATTTAATGTAAGGATGGCGTGCCTAAAAGTACAAAAATACTCGCTGAAATATTACTGCCTTGATCGTACAAATATCACTATGCACCTTTATGATGCTAATCAAAATATCCAACACGGACAACTTCGCAATAATTTTTGAATAAACAGCGTTATTTTGAGACAGTCAGATATTTAATACGGCATTGTGATTATCATTTGATGGGTTGGCAAACTTTGCGTGAAAAGATTGACGAAGAAAATACTTTCATATTATTCTTGGTAAATCCTAAACTGTTGAATGGTCGAGCGGTTTAGTGCATCGGATTTGTGTTCTGATGGCCGAGTCGTCAAAATGTGGGTTCGAATCCCAACCGCGACCCTGGTGCTTGTGTCCTTGAGCAAGACACTTTACCATAATTGCTTCTCTCCACCCAGGGGTAAATGCGGGTACCTGTGAGGGCAGAGTTGGTTATTGTGTTTGATTAGCCCTATATGCGCTGTAATGGCAGCAATTGAGCTGTACTCCCAGGGAGCTGAGATGGTTTCAGGAATGATTTATGAGCCTGATGAGCAGGGGTAATAATATAATGCGCCTTGAGCACCAGTTTGGTGGATACGTGCGCCATATAAGTCCACATTATTATTATTATTATTATTATTATTATTATTATTAACAATCAAAAGTCGTATGATGACACCACCCTCTTCAATTCTGAACACTTGTTTTATATTATTCACTATCACGCTAAATGTTTATATGGAAATGTTTCAGCTTTGAAATACACATAGCAGGGTAAGAAGGGGGAGAGGGGGTGTCAATGAGTTTTATAAAGTACTGTAGCTACCACACAATGGTCCAAGTTCAATCATCAGTCAACAGTAAGTAGAAAACGAGATTGATTGTAACAATGAGCTGTAGGGGAACACACTCAGGTATGCGTGACCAATATTTTTTCTGCGGCTATATATTAGAAAGCACACGTTCTAGCTCATTGATAAGTTGACGAAGATGACAAATGGCTATTCTTATTAGCGTGTGTTCAGTCAAATCACGTGTATTCATTCTATTTGACAGTAGGTCAAAGTTATAAACACCATTCAGTAAAAAATTCTTGCTCTCTCCTTGACCCGATTGAAACTTTGTATTCGCATTTTTGTGGTATTATACCGGTGCCACATACCAATATATAAGCCCATACAGGAAGCAGAGGACTTCAACATTTAGTTTATAAGTTATTTTCAGACCTTCGTTGGGCTTTGCTAACAAGTTTAATACAAATTCTGACAACAATGGCTCGTGCAATTGCTACGAGCCTTTCAATCACAATTAAGAATGGTTTTCAACTAATTACAGCGTTAAACTATACAATACGTTTGTTTTCTCTATTGAATTGAAAATGGTTACCATGGAACCACAGGCGATTTTTCCTGTGTTTATTTCTTGCGATTTTTCCTACGGTTGAACTCGTTAGCGTTGTACAGATACATTATGAAACAAATCAGAGCTGAAATAAGTCAACAAACAACCATGTTCGCACATAAGTCAAACTATTGACAACAGTTCTAAATTCGAAGACATCACAAAACCAACAATCTCTGTAGACCAGACTATGACCTAAAAGATTGTCCCAATGTTGCAACTGTGATGACTGCAAACACGGGCGAAGAACAAAATGGAAGCTGTCCCTCACAATTTCATCATTTACAAAGTGAAGGGGACCTTTCCATAGACATATTTTCCCGGATGGGTGGTAATGGGGATTAAGACCGCAGGATATGCCTGCTGACCTCCCGTGCCGATGGACACGCACGTGTGATGCTATAATATGAGAACAGAAATGATCACAAGCAGAACCACCGTGATGTAGCAATCACTGTTATGTTAGGGTTGGCAAATATTTCAGAATATCACATTCAGACGGCATGTTTTCACCAAGTTAGATATGAGATAATAATTTGTGAAATTGATAATCGGATAATTATCAATGCTACATCTATCCTTAAACAGAAGGAATTAATAATTACCACTGAGGATTACCACTACATTACTTGATAATAAAGAAACCTTTGGCGTGAGATTACACGCATTATATTTATCGCATTTGATATGTTCTGCCACTTTCTCTATCAATCGTTCAGGCACTTTTTATGACATTAAGAAGCAGACTAGACGGGAATAGAAGTTGCTTGACCCGTGTATGTTTGTGCCTGGTTTGTGTGAAACAAGACTTCATTTTCTAACACAGGAAACATTGAGTGAAATCGGCGCCACCATCGCAAATATTAACGGTTGGCCTCCCTCCTTGGCAGAGATATTTACATTAAGGGGTTGAGAGGTATGGCATTGGTTAAGGGGGAGGAATAACAATGGTAATGTTGGCAAAACTGCTTCTAGGGAGAGGAGTAAGCTTACTCTCTTTGAAAGTACACTGCAAACAAGAAAAAACCTTCATCAGTGGTTGTTCATATTTGGCAGATCACCAAACATCCCTAATGCTTGCAGGGAAATATACTGGAGTCTTATATATTGCGAAATCTATGACTGTGTGATACTCTATCCCTGGTCATTGGGCCAATATCAAACGTTTAACTTTCTCAGCTCCCTGGGGAGTATACAGCCCCGAGCTACTGTAGAGCTTTGGAAGCTTTTTCTAACACATTATCAACCTCTACCATCACAGGTACCGGTACCCATTTATACTTTGGGAGTACAAATGGAAGCTTTTTCTAACACATTATCAACCTCTACCATCACAGGTACCCATTTATACTTTTGGGAGTATAAATGGAAGCTTTTTCTAACACATTATCAACCTCTACCATCACAGGTATACCCATTTATACTTTTGGGAGTACAAATGGAAGCTTTTTCTAACACATTATCAACCTCTACCATCACAGGTATACCCATTTATACTTTGGGAGTATAAATGGAAGCTTTTTCTAACACATTATCAACCTCTACCATCACAGGTATACCCATTTATACTTTGGGAGTACAAATGGAAGCTTTTTCTAACACATTATCAACCTCTACCATCACAGGTACCCATTTATACTTTTGGGAGTACAAATAGAAGCTTTTTCTAACACATTATCAACCTCTAAATGTCTTGCTCAAAAGTGTATACCGTGGTCGCGGCCAGGATTCAAACCCACATCCTGACGACTCGGCCATCAGACCACGAGTCTGACGCGCTAAACCGCTCGGCCATGGCACCCCTCTGAAGATCTCTTTTAATTAAACAAACAAGTTTCAGCTTGTGTCGTCAACGAGAAAATGCATCGAGATGTTTCGTGTTCATTCTGATGTGGAATATGAAGAAAGAGTGCAATCTTTCCTTCAAAACGAAAAACATTTCACTTTTCTTAAAAAGTGTCAGCCTTTCAGGGAAGATTAAAACCATAGTCACCGAAAGTTTCACATTGCAACGGTTATTTTCGAATGACCAATTCTACACTGACTTTACCTTTAACCTGAAGTATGCCCTTTTATTAGTTCGCTGCATGTTACTATAGAAGCTTTCTCTATACAATAACCAAGACTCCAGCGCGCTGGCGTCAAAGACACTGGGTATAATGGTACAATAGACTGAGGTTGACTATATATTATGTTGTACAAGTTCATCGAGCCAAAAACACTCACTGACTGACGTCAAACAAACAATACGCTGAAATAATGTAAACCGATTAACCAAACAAAGAAACACCCAACAAACAAGAAATGTATTCAAATGAGTACTCCCAAATAGCCTTTTTCATAGCAAATGGTTTGTCTATAGCTGTCGCAAGAAACTCAATTCAATACTTGTTACCATCCCAAATCACTTTTCTCAAAAACTCACCGTCATTCCAATACCAAAGAGACAGGAAAAAAAGAGTCTTACAAGGACTAAAAATCTCATGGTGTTCATAAAATTATGAGTGAATTCTCTAAGGTATAAAGACAAACGTTTCCGAAGTAAGTGGATTCAGAATACCGAAAGGAACTACTAGACTTGACCTCCAAAGAGGTCAGCGGATGTGAACATAATGGATGTTAAGAACTGTCGACTGTGGCGAGACCAACTCGACCGTCATTTGGCGCGTAGGGAATCTAATAAATCGCATGCTTCTCGGTCCGTGGTTGAAGTATTTATTAATGATGTAAGATCATCTGTAAGGTTGAGATCGTATGACTGAAGTGATGAAAAACGGGGAAAGCTGACGCACGAGTCTCAAGGATGATTCGGGAAAACAATACAAGGATTTTCTTCTAAAAGAAGGAAGCACTAATAAAACATACAGAGAAGCCAATGTCTACAAGATCAAGTCCATACAAACAGTTCGCACATGAAAATAAATGTCGAATTGAATCAATTTGTGCATACTAAATTGATAAAGAAAACCTACGTGCGTGACTAATCATTCAACCAATGTCACTGATCTATAATCATCTAATTGATAGGATTAAGTTTGTCTCGGGGACCGATACTTCTTCAGGATATGCACCCTAAAATATTGCACTACAAGACGAAATGCAATGAGCGAATCCTGTGGAAAACGTCAACGAAGAACAACATAATGACATATGCGAGTAGGCCTAAAGTTTCGCTCTTAATTAATCATGAGAAAGGTCACAAAGTCAGATCCATTTTAGCAGCGAGCTACACAACACATGTACATTTAAAGTGAAGAGCGAAATGGAAACTCCGACTGCGAAAGTAAATGAAAGAAAACGATTACCATATGGAAAGGTAACCTCGAGTATTATAGTGTTTGAGGTATTAACAAAATAATAACAATTCAAAACGGCAATGACCATGTGTTTGGAATATGGGAAAAGATACTGGAAAGTTGAACACAAAACTGCCTGCTCCATCTAGATGTCCAAGGAAATGGGTCGGTTGCGTGCGAGTGCCGCTGCTAATTGCACGTCGAACAGAACTGAAACGATATGATTCCAATCTTCAAGTAATTCCTGGTTCAGATTACTATAAGTTTGCCGTCTCCTTCTATTCTACAACCAAGATTGAGGGAGAACTCTAAATACGTCCTGCCGTAACATTTGACCTTTACAACAAGATGTCAGATAAGAATAAAAAACACATAGCCTACCTGACTACCAGCTGTCACAACAAAGCTATGATTAAACCGAAGTTTATAAACGCTATTAAATAAACGACTTAGAAACTTACTAGTTACAGGCGACCTCAGTATTTCTTCTTTCCTAGTGGTTGTAGGCTTTCAGGGTACTTCTGTAAGAAAAGTCCAATTACATGTAAGACCAGTTCAAGCGTGTGTTATGTTGATCTCACACATGAAGTAGACTGCACGTTGAGCACTAGCATGGGAGAGACGGCCCTGGCAAAGAATGACATACTAACCACAAACTCTGACCAATTACCTCCTCGATGACTTGGGGGAAGATAAAAGAGCACAATTGGCCAATCAGAGAGGCTGAACCAAAAACTCTGCGTAGGTAATGCTATGGAAACGGACCCCTATATAGTTGTATAGATAATGAAGAGAACAAGATTAATTGCCCCAATTCGGAAGTCTTACAGTGAGAACAACTTCGGGTGCTTCTTAATGTGCGACAAGCAAACCGTGACAATTTAATCGAAATTCCATGGGAATTATTGCTTCCATGGTCAACTTCCCCGCTTGGCTAAGCAACCGTCAAAGCATAGTCGAAGTCAAAGATTATTAGCACGAATATTGCATTGGAATTGCGTACCACAAGATCAGTGACACTGAACGGAAATGCTTGGAATATAATATTTGACCCTCCTGATCAGACAACTATAGGAAATACATCATAATTCTCGACCATTGCTCATATTACCAGGGAAAACAAATCAAACAAACAATACATAATAATAACATGGGAGCAGGAACTACCCCCGTCCCATGCAACCAACCTTAAAATAAGATGACTAGGTCTCGTCAAATTTTGATGTAATAACTAATCATAAGAATTAAATCAAAATTGTTATGTTTTAAATATCGACAGCATTGACCTTTGTATTTATTAATATTTACGGGCAGACTTCCCGCTGTGGCATAACCCATAATGCTGACGTTTCCTTTATTGCTTGACATTACATGGGTTTCACCATGGCAAACACTCGTTCATTTGTGTTTTTCTCTACAACCATGAAACATGAAATGAGACTTTAGAAATCTAAACATGAATACCAGTCAATCACATTGTCGACATAAACATTTCCGATAGCCGAGTTATAGGAAAGGCCAAGGTGGGATCAAAACACGGGTGCCTTCTTGGTCGCGATGGATTGTAATACGTTGACGCCAGATGGAGCTGGTTGTACGTGTATAGAAAAACACGTCTCGAAATATTCTGTTAACATTTGATCTGTATGAGTTTGTGATTATGAGGAAAGTTGAAGCAATTTCAAAACCTAAACTATTATTAGGTATCAGTCACACACATCCAAGATCCTAGAGCTGTTGTGTTTTAGCAGATACCTATAGTCTCGTCAATTTCGCGTAGTTTATTGAAAATACAACACTCTCACAGTCACACAAGTGCACGCATTGAGCTCCGAATCTCACGGCTTTTTTTCCCAAAAAACTCATGCATTCTATACACAAAATTGCGCATTAGGCCAATCAGGTTTTTTAAAATTTTAATTTGACATCTTTTCGCCTTCATAAACGGAATTATTTCACTATGATGTAGCCTACTTATAGGCCCTATATCTGAACAAATCTCATAAGCCCGATCAATATTTGGAAAAGCGAAATGCTGGGTAATACTAAAAGGATAAACCTTGAAATCTTGAACTATTGACCAAAATGACCCTTCAGCGGGATATTACTTCTACGTGCAGCGTACTCTTAATTGCCCTACCTCGCTATATACACACAAGAACATGCACGAATTAAGAAGTTTGCGTCACAAACACATCTTCCCCCAAAATAGAATACTAACGTCTTTCTTGAGTAGTCGACCGAATCAGATGAAACGAAAGGAACGAGAACCGCACCCATTGTTTCAATGCCGTAACCAACCCCAACGTCAAAGCAGTAATATATTTGCCAGAAGTTTTACATAGGCTACTGAATGATTAATGAATCCCACATGACGAGCTAACTGCCCGTAGCAATGTTGGCCTACGCTTAAGTTCTGGCATCATATACTCCAGTCTACTGAATGATAACAACCGAAAAGAAAAATAACATCGAATGTTTAAATGTCAATATTATGAAGACCAACTTTACGAGACTTCCCCCAAAAAATATGTTTAGAAACAGAAATGTGAAAAATTCATTTCGATGGGTCCTGACTCATGTACTTTGGAAGTGTTTCAGCTCGAAAATTCGAAAATTTTACCCATAACGATGAACCAAAACCCATGAAAATGAGAAAGATGCAAACTTATCATCCTTTAATTGATCGTCATATTTGTCTTCCACAAGGAAGCACTCTTTGCAGACCTGTACAACAGGGCTATAGGCATACACTTTCAAATGATACTCTCCAAGTTGATGGTTTATTAAAATCTGATCAAATTTACATAGTTAAAAATACAATAAAAAGTTATAAATAATTATACATATAAATTGTTCCTTAATAAAGGAGAAATTAAAAACACATAATCATACGAAAAGGGAAGGGGGAGAGCAGGCAAGTGGAAAGGTTACAGGGTAATGAGAGAGGGAGACAACAGGGAGGGAGGCCGGGTAAATTAGGGGGTGAGCGGGCAAGAGGGAAGGTTACAGGGAGACGAGAGGGAGACAAACACTATAAAACACTATAAAAAGTTACAAATATACATTTCAGCCAAGTATAAACGTCGTAGACTACCTGAACACTACGATAAAATCCTAAAGTTTTCCAAAAAGTCAATGCCATTTGCAGCTCCCCGTCCTAACACTATGCTTGCAAGCACCCGACGAACAGTCGTGTTTTTGTGCTCAAATATTCTGAAACCACGTGGAGATTATACACAATAACTGGATGTGTTTTACAATTAGAATACGAGGTCAGTGTTAATCTTCATGTGTAGGGGAGTGAGGGGTCAAATGACAATCCTGGGGGAAGGCGAATAAACTACAGTTCTAATGTGAAACCAAATGCAGCCGCAGATCAGATTCACAACTTTATTTCGACCGTGAGCGGTACCGGTACTTTAACTTTTCCTGGGTTCCGCTAAACATACGGTACAGTAATATTGTGCGCATTTTCCCCTTTTCGTTTTTTTTTACCTTTCCCTGCTCTTTTTATATTTTTTTCCAGGGGGTGGGGTGGGTGTGCCCCAGACACGTTGGTCCCCTGGGTCCACCAACTGCAAGTCTATAAAATAAAGTCCAAATGGACACGAGGATCTCAAACACGCAGGCCTTAGTATATAAAGACCATGTCATATGTGTTTACAAATCAAGCGTACCTGGCAGACAGAAAGTGTATTGTTACTATATGCAGTATTAACATTTTGTACTTTGATTTCCACATGAAATCTAGTATAGAAAAAACAGATGAAAAGGGCTATATTTTTTGTACTGGTCCAAACAGAAATGATTTACAGAATAACAACGATTCTATCTCAAGAAGGCTTACTTTTATATTTTTCACCGATGTTATGATATTGAGGTGTTTAGCCTATAGGCCTATAAGCCGATTCATATTTATGATATTGGGTCACCATGTGACTGATATGACATATAGCCACCACATGCTTTGATAGTCATATTGAATTTGTACTTCTCGCCAGAGGCTATAGCCTAGCATACAGGCTAGCTTAGAAGTAAACAACTTTTCAGAATTTCGATCAGTAAAATTTGGTGAAATAACAACAAGAGGACGTAAGGACTTATGTGGCATTAGGTCCTAATCCCATATTCCAAGTTGACAACTAATTTTGACTATAAATCAAATCATCTAAATTGCCCTGACACGTCATGTTCACGATGAATGTAATCGTGTCTGTGGGACCACAATGAACGTATGCAGGGACCGTGACTCATTTCAAAGATTGAAGTGTACTATTATTATTCGGGGACACAAAAGACGTCAAATCAACCAAAACATCTCAATACTAAACGGCAAAGGCCTCATTTCACAAACACAATGGTAATAAAAAATATGAAGCAGAATGATAACAGTATATTGTAAAGATTGATTGTAAAGACAGCCCAGTTACATCCAACGTGATAAACTTCCATGTCAGTTTTCTGTGGGAAAAAAAGAAGAAGACAAGTCTGTCGGTTGAATTCATAACAGACAGAAGTGCTTTCCGAGTGTCTGTGGAAAAAAACTACACAGGCGACTCGGGCGGGATTCGAACCTACGACCTCCTGCTTACTAGTGCAGACGTCTTAACCTCTCGACCACCAAGCTTGCCCGATGTCGATTGGCTGGCTAGAATCCTATATAGCAGCGGGTGCCGCGATATTTATAGTTTGATGAAATTCTTGCGTCGGGTGATAAACAACTGATTTAATTGTATAGCACTGTATACTCAGTGCTTTCCGAGTGTCTGTGGGAAAAAAACTTCACTCGATGGGCAAAATTAAATCAATTGTTTATCACCCGATCAAACTATAAATATCGCGGCACCAGCTGCTATATAGGATTGTAGCCAGCCAATCGACATCGGGCAAGCTCGGTGGTCGAGAGGTTAAGACGTCTGCACTAGTAAGCAGGAGGTCGTGGGTTCGAATCCCGCGCGTGAAGTTTTTTTCCACAGACACTTGGAAAGCAGTGCTATACACACGTCGGTGCAGGGCAAAATTAAATCAACACGTTTTCCCCTTTAAAATGTCAAACGTTCCATTTGACCACATGCGCGTAAATGCGTCGACTATAAGTATTTAGGTTCTGCATTCTTATGAACATATGTTTTTGTTCGTATAGTAGTTCCTCATAGGTTTGGAGACCAAGAAACAATAACAACTCACAATCTAAATCGGTTTTAAAGGAAATTCCAGCTGGATCACCGACCAAATATATTTGACATCAATTGGACGATGAATACAAACTTTAACTTAAAAACAGACAAAATCCAAGGTAGCCTTGGAGGGTACACAACAAAATATAAAAGAGATTGCAGTCGCCATTAGGCGGGCGTTTCCAATTCACAGAAAACCTAAATAAATAAATACAATCTAGCCTACTTAATATGTAAATTATTATTATCATATATTGACATGACACACATATAGGTAAAATAGAGGGTAAACTAAATCACAAAATAGAGCACAGAAACGAGAACATGCAATTTTAAAAACATTAAAAGCTACATGTACTATACCCTGAAAAACCCGAGTTGTTAAAATGTGTCCATAATATTGGGGGAATTGCTCACTTTGAACACCATTAGTGTAAATGTTAACAACCGAAGTGTAGTGTAAACCATGATCTCATTTCAATTGAGTTGTGAAATAATAATCTCTTCACAGAAGAAGTGGTGTGGTTATGAAAAGAACCTGTAGTGAGAATATTTCTCGACGTTTCGAACTGTGTACTCTGTCCGTCTTCAGGAAACTGGTTGGCTCGTGCTACTGGCTGCTGCCTGGGATACTGGTTGATTATATAAATTAACATTTTAAAGATGCTAGTTCTGTGGTTATAGCCAATTTCACCCTGAACAATTTATTTTAATTCATTATTTTTTCCCAGGGTCATCGAAGTTATAAATCAAACGCATACAGCCAGCTATAATTAAGAACAGTTTTGAATTGATCAAGCTGTGTTAAAACTAATAAAAGGAAGCAGTTTGTTTACGTTTTCTCTAAAACCTGGTCACCACTTGTGATGAAACTTTTCCAATTTAGTTTTACGAGATATTTATTGAAAATTAAAGGGTTGAAATAACGTATACGTTTCCAAAAACTAATGTTGTACTTTCCCTTTAAGAACAAAAAAAATATTATCAAAACATGTTTGTTAAAACCTTAATCCCCTAACGGTTTTGGCTAAAATCCAACACCATGCATCAAAACCAGCTGTTGGAGTTTGATGGGTTTAGGGTGGTTATAGGGTTAAGATGGGTGGAAATAGTTAAGAAGTATGCGCATGTAAGTTGTTCGTGTGGCTATATTTTTGGACGGCAGAAACAAAATCCTCATTATCCAGTAGCGGAATGCATCTTTAAAGCCTGTTTTCATCGTTTAGGTAGTTGACATTTTCATTCTTGTCTCTTCGGAGCATTTTTCAGACTGATGTATCCTTGGAGGAGCAATTAGGAATGTGGCAGGTTCTTGGAAGGGTCGCTCTATAATGTGAATCTTCAAGACATGCTCAAGATGCTTACACGAAGCACACCACATTTTTTGATGGACATAAATTGAACAAGTACATCGTCATGTAAATAACCATTCATTAGAAGACCCATCATCTTTCTCATACTGTATATGACCCTTACCTATAGGAATGCTTGGCTGGAAATATGCGCCAATAAATTACAATTGAAATTGACAGCAGGGCTTTCTTTGGTAAAATATTGGATTATCATGACACACTGCAGAATAGCTTTACAAATGGTTTTCGATTGGTAACACCCTTCCCTATAAATAAGATACATCTTGTTTGTATAGAGGAAAATTGTACTAATGACTATGACCAAAGAAGTTTCGAAAAGTTTCTGCAAAGAGAAAACCCAGGCATAATTTTGCACATAATTATGTGTTGTACAATTCTTCGAAGGTTATCCAAAGTTCAAAAATAAAAACAACTTATAAAGCAACAACGTAGTTAATTATTGCACATTAACAGTAATACGAAGTAAAACCCAAGTCAAAGATATCATAGAAAAGATAAAGGAAGCCAAATGGAGGTGGGCAGATCACATAGCACGAAGAGAAGACAACAGATGGACAAAATGAATAACTGGATGGAAAGCTAGATCAGGAAAACGGAGGAGAGGAAGGCAAAGACGAACATGGCGTAATGAGATAACAATATAGGGGCCTATATGTGAAGAGTATGGCCACGCAAACTAGATACAGAAACTGGAAGCTGCCTGAGGGGGATACATCCCACAGTGGACGACAGATCCTATATGAGATAAGTACCAATGGTGTCATTTGACAAAAGTAAAAAATCCCGAAAAATGGGTAGCAGGCCTGGGTCTCCCTTTGGTCTAGAGGACAAAGCCCCCCTGAACCTCCTGGATGTTTAATTTTGGAGGATTTACAAACTCTGCTCATCCCCACAAACAAGAAACTAGAGGTTTGGACACAATACAGGCTACTTCTTTCTCCCCTTGATAGCTTCTTCTCTACTTTCAAGAAAATGTTGAGGCAAAGGGAGATTTGTAAAAAAAAAAATCCTGAAATCAGGAAAAATCCTGAGAAATCACAGGCCTGTAATACTTGTTATTTTTATTAGAAAATAACAAATTGTTTGGGAATTGGTTCATTGAAAAAAAAAATAGGTCACCCCAGCACAGGTATGGATACATTGCCCAGGGAAACAGCAACTAATGTGATCCTTCCCTGCATTCTACCATAGGCAACATTCCGATGTATGTCTGATTTCTTTGAACGATCAAACACTTGATGGTGGCAAAAGAAGGCTAGAGTTACAATGATCAAAGGCAACATCACTTTGACACACTGTCAATTACCATTACCATTTGATACACAGCACACGGTGATGTGTGCTGAATGACATGAGCATTTATTGTACATATTTAAGTGATGTATCAATTCATACCAAAGTACTGATGGAAGAAGTACTATACCCAAATAAAGATATGACTATATCTGGATGTGCTGTGTGTATCCATCTTTCTTTGCCAGCGTGAAGGGTACAACAGATGATGACAATGAAGAGATTACAACTAAGACCAGGTGATAAACAACTGATTTAATCTAAAACTAACACTCTGATTCCATGCCCTGTTGATCGTGAGGATATTGTCCCTTTAATAGCAGTCTCAGTCATCAGAAATCTTACACAATCTGCAGTTGCCTTGGTATGTTGTAAGAACTTTATGACTACACCTGAGAATTTCACTCCCACTTCTTTAATACATTATTAAATTATAAAGCATTGAGGCAGAGAGTAGATAACTCTTTTGGCATGGAATCTCTGACAAAGCGATGGCAGATGCCTACGTAGTGAGTACTTTATGACTGTGATTCCGTGACCACTTTCTTAAAACACCGGCCATATTAAGTTATAAGGCAATGTGGCGGAGAGTGCATTATTCTGTTGGCCTGTGCAATAGTGTGATAAATCAAGTTGATCATGATGACATCACTGCAGTACAAGCACAGCGGAGGGTGAAAATATAAGAACACAAGTCATGTCGAGATGCTCTGATAATTACACTTACGTCATTGAGGCACGGAAGCAGTCTTGCTTCATGACATGTCACTAGGTCTCTGCCACTCCCTGGTTTGATTAACAGCCATATTTAACATTGCTAGATAGAGGAGAGGGATGAAGTTATCTTTTGAATGACTTGACTTTGAGTTCACACAGGACCAGAGTTCTTGTTACAGCACACTTGCAGATACTGGGATGGGAGGGGGATTAGTAAATATGGGAGGGGCTAAATCTCTTTTGCCCCCCCTCCCCCTCCCCCTCGGATCTGGCCAGGATGACTATTCACACAGAAATGCAATATCAGTTCTTGTCTTTTCTGTAGATCAAGATGTTTCAGATCACACTGGTCAAAATGTCAGCTCAACCATAACATATTTTCCAACTAAAATGAGATTATTCATAGTACATGAAGTCAAGGGCTCGAGGCAAATTATTATTTTTTTGACTATCACCATGCAAAGCTTTCATAAAGGTAGAAATTTCTATAAAATATTTACAGCAAAATCTCTTCAATTTACCTTCATGAGTCCTCTCTCTTGGAAAGTGCAATGACTAAATCCTCTGTTTTCACTATTATGAAATCACATGGACCTGTGGACCACCACTAGAAAAACTGTCCAATCCTGAGCAACACAGTGTTTCACCATAACCAGCCGACTACAGTTCTGACAAGTTGAATGGCAAGGTGCTGTTGCTAAGGCAACCTCTATGGATCTGTTGGACAGGAAGAAAAATTGCTGACACCATCAAAATAAACCAGGACTTTCTTTACATCAACAGTTCTTCAGCATATAAACACCTTTGGGCTTTTCTACCTGTGTCTGGAATCCATGTTTGCATGTTGTGATTAAAAGATTTGTACATAACACACCTATGTTTAATAAATGGAAGCCCACATTATCAATATAGATTTAAGGGGCAGCGGGGATGGGGGGGAGTAAACCAATTTGATTCTGCAACTGTTTTTTGAAAATGCTCATGGAGTGTCGTGGCCGAGCGGTCTAGCTTACCGGACTCAAGTTCTGGTGTTAGCAGCAGAATGTGGGTTCGAATCCCGGTCGTGACACTTGTGTCCTTGAGCAAGACACTTAACCATAATTGCTTCTCTCCACCCAGGGGTTAAATGGGTACCTGTGAGGGCAGAGTTGGTTGATTAGCCCTATATACGCTGTAATGGCAGCAATTGAGCTGTATACTCCCCAGGGAGCTGAGATGGAATGATTTATGAGCCTTATGAGCAGGGGTAATGATATAATGTGCCTTGAGCACCACTTAGTTGGTGGATACGTGCGCTATATAAGTCCACACATTATTATTATTATAATTATTATTATATTATAAATCACCCATTGAGGCATGACAGCACTATGTTTGTCTCTATGGTTTGGTTTATGTGTGATACCTATTCAGACATCCTGGTAGCAAATATGTAATTCATGGCTAATACTTTAATTCAGTTACTAAAAAGAAAATGTTACATTACAACCCTCCTTTATCTGCCATGCCATCTGTACAATGCTCCTTTCCCAAAGCAAAGCACTAAAGGTACTATAAAAATGTCTTTCACAAGATAACTAATCAGAGCATCCTAGTGGGCAATTCCATGGTTACTCACGTTACATTTTTGAGGTTATGGGCCCACTCTTAATGCAATTATATTTCACAGTAGTTGCATACCCAGATCTTGCATACCCAGAGCACAAAATAAGAATTTCAGAAATTTGTTATATAAGAGAAAAGTAACGTAAGTAACCAGCATTTTTCTCTTATATAGCATACATATAACAAATTTCTAAAATAATTTTTTTTGTGCTGAGTAAGGTCTGGGTATAATGCAATTACTGTGAAAAAACTGATGAGTGAAATATACAAGTATGGAAATAATGGCATTAATGTAACGTGAGTAACCATGGAATTGCCAATGAATATTAACTTGTTTGCCAAATATTCAGTAATTATTTGGTTAAATAACTTATTTGAAAGTGACTGTAACAAGAAAACAAGAAGGGAGTGGGGAGGTCCCCCACTAGACCCCACTGGACTTCGTCTATAGGTGTTGCTCAATACATAATGGTCCTCTTTTTGAAATGGTATAAGTTAATGGCTGGATAGATGAATGGACAATTAATTGAACAAGCAAATGATGGGTTGAAGGGATAGAGGGATGGCTATGTGGGAGTTGGATATCCTCTGGGTGTATGAACTGAAATTATAGCAGGCTAGATGATTTCACTTCAATTCAATATTACATTTATTTCCATTCTCCAGATACATAGATGGACAAATTAATGACATGTACAATGCAGAGTACATACATGTAAGCATAATATAAGAAGATAAGATTCAAACATAATAAGCAAAAGCTTGTCAATGTGGGCTTTAAACAAAATGTTATTATTAAAGGAAATATGTAAGTATACAAAAATATATGTATATATATAAACATACATAGATAAAGCAATGAATGTACATGAGTGAGATAACAAAAAAAGGTTATTTAATGAGCAGAAAATGTAGCAGAATGGAGAACAGTCACAATAGCAAGATGGATACTAAATAGACAAAGTAATTTATACAAAATGACAAAAAAAAAAAACTATTTTGTTTCAATACAAGAACTCTCTCCACATAATATTTAACATAATGTACATGAACTTTATTCATAAGTTTTGGACCTACTGTCAAATGGAAGCTAAACTGATATTGCTATATTGTCCCATACAGAAAAAGAAGAAAATCTCCCAGAGTTTTTAAAGTAAAACCAAGTATGGCATTACTGTGTACAGGAGAGACCACATGGGACGCATATATGAAACATTATTCTCAACAATCAGAAATCATTACAGGCACTTTACAACAAGTATTTATTTTCCTCTTGTCTGAATATCAGCACGTACTGTCTGATCTGTGTGGGCAGTGAACGTGACAGTCAGTGGGTTTACATTACGCACTTTGGCTGTAACACGGTGTGCTACCCAATTGACAAGCTGTAACACAACTTTTCTGTGCAGGTCTTCAGAAGTCCTCCCATGGTACTTGATGTGTTTATTGCAGGAGGTTAAATGTTTCAAGCTGCCCTGTCCTCAAGCTGTTCAGGCAAATGAATGAGGACAGATTGCTAAAATATTCCTTTCATGGGAATACACAGAGTTCAGGAGGAGAATATTTTCATAGACGCCAGCTGTCAATGTTTTATGTTATGATGATAATGCTAATGAGGTTCTTAAGGCACTGCTGAAAAAATAACATTTTTCATGTAGGCCCTTCATAAGGTGCATACTAACATAGTATATAAAAGGGTTTAAAGGGGTCTCAATGAAGCCCTCTATTCACCTCATTCATGAGTTAGCTATCTTATGTCTTATTCCCTGAATACAAGAGGTTGTGTACCTGTTTATACACATTACAATAACCTGCCTAATGTTGTCTGTTTGCAGGCTAGGGGAAACCCCACTTTCAAATGTCATTGAAATTTAAGTAAATTCGTCCCTAATTTGCCATAGTGACTGTAACACTTGATATTGGATGGGTTACTGGAGCTGGCCGTTGATTAAAAGATGATGATGAACACATATAAGAAGACAGGCTGAGACAAAGTATCTTTGGGCTTATAACAGATTCATTTTATTGTACTGTGGCTTAACAAAGATAATTCTCATACTCAATACTGACTGTAGGGTCATAAGACTAGCAGTACAGCAGAGAGAGAGGGGTGAGTGGTCAGACAAGAGAGAGCAAGAGACGAACTGACCTTTTCTAATCTAACAACATGTATATATTAATAATGGGATCTGGTCACTTACAACTGTGGAGGTATTTTGTTTATACTATAATTTAGGGGAGGTCTAAGTGATAATTAAGTGGGGGCATTGTGTTTAGATTATAATTTAGGGGAAGTCTAAGTGATAATTAAATGGGTCTAGGGGATGTCAGTCTGGAGACGGAAATTATTTATGACCCACATGTGGTCAGTGGCCCTTAGTGTACAAGATGTCAGCTTACATTACCAATCCCGAATTAAGTTGGCATAGTGACCAATGCGGTATTGGTCACTTTGCCAAATTACAAAAATAGCCAGTTAGAGCATTCGTCATTTGAATGCATGCTCTATCTCCAAAACTACAAGGAATACATGCATGTGGATTAGATACAATGGTAGGATTCTTCCTGAATGTACTAATGGGCGGGAAAACTTAAAATTGAAAAAGGTCGGATGGCAAATTAGGGACGAATTAATGGAAATAGCTACATCCATTTATTTATTCCTTATGTCAGGAATGAACTTTTCATTGGAACTATCAGATAATTGGGCCTTCTCACTGGTGCATGCAGCATGTAAGCTACAGAGTGTGGCTGTGAGAATTACAGCCTCGCTTTTGTTTTTATCATGAATAAGGCAAATTACAGAACTCATCAAATTGTATCACCGGTGATACTCCTCACAAGGCTAACACTGAGGCTGCTTGGTTAAAAAAAAACACCTCTTTGAATAGCTAGCTACAACGCCTGATGAAACATCTTCCCACAATATAGACCAATCTCGGCTAGTCAATCAAATAGCATGGACTGATCTATATGGTTACACCTTTCCTGTTGCTATGTCGGTCAAGCGCTTTTTAATCTTCACGGTCATGCGTGTGGCATATGCCAACCATTTTCAGCATTGCTAAGGCTGGACTACGCCTATGAGGGCCAAATCTGGATCTTTAGTCAGAGCAGTTAAACCTGCCAGCACTCGCCAACATCCATCCAGCAATTCCACATCTGGCAAATTTTCTGGTTCACCACAATTCAAAATGAATTTCATTTAATGTCAGTTGGCATTACTGTGGATATTTGAGTTTGTCCCAAAGTGCTAACAAAACTGTATATAATGAATCACTGATTTCAGATATGCAGAGTCGTGAAAGCAGGAGGACTAGGAGCCATGGCAACTTTTTCTACCAGATCTCAAGACAATCTTTTACAGTTAACATGACAAATGAGCAAGTTAACTCAAGGTACACAAAGCGTAAATGAATGGATAATGACGCAGCGCCAATGGACAACCATGGAAACAAGAATCACCTGTGCTGCCAATCCTCAGCTTCTTTACATGGGTAGCAAGACCCACAGACAGGGCATAGACTTCCCTATATAACCATCATGTCACGTTTTGTTGAGCAATTTGGCAGGTTTTCATACTAAGTGGGCAGTCAATGTCAAGCTTGCCAATAACTCTGTGCCGAATGAACAGAGGTACAGGTACAGGCTGACAGAACCCAGCTGATCATGGCTAGTAGGGTTATGTACAGAACTGCGTGTGGAGGTGTACTTTTTAGTACTTGCCCCCTGAGTACAGGAATTCATGATAGAAGGTTTGTGATTAGTCAAGGGAAAGATGATGAGTATGGTGTGAACACTATGTATGTCCCAGGGGGATGAAACTGGATACAAGGTTTTTTTTTTTTTTCTGTGAAAATGCTCTGAAAAGGTCACAAGAAATTGTTTTCTGTGTGATATTAACATTTGTCAAGGGGTCAGAAAACATAATCATTGGTTGATCCTTGTCTGCTTTAACCATGGCTCCTTCCAGTTTAAGATGCTGATGCCGACTCTGTAATCAATGCTCTCGAATGAAGCTGATCCGATGGCGATGATGTAGTCATCAGCCCTGCTAGCTCACATCTCGACTCCACCCAACTCAACTGCCACCAACTCCTTATCCACTTTAGTTCCTTGTATGCTATCTGCTCCATGCACAAAACGCTAAGGGCACACTGTATCCAAGCAACAGCTACTGGTTATATGCTATTGAATCAGAGATATCATTTTTACTACTAGGGGGCAACATGATGTGCACTGATTGGAATACATCTCATGCCTTTGTCAGATGGACAAACTAAGGAAAGAAATTTAATGGGGAAAAAGCCATTTAAGAGTAAAGGGTTTGTGGTTCCTAATCTTACATGCCTCCAGTGTCAGCAGTTATAGGGGAGCACAAGGTGGGGGGGGGGGGGGGTTGAACCAATCGGAGTATAGTCACGCTGACTAACAGGCCAAGTTGGAATTTCATCTATCCCAAATGTAGATTTGTCAGTTCTCTCTGTCTCTTTTTCAATAAATTAATAAATGGCAATAACAAAATGACGTTTGGTCTTTACCACAGGATTAAGACTTCAGGGTTGTGGCCTTCAGCTCATTCCTTTATCGCCTCTGGCCACTTTCCCTCCATCTTTATCCTGTGGTAATCAGCAGCGGCGACAATCTTTAATTTCCTTATAAATGGACAACTACACAAGTGACCCAGCTGAACAATTCTATTTATAGCTGACTCTTCTATAGGGCCTAATCTTGCTCACCTTCTTGTCCAACTATATTTCTATCATCTCTCTTGGTCACTGTGACACAAATTAGGTTTGTAGTATTTATTAATGACCTCCAGATACTTGCTGGAAGGAAGTCAGCAAAGATCATGGGGAAACTCCCCAAAATGGACAACTGTTTTCCAAACCTCGCTTAGTTTTGACACCGTACATTCCAGTATGAGGATCATGAAATGCACATAAATTTGCAGCTGCCATTTGTAAAAGTCTTGGCTGATCTACATTTCTAAATACGAGGGTGAATTTAGTTCTCAGTCAGTTTTCTCCAAAAGTTGCCACGGTGACTTTTTGGGAATTGTTTTTTAGAAAGTTGTTTATTCCGAAAACCAAGGGATAATACATTTTCAATTTGTTTATATTTAAAAATTTGAATTAATTGTTGGGGATGGGAGTCATTTAGGATTGTTATCTGTTTGTTTGTTTTGATTTCTTTCTGTTTGTTTAGGTGGTAGTCATTTTTGACAGTGACCTTCAGAAACAACCAATAGGGAGCATGAAAAACAAATTCACTTTTTGAAAAGGCAAGAATGGCAACCCGTAGACAAGGGGAGTCAGCATCTATGTTAAAAATTAAACTTCAAAGTTGTCTGTAAAAATGATAGCTTCAGCAAAATATATATTGACTGTAAAAATAAATTGTTTCTGTAAAAATTGCTTATTTAGTTTACAGTCTTTCTTATTCTCCAAGGAAACTTTGAATGACTCATTATAGAGTGGCTTGTGTATCAAACTTGTGTTGGCAGAATGTGGGTTCAACTCCTGGCTAGATTGCAAAGTTCTTTGCTCTTGTATTCTTGAGAAAGACACTTGACCATGATTGCTTCTCTCTTACAAGTATTTCAACTATGTAGTTTTTGTTTCCGTAATCATGTTTTTAGGCAAATTTTCCAGAACTGTGTATCCCTTGTCAGGTCCGAGGATCTAAGGAGACAGTAACTGGAATACTGTATTTATTTTAGTTATGATATTAAAAGACATGAGTTATTACTACATGAATTCAAACTTAATTCTGTCAAGCCTATCATTCCAAGCTGTATTTCCTGATCGTTTGCAGGCCTAATGCCACATTATCGCCAATGCCCAGGATAGCCAATCGATCATTGGAGGTGATAATGACAGAATTATTGAAGAAGGGGACAGCTGCTAGTGATCTTTTCCCGAGGGTAGTTCAAGTTGCCAATGGTCTTTGTGTCAATACATCACACTGAAAGTACAGCTGTTCAACCATGTGTATTAAAGATGAAGGTACAACATTGATTATTACCAGATGAAACAATTTCCAAAGTATTTTATGAAAGCTTACTTAATGTGAAGTTGGTAAAGGTTTCAACCATCCTGAAAAATGCTTCCATCTGAAGTGCTCTCATTGCAGAGGAAACATGTACATAATATGTATATTTTCCCAAAATGTTGCCAGACAATATCACAGAGATGCTGTGATATTGTTCTGTTTTTTTTTTTAATCGGTAACATTTTGAAATTGAAAACCCTACCCTTTGTACTATACATGACCTTTGAAAGTCATGTCCCCACACTACTGGACTTATTCAGTATCTAGTACAACCAAATGAGGGCAACTATTCCCATGGGAGGAACTTAGGGATTATACCCTAAATGGATGGTGTCTTTCAGTAGAAATAAAGCCTGCTAAATCCAGCTGGCCACTGTCAATGTTAATGCTAGGTAAAACTTGTAGCTTTGCATGGTGAGGATGATAAGTAAGACTAATTGCGGTGACACCATGTGGAATCTCAATTGAGTAGTAATTAGTTCTGAAAAGAACTGGAGGTACAACTCGACGGTTCGATCAGTATGCTCTGATCGTCCTCAGGAGAATGTTAATGCTGTGACTGGTTTTATGGGGATATATTGTCTGGAAGAAGTCTTGCTCATCCTACTGAGACACGACACTAATTGACATCACCCTGTCTTCTCATATCCTGATCAAGACTGTTGTTACATAGAAAGTTGCATAGATGATCAGTGGCGTAGCAAAAGGGGGGGGGGCGGGGGGGCAGGGGGTAGCTGCACCAATGCTTGTTGGCAAAATAATATCTGTCAGTAAATTCACAAACTTGCTGGTATTTCTGAACTTATTTGTTTGCTAAACAGTGGCATAATAAAAAAAAATTAAAAAAGAGAAAGCAGACGGTTAAGTGTTGTCTTAAGCAGAGTTTGGGGGGGGGGGGGGGTGAGGGTTGGAAAAACTGAGTGCAAAAATATCAGCACACCTCCCCCCTCACATCCCCACAAACAAGAAACTAGAGGTTTAAAGGTAAAACTTGTAGCTTTGCATGGTGAGGATGATAAGTAAGACTAATTGCGGTGACACCATGTGGAATCTCAATTGAGTAGTAATTAGTTCTGAAAAGAACTGGAGGTTTAAACACAAAATAGGCTACTTCTTTCTTTCATTGGTGGCAACTTCAAGACTATTTTCAGGCAAAGGGAGATTTGTTAAAAAAAAAAAAAAAAAAAAAAAAAGAAAAAAAAAAAAAAAAGAAAATCAGGCAAAATGCTGAGAATTCACAGGCCTGACTATAGTAATTTTTACAGTATATTATCAGAAGTACAAAGAGAAATTTCTTAAATGTTTCAATTTGTAAATAGATAATTACCGGTTTTGGACTTGGGGAACAAAGCACTGAGCCCAGCAGATTGTCTGTGACCAAAAGGTTTATGTTTGTTGGTCAAATATCTGCATGCTTTTTCACTTTCTTCTTATAGTGTGAATCACACAATGTAATAAGGATAAACTTTACTCTTTACTCAAAGAAGTAATTTTGTCAGCATTACTGATGTTGTACAGTTTCCCAAAATAATGAACTAGACACTAGAGAGGAAATGGTAGGGTCTGCAATGAATCACTACAAAAAAATAATAAAACCATGAAACTAGTATATCAGTGACCCTAGTATTGAAAAAGACAAAATATGACATCACAGAATCACAAATCTTATGGAATATTATTATTTAATATTGGAATATTCATGATGCTTTTTATTTTTACTATCTCGTAGAAATAAATAAATAGCATTGATGCTCACATTAAAATCAATTTCATCCACGCTGTTGAATGTTTTGTTTAAATCAAATGCAGGCCTAAGGTTGATTAATTGTTATCAAAATAATTACACTGTAATAAAATTCACAGACCACTGTAAGTTTAACGACTAATACATGCAATAACAATCCATCATCAGTCTCATGTCATAACCCTCAAATGATGGTTCCACTTAAAACGTTAAATAAACTTGTTAACAATAGATCAAACAAAAGAAAACAATATATATAGATTCTTTCTATCGGTGAAGGCCATGCAGGCCCCATGACTTCATGGGAAAATTGTTCACCATCAAATCACACACGCACAGAAAATTTTGCAAATTGGATGTGCAATTCCTACTTATACAATGCAAACTGTTTTAGAAACCAGCACAGTTTTTGTTAAGATTGCTAAGTAGCCATGGATTCAGAAGTGTTAAAAAGAGCAACGTTACCTTCTGTTTAAGTGTAATGCACGCAGAACATCAGATTGGCGCGTATGAGTCCAGAATTCTATGGGTGAATGTTTGAAGTGTGAAACAACCAGAAGGCAAGGTCTGCTTCTGTCAGTAACCTCCCATTTGAATTACAACATACACCCATCACCATCTATTGTTCAGGTGAACTATACTCTTAAAACATGTATTCAAAGAAATACACAGATATGTGCCAAGGTCAAAGTATGGGACTACTTAGGTTATGTCAATAGGAAAACAGGATTTTGTTCTTGACTGAAAAGAATTTGTTTAACTTTCTCTTTCTTTTTTAAAATTCTTCTCACCCTATTGTTGTTGTGGTCTTGGAGGGTTTTAAAATATCTATCTTTTCATGCTAGCTATATTTTTGCCATTATGGTATTATTTAAACTATTTATTTAAACTAAATGCAAAGTCCAAATATTTTCTGATAAAGTTGGAGATTTATCTGGTGTGCGACGAGGCATATATGCGCTGGTCTGATTTTGATAAGCCACTGTCATGTTTTACCAGATGTTAATACACATTTCATCCAATCAAATTGTCTCAACTGTCTTGGGCATTTTGTGTTTAAATCTCATCCTAATCAGTTTGTGTCTCATACACAGGAGTGTGATTGACAAAAGTCAAAAATCCTGAAAAATAGGTAGCAGGCCTGGGTCTCCCTTTGGTCTAGAGGACAAAGCCCCCTGAACCTCCTGGATGTTTAATCTTGGAGGATTTACAGACTCTCCACATCCCCACAAACAAGAAACTAGAGGTTTGGACACAATACGGGCTACTTCTTTCTTTCCTTGGTGGCTACTTCTCTTCTTTGTAAAAAAATCCTCAAATCAGGAAAGATCTTGAGAAAATCACAGACACGCATACATCATGCTTTGTATGATGGCTCACTGAAAAAAAAAAAAAAAAACGAGAAAAGAAAAGTGTGTTCAGTATGTCTTTGACAGGCCAATAGTCTCAAAAACATGCGTTTACATTCAGCCCAAATCTAATTCTAGGTACGATGTATTAAATGTAGTCTAGTGGACTCTGCCCTGCAGACTCGGCCATAATGTGAGGTTTATTCCTCTTAAATATTTATGAATGTCCTGTTGATGACAGAGCAAACACTTCTCTGGATGAATGAATTACTTCAGGGAGTGGGTATTTACCAAATAAATAATGTGTACTCTCTGCTTTTATATAATCCCAAGCTACACTGATAATGAGAGAGTTCCCCAAGCTCATGTGTTACCCTTGGTAGACACTGACAGACACACCCCAATACAAGAAAAGAACCCCACCCCCCAAAAAATGTAATAAATACAAATTATCTGTTTGTTGTCACCATGGGTTGAATGACAATAATGCAGTGATTGTGATATTCCTCACTTCAAAGACAACAAAAATCTCAACTTATATGCACAGGCAATGAAGACCCAATGTATGCAAGTGTTGAGAAAATAAATGCAACAAACGATCTAAGCAGCATTTTTGTTTTAATAATTCGCATCTAACTAACATAAAACACTAATACTGGTTGTGGTGTACCCAGTAACCTAGATACCAGCAGCTTGGGGTGGCTTGGGGGGGGGGGGGCAGGGAGGCAGCAAGCTGACTGACCCCACTGATATGGGTTGTTCTCCCAGGTGCCCCAAACTGATAATTGTAATATCTAAACAAAAAAGTGCACAATTCTTTTGTAGCGCTCCTGAATTGCCTCTCAAACAAATACCTGCGACCCCACCCATGTTGTCACTTTTTAACCCTTTTCCTTCTTCAAACCATAAGGCCTTTATCAACCAAGGGTGAGATGCTGTGATCTAATTATTTTCTTACCCCATTTTACATTCATCTTATAAATCCTAACACTAAACACTGTGGCTGTCTGGGATATTGTACCTGCCATTGCAGACTGGATCAAGACATTCTGAATCTCTAAAATAAATATGAACTACGGTACATTGTACAGGAAGGCATGAAGCACAAATAAGCTGCATGGTGGATGTAGCGGCATAGCGTTTGAGCTCTCCAATACATTCATTATGATATCAATTAATTTAAGTTTAGCCTTTATACCGACGTTAGTATGAAGCACTGTAAACTCGGTGTTTTCCGAGTGTCTGTGGAAATGAAATCCACAGATGACTCCAGCAGGATGCGAACCCACGACTTCCTGTTTATTCATGTCACAAAAATACAGCAAATATGAAGTTGGAACAGTCCCATGCATAACATTCTGTAACACAAAAACTATTTGGCTGTATCCTCAGTCAGCAGTAAGCTTTACCGAGTCAAGGTGCACACAGCAACATGGATAGTTTGCACCATGAATGAAAACAAAGTAGTACCTGGTAAGCTACTTTGTGTGATCTAGATAAGTTCACCCCCCACAAAAGAAATTCTGTTTGCCATGCATAAACCTATGGGGAATCCCCCCTCCCCCAATAAAAAAAATATATAAAAAAATAAATTTAAAAAAATAAAAAAATAATTAAGAACATTTTCTTCTCACAGAATTTGAGTTCCACTGTCTTCAAAAAGTTCACCCTTTATCCAAAATCAATTCCTCCAACCTGGTTTCCAACCAGCCTGCAGGGCACAATGAAAATCCCTAAAGGGGTGAGGGAGTAGAAAGCTCATGAGGTGTTTATCAGAATAGAAAGCCTGGGGGTAAGTTTGTACATGTACTTCCAGATATTTGTATTGTAGAGTGAATGTGGTATCAGTTTAACAAGTATCAGTTACAGCTGCGCTTTCCTCTGAGACTACTGGTGATGTATTATGGAACCAAAGTGTTGTCGTTTCATATCACATTTCACAAGCATCACTGGCATGGTAATAACCACGTTTGTCTTGGTTTATAAAGGTATTTATTTAGTTAATACCCAGACAAACTGTAACAAATGTATGTTGACTGAATGTTCTAACTATGACATCAATGATGTGAGATTATATTCAAGTTGTCAGCACAGTGGACGGAATGGCAAAAAACAACAACCAGAAACACAAAGAGACAGGGATACATGGAGGCAGTGCAAATGGGAGAGATTGAAGGGAGGGCAGGATTTCATTTTAGGATTTGAAAACTGCCTGTCCAAAATGAAGTAGGTTTTG
Source organism: Zoroaster sp. YZ-2022 (assembly GCA_029582265.1). Lineage (NCBI taxonomy): Eukaryota > Metazoa > Echinodermata > Asteroidea > Forcipulatida > Zoroasteridae > Zoroaster > Zoroaster sp. YZ-2022. Next base: position 5,115,032 of record CM055821.1, on the reverse strand, counting down.
ACAGAAATTTTGAGCGTGAAGCACCAATTGTGAGTGTGCAAGCCATTACAGTGTGGGGAATATTAGGGTTCCGCTTTAGAACCCTGGAAAGCTTTTCTGGCTTCAAAATTGTTAAGAAGGACTTACCACAAATAGGTCTGACTTTAATTAGACTCTAAAAACAGGCTTACATGAAAATGTTAATAGGACAGACTAGATACTGGACACTGGAATGGCTAAATGAGACCCTGGTGGGTGGGTGGGTTTGTGGGTGGGGGGGGGGGGAGAGTGGACACACCATCACAGATGGGGAAATAAGACAAATACAAAGCTGACAAGCCTTTAAAAAAACAATGACACGTGGCTCTTTCAAAATGCCTTCATCATTTTCATGAAGGATACACACAGCTAGGCCTATCGGAAAAGAGACTGGAAATTACCATCTCAAGTAAGACAGATCTGACTTAATAATGCAGAGGAGGTTACGTTGGGGAAAGAGACATCAAAGTCCCTCAAATACCAAGTGAGTAAAATGAATGTTAAATCTGACCGACACCAATGAAGTCGATAACAAGTGTATGAGTAACATCAGATTAACTAAATGTTGGCTCGCTCAAGTCACATTAGTTTCTCTATTTTATCCATCAAACCATATTATAGAGTTTGACTAGCACAGTGGAAGGTAAAAATATCCCACATGATCCAAGTGACAAGCACTTGGTCCTAATAAACTGCGGACTGCACATATGTATCAGAAATTGGGGTGGGAATGCATGTGTTGTGAACTTTGAAAGTGAGGTGGATGGGGGATCTAGTCTTTTTCCTCAGTTTCAAGGCCAATTTTCACTATAATCTCCTTAACGGCACAAATAAATAAGCTGAAACTGTTTTTATGTACATATTTCTTGAATTTTAAACATTTACCAACTTGCAATTGTTTTATTTGCCCCAAATATGTCTAACAGAGGGTAAAGGTTTTGCCTGGGGTGTACCCCCATGTTTGCCAAATCCTGCACCCACCACTACTTACATTCTCTTCCCTCCCACCCCCTATTGACAGCCATGCCCTCATTGTCCCTTGGCTTCAGGGCCCAACTGTTTGTGCATAGTGGACACCTATAAAGAAACCAATAGCAGTGAATTGTGTGCACCAAGTATGATATCAGGTAAAACTGAGAATATTACATTTTCAAAAAATTGCCAAAAGTCTATTAATTAAGGCTTTAAATTTTAGATACTGCCAGTAAAAAGCAACATCAAATTGCATCTGTTATTTGACAACAAGGCGCCAGAGCATATATTTGTTACATCCGATACAGACTGGACACACCTATGAAACCAGCACAACCAATACCATATATGGACCTTAAAAAAAACACCATCTTTTCATAGTTCACTACCAAACAAGTTGTTAATGTGTTAAATGTGGTGTCTACCCAGTGGGGTTAGTGGCCAAGCAGTTAACATTTGGTTTGTGGTGTCTCATCGGAAATTCACTTCAGGGCCAATCTATCCACCCACTTAACCAATGCTCCATGCACACGTTAGTCTGGTTCCACGACCACCGATAACAAATTACCCTGAAAAATGTTTACATTTTTGAAAGGCAATAGTTTTTCTTTGGAAATAAGTCTCATTTGGGATGCTACTCCACAAAGGTAATACTCATTACTGACACCTGCTGATGAAAATCCAGGGTCCACACACCTTCGTGTTAACACTTTTATCAAGACTTTTCAGGATTTTTTTTCTCGAACCAAGTCAGGGAAGCCAAATTTTGAACTGTTTTTTTAAAACCTAATCATGATGGTTAATATATCTGCCTGCACCAACTAAGAAACTTTCTATAAGCATGGAGGAAGGAACACAGCCTACTCCTGCTATTTCCCTTCAATTCCGAAACTTTGTCATGATGATGTCTAGTCTGCCTGCCTGCTGTAACCAAACCCAACCGACTATTTTCCTAACCCAACAATATCCAAACACAAAGTTAAAAATCCTGAAAATGGGTAGCAGGCCTGGGTCTCCCTTTGGTCTAGAGGACAAAGCCCCCTGAACCTCTTGTGGGTAGCAGGCCTGGGTCTCCCTTTGGTCTAGAGGACAAAGCCCCCTGAACCTCTTGTGGGTAGCAGGCCTGGGTCTCCCTTTGGTCTAGAGGACAAAGCCCCCCTGAACCTCCTGGATGTTTAATTTTGGAGGATTAAGGAGCTAATTTGTGTTATCTGAATGTATTAATTCCAGGATTGCTTTGTTCTGTGTTTAATGCAACAAATATTACAGTTTTGGATAAATCTCAGAGTCATAAACAAGTTGTTGAAATAAATGTTTAAACAAATCTTAGGATTGATGATTTGTGGGATAAAAGGGTCAGGTCCATAAGTAGTTTTTTTCTGATGGGGAGAGGGGGAGGGAGAAGAGAGGAGGAGGTGAGCAGGTCGAAAATAATGTGGTATCCTTACTGTTATTTGTTTATTAACTGCTAATAAATTGCGATTGGAGGGGGTGGGTGATGCAAATATTCATCATTTGCACCCATCTGGGTACACCCATCTGATGATCTGGGTACACCCGTGCCTGAACGTCATACTACATGTAGGTGTAACAATTATTTGTTTTAGTCTTCTCAGCAACATTGAAACTTTCTTTGAAAAAAAGGAATTGTTCCTTGAACTTCCCGTTTTGGCTGTGGTATTTATGAAGGGTGTGATAATGATTAGATTGTGTGATAATGATTAGATTGCGTGCTATCTCCTCCCAAAGGTTCTGCTGAGGACATAGTCCTCATGAGTGGTAAACCATAACAAAATAAAAATTGATGGAGCGTTTTCGCCCAGATATTTATATCAATTAAAGTGAAACTAGCCATCATTATTGTCACTTAACACAAGGTAGTTGGCTGTTGTGTTGTAAATTGCCATTTGCAATGAACTATTGGCTGACCATTACGCCTATAAACCAGACACTGTGGACAACAGAAAGGCGGCTGGATGTCTATCTGATCAATCACAACTGTCGTCAACTTATTCATACTTAAATCCTTGGTAGTAAAGGCCAAATATTTTGTTTGGAAGGCTTTTGAAGTAATTGGCCAGATAAATGCGTGGAATACCTTGTCCTTTAATCAACAGTTTTCTAGGCCATGGTCTTGTGAACGAATTACATTGTTGCCAGTATATTTAATCAAAAATGCATCAAGTAAACAAATATTGAAAGATGTATTACAAGATGCTGGGGATGTTCCAGTGGTAACACAGCCTGTATATGTAAATTCCCATCAGGTTAATACTGCTCTGTATATAGACCATAGGGGGCTTAGGGGCATTTACACAAGGAATATTTCATTATTCGCTGACTCCAGCTAGCTGGAAATATCAACATTAATCAGAAAACTGAAAGTTCCTAATTAGCAAACACACTGTTTTCTTGTAAAGAGTATTGCAAATGGAATGGGAAAATTCAAAATTTGTAGATATTTTAGATATAGAAGCAACCTCAGTAAAGGAAAAAAGTTTCTTACAAAAGTATTATTTCATCATCATAATATTTTGTTAAAAGATATGTTTTTCAAAGAATAATTTTAAAACGACACTGCACAACTTCATTTAGTTTAAGTAAAACTAATTGCGGTGACACCATGTGAAATTGTCAGTTGAGTAGTAATTAGTTCTTAAAAGAACTGGAGGTTGCAACTTGATGTTTCTATCAGTATGCTCTGATTGTCTTCAGGAGAATTTAGTTTATATGGGCAGTTAATGGAAGTCTTCATATTTCATCTTGATGATTAAAAAAGATATACAGATGAAAGATATAAGTGATGGAATGATTGAAGAGACAGGATGAAGCCCAACCCAGCCGTAACAAGTTTTTAATTAAATAGGATCAAGGATTCTTAACTAAATTAATGAACAGATGTTTATGAGAATTTCTTTAAAAAAATAATTTAACAAAAAAGTATAGGAATGGAATTATCTGAAACAACCAAAATTAAATCAGTATTCATACTACCATGAAATTTGGATGTATATAATTGAGGAATTACATCTTGATGACTCTTAAAAATGACAGCACCTTCAACGTTTGATTGTAAACTGTAATAAATTATTATTTAAAAAAAAAAAATACCAACGTTCTACATTGCCTTTATAACCACTACACACTATGGAATCGGTGACCCAGTTTAAGATGAACACAGTGACTGAAAAGCACTGGCTCATGTATGCAGCAGCAATGGTAATATGACCTTATCGTGTGGGGTATTATTTTCAGTCACTGAGTTAATCTAAAACTAGCATTCCGATTCCATGCCCTGTTGATCGTGACAATATTGTCCCTTTAATCAAATTATTTCACAAATGAATTTGTGTTCTCTGGAGATGTAAATTCCAGTGGCTTGAATAAGACTAAACTTTCACACATGACTAAGTATGGATGAATTTAACAACAGTGAATACTGGCTTTGAAGGGAATACAAGTAGGCCCTATTGAAGTTCAGTGTTATTTGAATGGGATTTAAGACTGCTAGAGCCATGGTAAAAGGTGATTATAACAGATCAAACCATTTTTTTAAATTAAAAAAAAAATGCAATTCGCCCCACACAAGGCCAATGGCCACTCCAAAGTGGGGGCTACTCAGTCATTGAGTTGTTACAACGACTCCACACTGAATAAACCAGCCCCTCGCACCGAAACAAGACAAGTTAATAACCAGCCTCTTCACGGTGCGAATAGGACTGGGAGGGGTAACTAGTCTAGAACAAGGCAGTTGTTAAACTGCCTCTGCCCCTATAAGCAATTATGGTTAAGTGTCTTGCTCAAGGACACAAGTGTCACGGCCGGGGTTTGAACCCACATTCTGCTGCTAAACACCAGAACTTGAGTCCGGCAAGTGTGTTCCAAGTTTTTACATTTCATTTAAACAATTTTTTTTTAAATAAACTATTTTCCCTAGACTATATAGGGGCCTACATGTATTATATACAATTAATATGTACACTATACCAACGAACACTGCATGGGCGGATCCAGAACATTTTTTAGGGGGGAGGCTGAGAATCAAAAACAATTATTTTTCAGTACTACAAAAATTACAATGAAATAATCAAAGGGAGAGAAAAACAAAGCACAGTGAGGGAATGGGAGTGCGTTCTCCCCTCCCCTCCCCCCTCTCTCTCTCCCTCCCCCTCTCTCTCTCTCTCTCTCTCTCTCTTTTTAAAAATTTTTTTTTTTTAAACGATTTTAGGGGGGGCTACAGCCCCCATAGCCCCCCCCCCCCCGATCCGCCAATGCACTGCATATGCGTATGAAAAGAAACGTGTTCATGCTCTATGACATTGCTAAAGCATAGGATTCTTGAAGCCTTTTGACACCTGGAAACAATTATAAAGGGGTCATGGGGGGATGGAAGTGAGTGGGTGTGGAATGGCACAGCAAATACATGTAGGAAATTGTGGGTGTGTAAGTCATGGTGGGGAGGGGGAAATGTTATTATGAAGAAACTATAAAAGAGGGAATTGGATAACAGGAGATGAAAATAGTGCTGAGAGGAATACAAGTATTATGGGAAGGCTGGGTTGGCAAGCGCTTGGGAAGTCAAAGGTAATTATTAGGCATCATGCAGTGTTGTAAGTGAATGATCGAGACCACCATGTTCGAGACCAAGACAGAGACCGAGACCTGGAGTTCCCCAGACCCACTTGTCTGAGGGGTAGACCAGAACTTTTGTGTCCTAGACTGAGAACAAGACCTTGAGACCTTATTTTTCATTTCATAAGAAAATAGAATTTGTTATATTTAGATCTATGTGCTTAATAAATCCCCATAACTCTCCCTGAACCATGCTCTCACTTAGTGATATAGTTGAGAAATGAGTTGCCCAATATTGGTTCTCCCTTGAACCATAATCTCACTTAACAGTTGAGATGCGAGTTGCCCAAAAATGGTTCTTTTCAGAAGCCTATACATCACATAGGGATAGTTGAGAAAAACACATGGTGCTAGTGCAAACCGAAACGATTTCAATACTCCACCATGCAACGCCTCAAATCTAATAATCTTGTCATATCCTCTTCCCCCCAAAAACAAATTAGGCTAATCTTTATGCAAGGCGAAGTAGTTTGAGTTATTTTGTTCATTATTTGCTAATGGAATTATATAAAGGAGGGTATTTTAGGGTTTCAGTCATCAACTGCATGTTTTACATAAAGAAACTATGTGCTGTGTAGCAATAAAAATCTTATGAAAAATAATTTTTTTATGCACAAATAATTGCAATGCAAAAGGCTTTATGATAAGCTTTTTTTTTGGGTGTTGATTGTTGAGACCTGCAAATCTTTGAGTCCTCATTGGTCTGAGACTGAGAACACACAGGGAGTCCAGACCGAAACCTACAAAACGTGGTATCGAGCTCAGTCTCAAGAACGAAAATCAGTCACGAGACCTACAACACTGGTCGGCATGCGCCCAATCACAAACGACAATATCATTGAGCAGTGATAACGTCAACATATTTGTGAAAATGTCTGACCTTAATTAGTATAACTTATCTTGAACACTGACATAGCCTACCATATTCAAAAAAAAAAAAAAATTCTTCTAATTTTAACTTTTTTTCGGCTGGAAGTAAAGAAAATTTGTGCATAATTTATTAAAACTCTATACATTATTATGTGTTAATCTTAAACTAGGGCATCGATTCCATGCCCTGTTGAAAGTCTGCTCTGATCGTGACGATACTGCCCCTTTAAACGTAAGCCCAAAACCTGATGACATAATTATAATCCTTAATTATAATGTCATACAATAAAGTGTCACCTGATAAAACCAATGATGATGAAAGTATAAAGTTGATGTGATCTTTTTTATGTGAAGGGGAAAAACTCTGAAGGAACGTTGGAGGGAAGAAAAATGAAGACAAAAAAAAACAGCGAGAAAAAAGAGAGAGGACAAACACCCAATTACATTCTGCCCATTCTTCAAAGTTAATAAAACAGATGCAAGTTGCACTGAGAATCCTATAACCTGTTTGTCTTCGACAAGCATTACATCTTATTATTAAATCTTAATAAGTGCAAAGCACAAACGCTTTACCAGGCATACAAAAAGTAATTAAGACCGAAGTAATTATAAGCAACCTCACAAAATCAGAAGAGCAATATGTAGAATTGCTTTGATGGTACCTACATGTGAGTCTCACTGTCTCGTGGAAAATCAGTTTTAAGCAGATTTCTTGTATGATTTAAAAACCGTCACATCCATTCATATTTTGAATTTTATTACACAAATGTTATAATGGAAATAATGTATTGCTTTGTTAATTACACGCAATAAACTCAATACATAGTGACAGTTGCCTTGTTTATGACTGAAAACATAACATATGGCATTGAAAGGCAGGCTATTGAAAGATTCATTTGACATTGAGAATCTTAAATACCGGCACTACTGAGTATTTATGACTCAAAACTGAGCCATCTTGAAAATACATAAATCCAATGTTATGCTTCATTAGGACCCATCTCATCATTCCAGGCTCTGTGGCACTGCTGACTCTAGTTATTGGCTTCTCCCAGGAAAACACTTTAAAAATCCAAGATGACAAATCAATGTAATCCTGCCATAAGTGTCTAAAGGTGTACATTATTAAAAATGGCCACAGTTGATGGTTGATAGAAAACATATGGTTATCTCTTGATCAAGACATGTGTACAGAATGGACAAGTTGGCATAAACTAGGGTTTGGACATTTACATGTGTACATGAAAATAAAATCACTAAACGTTTTCAAATTCACAAAACGTCTAAATGGATCCTACATTTAAAAAAATGGAACCTACCATTTCCACGATATTTGGCCGGTCTTTTTTATTTCACTAAGTGTGACCAATGAGCCTGCTATTATTATAACATGATTCCCAGGAAGTTCAACTGATAATTTGTTTTTAATTTTAATACAACCAGAAATTTGGAGGATGTTTTCTGCCGGTGCCAAGCTTGGAATTTTTAATTTGTACTATTTATTTCTAAATCCGTATTGCTGTATTTTGGATTATTTTCTGTACTAAATCTGGACAATCCGCCTGCATCATGTCATTTATTGGTCAGTGATAACAATATTTGCTTACACGTGTAACACAGTCTGTGTCAAAACGTGTACTCGTTTCGCATATTAAATGCCAAGCCTAGCATACGAATATGTCATCAATTCCTCTGTTTTTCATGCTTATAAATAAGTGCTAATTAAGGAAATTAATTTAAACAAACTTTAGGGCATTCTTAAAGCAATGCACTAGGCTTTTGGTCAAATGTCTCTGAATGGAGCCAAGAATCAAGACATTTGTAGAGAAACCATCCTGTGATAGTTTCTGCTTATTTCATTGCGTCATTAACAAGAACATAGTGAAAATGCATTAAACTTATTTGTGTGTGTTCTAACATGAAATATTCATCTCTGTAATGTTCATATACGCAACAGTACCATTACTTTATTTGCCGACCTCCTTTTGCTCTATGTGTTTTAAAACTATAATATCACATTATACTTAGGTGACCTTTGACATCAGTACAATGAATAAACCATGCATGCTGTATGCAGTCATTCAGTGCCAACTAACCTTCGTCAAGATTCAATCGATATATTTACATATCAAAAACAAAAGCTGTAAATATTATAATCTTATCATCAAGATGAACATTCAGTTTGGACATTATTTGACTCTGTTTACTTTTAAATGAAAACACCTCATCAGACAGAAAGATTTCCAAGGGATGTTTAATACATCATCCTATTTATTTACACCATATACCATTTGATGTGTTTCGACATCACCAACAGTTTAGCTTTAAGTCAAACATAAGTCATTTAAATTATTACTGAAGTGGATCTGACAGATATGGAGCAAATCGTTATCAGAAATCAAGAGTGAACTTGTTAAGTGGAACAGAATCTAAATATAGTATAAATAATATTTCATTACCCAGAACGGGAATTTAGTGGAAACAAAGAAATGCATGTAGGTTCTATGATTTCATGTTATAGGCTGCACATGACGGAAGCTTACATATGGATTATACTCCCCAGTGAACTCATAAAGATTACAGGAATAATATTTGGCCTAATTACCAGGGGTAATAATGTAAAATATGTTCAGACATAATTATAGGCCTATATGTGGAATATGATATAGAATGATCTATTATTATTACTGCACTTTATGAACTCAGCACAAAGGAGGACAATTATGAAAGGAATACAGCTGTTCGTTTTAAAGAAACAAGATGGTGGTAAAGACATATTTCATGTCTCAAGAAAGGACTTAACCTGACTTCTAATGCCAAGGAAAACACTTCCATGATTATAACTGTAGATTATAAACATGTACACTGTTGGTAAAAGGTGTACTGCATATACTTTGTATGTTTCAGGAACTGGAAATAGTCTTGAAAAATTATGTTTTAACCCCAATTTTCTGATGGATAAGACACAAAAAATGGAGTTTGTGGGATGATGGGATCTTTTAATTTTGATTTATGGGCCAACCGACAGCTGTCAATTCAAATCTCTTATTGGCCAATCAGATTTAAGGCTGCATGCCATTATCTCTTCATGCACATGTAAACAAAAAGAAAAATGATTTATCAGAGATAACGTGTAAAAAACCTTTATGTATATAACATGCATTGGTACCCCTTAAAAATGTTCCCATAGACATTCTTATGGAAGTTCCTTTACTCAGGAAAAGTGGCTTTGCCCCTACAAGAATGACGTGGAGTGTCGTGGCCGAGCGGTCTAGCTTACCAGACTCAAGTTCTGGTGTTAGCAGCAGAATGTGGGTTCGAATCCCGGCCGTGACACTTGTGTCCTTGAGCAAGACACTTAACCATAATTGCTTCTCTCCACCCAGGGGTTAAATGGGTACCTGTGAGGGCAGAGTTGGTTGATTAGCCCTACATGCGCTGTAATGGCAGCAATTGAGCTGTATACTCCCCAGGGAGCTGAGATGGTTTCAGGAATGATTTATGAGCCTTATGAGCAGGGGTAATAATATAATGCGCCTTGAGCACCACTCAGTTGGTGGATACGTGCGCTATATAAGTCCACATTATTATTATTATTATTATTATTATTATTATTATTATTATTATTATTATTATTATTATTATTATTATTATTATTATTATTATTATTATTATTATTATTATTATTATTATTATTATTATTATTATTATTATTATTATTATTATTATTATTATTATTATTATTATTATTATTATTATTATTATTATTATTATTATTATTATTATTATTATTATTATTATTATTATTATTATTATTATTATTATTATTATTATTATTATTATTATTATTATTATTATTATTATTATTATTATTATTATTATTATTATTATTATTATTATTATTATTATTATTATTATTATTATTATTATTATTATTATTATTATTATTATTATTATTATTATTATTATTATTATTATTATTATTATTATTATTATTATTATTATTATTATTATTCCAGGCCTGTGTAATATACACAAAACCTTGTTAGAATTTTTCCTACTTGCATATAACTGGGATGTAGCATCAATACACCAATTTTATGAGACAAACACAATTTTGATTGATTGACAATCTTTAAAGCAGACTTGAGTACTTTTTCATGAGTATTCCAACTATAGTAACAGTCAAGTACTTTTTATGAGTATGAGTACAGAAAATTGTACTCGAGTACATATTTGAGTATGAGTACTACAACTCTGATGTCAGGTAATATTTCCATTATTTCAAATTCTACATCAGCAGTGACTCCAGGATAAGTACAGACTGGTATTAAGTATTGGTTTCATTATTTCTTGAACTCAATTTGATAACAATTGCAGTCAGAATATACAAAAAAACAACAACAAAATAAAAGAGAATCAACTGAAAATCACAGCCATTAGTCTCATCTGATTATGATTTTGTGTATCAGAGGGTGCTAGCCAGGCACGTAGCCAAATCATTTGTCAAGGGAGGAGTGGTAGAAAATATTTTGAAAAAAAAAAAAATTCCTGGAAAATTCTCCCCAAGAAAAATATTTTGATTGAGGTCACAGAACAACTCTCCCCCTTTTACGGATAAACATGACGTCAAATATTTTGCTGTGTGACATTTCCCTCCCCAAAAAACAGGACAAAGAGGGGGAGCTAACCCCACCCACCCCTCTCTGGCTACTCACCTGGTGACAGCCTCAATCACAGGATCTATAATACATCAACCAGTTAACTTTTGGCAGTGCTGAGTATTTACCAGCATAATTTTATACTATGGGGAGGAGGTGTAAAGGTCTGATAGGATGAAGGGGCAGGTGGATAAACCTGATTGCTGTAAAAAAAAAAACATATGCCATCTTGACCTATTCAAACAAGAAAAACAAAACAAGTGATATTATACGTTCCTGATGTAAGGGAAGAAGGATATTTAGAGATATAATGAAGGCATATAAACAGAACAAACAGAACAGAACGGCTATGGCAAGTTCAGCCATGGTCATTTTGATTTTCATAACTAGGACTGGTTCGGGGGGGGGGGGGAGGGGGCACGGATATATGGAGTTTCAGGGGGCACTTTTTTACAGTTCCTTATGTTTTACTTTTGAGAACACAATTATGAGTGGGGAAGTGAGTGAGAACCCTTGGGTGGGGGAATCCAGGGGGACACCCGGAGGAAGGATGGGGACACCCTGAGGGAGGATGGGCACCTGGGGGGAGGGGGAAGGGCAGTCTTGGTTCAAGACTGTGTTTGTATGTTTTTGATACATGATCCGTACCGCACGCTGCATGCAATGGCAAGTGTGTTTGATAGCCACTCGTGTAGCACCCTCGTGCAGTGATGGATCATGTATCAAAAACATATAAACAGTCTTGAAACAAGACTGGGTGGGGGGGGGGGGGAACGACAGGCCTCAGACAGGTCAGCATGTGCCCCCAATCATTGCATGTCCCCTTTTATGATGAGAATTCAAATGTACATTATTTTTAGTTAGGTATTTCTTATTTATGCAAGTTTGCTTCCATGAGAAAGCAAGGTTGGAAAAAGGGAGGCAGTGGATGCAGTAAAAAGAGGAGTAGGCACACTGCCAAGTATGTGGAATATTTACATAAAAATAAGGAGACATACCATCCTTGCTGCCCCTGGAGCTCCCACTGTATTCTTCACTAATAGTTGTCCCTAGTTTCATTTATGATACCTGGATAGGCCTATATGTTTCAACTGGCTTCGCTTCTCAAGGATTGCCTGGACTACTTTCAACACCATGCTCCAATACAAGCGGAATAAAACACAATTAGGCCTATCCCATGCAAATAGGCCCCTCGGGTTGTGTGTCTGACTTGGAGAATTACGTTGACTGATATACAAGGGAGCGTTTGCCAAGTCAAACTCTGTCTCTGTGTTTGCTGATTGACTGCATTCTAAGATGGGGACATCTTGAGGACCCCAGGCTATTACAGCTGGTATAACCATGGAGGAAGGAACACATCCATGGTATGACTTAAGTGAGATACATACTATACCTTCAAGGGTTGTGATTTGACAAAATGGGTAGCAGGCCTGGGTCTCTAGAGGACAAATCCCACTGAACCTCCTGGATGTTTTAATTTTGGAGGATTTACAGACTCTCCACATACCCACAGACAAGTAACTACAGGTTTGGACACAATATAGGCTACTTCTTTCTTTCCTTGGTGGCTACTTCTCTTCATTCAAGAAAATATTCAGGCAAAGTGCCAGTTTTTCAAAAAATCCTGAAATCAGGAAAACTCCCGAGAAATTACAGGCATGATAAGTTACAAGGACAGTGCATTAACCCCAAACAAAGCACATATATATGCAAATGTTTCAGAAGGAGAAAACAAGACATATGAATCATTATTTGTATTCCTTTTCATATATTCATGATTGACTGAAGGCTGCTGCCAGCTTGGTAGAATTTGAGCTATAAACTGTCCAGGCCTCCCAGTGCCTAATCTACCAAATACAGGTTTTTAAAATAGGTTTTTAAGCAAAATATAGGTTATTATAGGTTTACCAAATGCCAAAATATAGGCTTTTATAGGTGGATCCCGTAATTATGCAGTGTTAAATAACAAGTAAATTGCCTACCTTCTGAGTACTTTTTGCAACAAAGTACATTACCCCATACCCTGTTCAGCAGAAAATCTAAGAGTGGTACACATGTTACAGTTTGGCTACTGTTTTGGCTTCATCTCTTTATACTTAGGAAGTAATTTTTCTTCAAAGCCATGAGGATTTTATGAGGAAGTTGAAAATGTGTTGCAGGAGATTAAAAATGTAGGTTTTTATACGTTAATATAGGTTTTTTTTAAATATAGGTTTTTATAGGTTTTATAGGTTTCGCTGGGAGGCCTGAATGTCTTCTACAATCCTGAAAACCTTTCTAGTAACCATGCGCTCTGATCTGAATCAGACTGTTTGTGGATCCATGCTCTGTATGTGACTTGGCAGACCTGTAGGCTGGGGGTGGGTGGTTAGTGAGCTAATTAAAGTCCCCCCCCCCCCTTGGACAAGTGAATTCAACTTGCAGGACAGATATTACAAAACACCTGGACACTTAATCCTGCCCATTTATTTAATTCAGAGTATTCACTTTGGTAAAAAGCAAATAATTCTGTCTGTATTTGTGGTAGCAATAATGCAAAATTGATGATGAAATTGATATTGTTATAATAAAAGATATCAAACATTTTCAAAAAATATGATTGTCACGTCAACAATGACCATTTCATTGAACCGGAAGTTAACCCGAACACAGAGTGAGTGTGTATGTTACAACGGACACTCAATTTCTAGTTCAGCCTGTATTTGAAGAAGCAATCTAATTGCTACATCCCACAGGCTCATACAAGGGAAATAGAGAGTTGTACAATGCTCCAATGTCATCATCTGAGCCAGCTGATCAGTGAGAGGATCAGGCAAAAGTTAAACAGTCTAATCAATAAACAAATCCGGTCATATCAATCAGCGGACAGTCATTTTTTGTACAACAATGTTTCTACTTTTAGTTCAGGTATCCTCGGAGAGATATAAATCACAGCCGTTGGGTTGAACAACCTGCTGTTAGGAGATGACGTGACATTATTACTGGTTCATATGTTCTCAGAAATGGTTTAATGGATCATATTTCCATATATTGAATAAAAATATGGAAATTCCACTATTTTGCAGTTTTTATGATTTAAAGATGCCCGAGTTTTCCACTATTTTACCAGCAATTTTTGTTTTCATAAAAACAAAGATAATTTCCTTTTAGAAAGAATAACAATTACTTTGTAAGACTTGTAGCTTTGCATGGTGAAAAAGGATAACTAAAGTCTGTTTGCGGTGACACAATGTAAAAAATTTCTTTTGAGTAGTAAACAGTTCTGAAAAAAAAACCTGGTTATTGGTTACCAGGGCTGGATTTAGGACTGGGCAAGCTGGACAGTTGCCCAGGGGCCTCCACAACCAGGGGCCTCCACATATTTCATGAAAAAAAAATTTCTAAGGAAAAATGTAGGCTGACTTGAACTGTAGGCTGGTCTGTAAATATATGTACTGTACTACATTCTTGTTATGATTGATCATGATTGACCTGCTTGCTTGCTTATTCAGATTCTTTCTACTTGAAAAAAAATTACTTTATGGATGACTGTAACTATGTCTTGTGACTCTTGTCACCTTTTAGTTTTTAGTATTCTAAGGTAGGGTGGGCCTCCACTACTGAAGGCTGCCCAGGGGCCTCCACATGTCTAAATCTGGCCCTGTTGGTTACAACTGGACATTTCAATCAGTAGTGCTCTGATCCTGAAGACGATCAGAGTATACTGATCAAAACGTCGCGTTGTAACCAACTGCATGGTTCTTTATAGAACTATTTACTCCTCAAACAAGAATTTCTACATGGTGTCACGGCAAACAGTCTTTACTTAACAAATACTTTGTAATTGGATATTTCACAAACTTAGCCAGAAGCTTAGTTTTAAAGTGAATATGTGCCAAAATGAATGTATGATGGGATCTACCATTAGTTAATTTTGGAACATATTAACTGTAAAACCATGCTGTGTCATTTTAAGGCATTTGTTATCCTTTCCTCAAGTGAAATAGTATTTATTCTGATGGAATGTCAAAATAGCGAAAAACATGGGCGATACATCTCAGCAATTATGTTGGAATTCCCAAGCCATTCCCTTTCCAAATCAACGTGAACTTAAAGACCTTTTGAACAGAAACCAATGGCAACCCTTAACTCGGGACAACTATTGGTAATAATCCAATAAAGTAAAGAATTATGTTTGACAACTGTTCTATAAACAACACAATTTAACCTGAATTTTCCACAGGTTTTTTTTTTTTACACATATCTTTGATTTACACAATGTATCGATGCATTTACAGACATTTACAGTGTTTATTGTTTGTAGGATAGGGTTTAACAACAAAGCGCATTTCTTGTTTCGAATCTTTATTCATGCAGCCCAAAAAAAGCCTAACATTATTTATAGAAATGACCAAAATAGCGCTGGAGTAAATGTGAAGCAGTGATAAGTAATTCCAGGTAATTTTTGGGGATACTATCTCCCCTGTAGTGCTACAAACAATTAGGATTGAAAAGTTCACTTCTAAGGAGTTTCCACCCAGGCTCATTATGGGTGGGTGGTTCCGCCGTTTGCCCATGGATTTCTTTGCAAATATACCACAGTGCCCACTCACAAGCTAATTTGCATAATGCATGCTGGTCCATATAATGATAAAAAAAAATTGCCCTTACCTCTACAAGATAGTGTCCATCAATATTACCACCATACTGAACAGCGGTTATCACAGCTAGCCTGAAGATCTGACATCATGCTTCAAGGCTCGTGAAAGACGCCAGAAACTGGCCTCTCAGTTTCATGGAGATTCAACTTTGACCTTGGATGGTAGCTAGCGTGCGAGCCTCGAAGCGTGATGTCAGATTTTCGGCACAACAAATCCAATGAAATTCCGTGAATGGTACGCCCCGAGCCTGTTTATTCTTCATAGGATAAAGTTGCAACAACGTAGATTGTTTGATTATGAAATACACAGTAGTATGAGAAAGGTGATTGTTAGCTATACTTATATGCAATGCATGCATATATTTGCCAAGTGGTCTATTTCTGTGGATCAGGTAAGCACAAATGTTTGAGTGGCTAATCCAGAATTTGACAAATGGGAGAGGGGGAGTGGCCTCTCATAGGATTAGGAAATGAATAGCAACAATGAGTGTCCAGAGGTGGATCCAGAAATGAAATGGGAAGGGGAATGAAATTGTAAAAATGTGTACATCTGTCCTTAGCCCTGAAATTAAATATCTTATGACTTATGCTGTGACTCCTAGACAACTGTACTAGTGTTCTGCTAATTGAATTAACCAACCTAAATCCAATGTTGGTAAACAATTGTTTCAGACTGTTATTTGAGTCACCATAAACACTTATTTATTTTAACCAATATAAAACCCAGCAAAGGTTTACTGTATCTAAAGAATTTCCTCCGTAATAAGTGAGAAAATGTGTTTATGATGGACAAAGATTTACCATATACTTGGTAATGGGCAAAATCACCGCTGTGAACAAAATATTGATTGAACTGAATCAAATGTCCGGGATAAGTTGCTCAAGTTTAATTCTGACTCAAACTTGGAAAACGACCTTCAAGACTTGTGACTCTGCCTTGATATTAATCTACTACATGCATTGAGACTTGGACTCAACATGGAGAACTCTGACTCAAGTTTTGAGGAGGACAAGGTTTGAGGTTTGAGGAGGACTATCTGTCTGCTGGTTGCTGTTCAGCAGTAAAAACAAACTTGAAGAGGCTTTCTAAGCAGATATTAATAATTGACCTTTCACCATTTTGAGATTATGTCATAAGGAAACTAAACCTCAGATGAAATATTGTAAAAATTCACTTTCTCTGAACCCTTTTAGCCTTAAATTCCAACAAATTTAAGGTCCACCAGGGGGCAACAAATGGCCTCATTGCTTTTAAAAAATCACCATCCTTCAAAGTGAGCCTTCCTTCAAGAATTCAGAAAAATTTTAAGATCCACTTGGGGGAAAACAAATGGCCTCGTTACTTAAAAAAAAATTGAATTACTTATGTCACCCTTGCAAATTCACCCCTTCATCAGTTGGCAATATCACCAAAGTATTGGCCCAAAAAGACCGTAGGCTTGCCAAAATTTGAGGCAAAAGTTTCAGGCAAAAGGGATTCAGACAAAATTACTTTTTACAATAATTTACCATGGGTTGAGAAAATAAAAACAATTATGTGGTTTATTTTTTTTTATGACATAACCTCTCTAAATATAGGGAAAGATCAATTATTGATATCTGCTTAGGGCCCTTCTTTAAACATAACAAAAGCAACACACAAATGTTGGTCAGAGGGAGATGGTGTACACTAAGCTTGGGCAATATTGATTTTTTTCATCCATGATATATCGGCAAACAAATATCGCGATTTTCAATAGTATCGTGATTATTTTTTTTTCATTCACGCATGGCTGCTTTAGAGTCGATAACCACAGGTATATACCCTTCTACAAAGGGTCACAAAAATTGCAAATACGTTTGCACAGTGTGCAAATGCTTTGTTCACTTTTGTTTCTCACTTCCGAAAGCTGAAAAGACTGCTAAGTTTGTTTCCATGGAATTTCTGACTTTACTCACAATGGCAATTTCTTTTTAATCGCAATGTATTTTTGTAATCGCGATTTGCCGATATCTCGGTAACTTAAAAAGGTTCTTGATATCGTAATTGAAAAAAAAAAGGTATCTCGATATTTGATATTATCGTGTTACCACCCAAGCTTAGTGTATTTTAAATGGAGCCATGACATAATATGTATTTCCATCAATGGTACCGCAGTTGGGCATTTCATATATGAAAACTGACAGCTGCACAATCCTACAATGAATATTATTGCTGCCTGCGTGACCATCTGTTTGGAAACATAATTCTTAATTGACATTCTGTACAGGTGGTAGCTGTGTCAATGATATTAGGTGCAGGTCAAGCCTCCCACAGCTGTTAACTCATGCAAATATTTAATATTCATTTGTCTACATAACTTCTATAAAGCAACATAATAATGACTGATTAATATGTCAATCTATCTGTTTTTAAATTAACTGATATTGTTTTTAATGCATGCATGATGACAGACAAATTGCCATGTTACTTTTCATATGTATTGCATATAATGCCATGGCTATGGTTCACATCCTAAAACTTCAGACATAATACATTAATAGCTATCAAAAACACCTGGTTAAGCGTTAACTATATTTTGTAAAAATTACGATTATTTATGAGCAGAATTCTGTGCAAAATAAATGCTTAATAACCCTAACTACCCGAAATCCTCCAAAATCCTCTTTGCCAAAGTGAAGGATTTTGAAGGATTGAGGTTACATACTACATGCTCTTTGCTAAAGTGAAGGATTTTGGAGGACTTGAGGTTATTAGGCATACTTGCCTTTCCATGGTACATGTACATCCAAATTTGTTGTAGTGATTGCAAGGTCAGTGCTTGGGTCAGTGGACACTGTTTATTGCTCCATGCATGCAGGGAGGGTCCCTGGCCATGTACATGTATCACGGATTAGAAACATGTGTGCATACATGTCATGTGCTTGCTTTACTACTGAAGGATTTTGGAGGGTTCAGGTTATGTGTAAGCAAGTGGGCCTAGGGAGTTAGGAAGGATTCAGGTTATGTGTAAGCAAGTGGGCCTAGGGAGTTAGGAAGGATTCAGGTTATGTGTAAGCAAGTGGGCCTAGGGAATTAGGAAGGATTCAGGTTATGTGTAAGCAAGTGGGCCTAGGGAGTTAGGAAGGATTCAGGTTATGTGTAAGCAAGTGGGCCTAGGGAGTTAGGAAGGATTCAGGTTATGTGTAAGCAAGTGGGCCTAGGGAGTTAGGGTTTTAAGGAAGATTCATAAATGCTCAAGACAGGTTAGATAATTTGATTCCTTCCTCCATGATTTGATGCAACTTAATTACAAGGGGATGCTTTAAAATCTGGTAAAGACTTGTCTAATAAACACCAGAGTGGTGCTTATGTTTGTCACGTACAAGTTGTCACATTTAGCCAGCATGTGTACACCTTTGGCTCGGTCCTTTTATCCCCTGTGCCAAACGCCCGTGGCCATGCCCCCAAACCGGTCATCATCCTGCGATAAGGGCTGTGCGATAAGGGCTGTGCGATAAATGTGTATTCCCTAAGTATTTAACAAGAAGCTGTAGATGTTCACCAGGTGGTACAAGCATTGTCAACACTCAATGAGTTGAAAGGCAAGGTACAACCTTGATTACAAAATTACCAATTAGTTTTTTGTTGTTGTCAGGTCCCAAGTACCTGACTCTGCCCTTGTACCCTGTTCTTTTGTGTTTCTTTCACACCTGACTCACTTCTGCCCACTCATGTTTATATGTGTGCTAGTTTAAATCGTCCATTTTGCCTTTGAGAAAGAACCGGCTAGGTTCAAAACGTAAGGCCAATAACTACTGTTTTGCATTTATACTACAGGTCCTTTAGGTTGGTAAGCAGTTTGCAACAGCTAATTCTCTATTTAATTAACTTCTTTAAGTACTTATGTGTAGAAATCATCTGGAGACATTCTGTCTGTAGTACTTTTGTCAGGAGTGTGATTTGACAAAAGTAAAAAAAATCCCGAAAAATGGTTAGCGGGCCTGGGTCTCCCTTTGGTCTAGAGGACAATACTCCCCAGAACCTCCTGGCTGTTAAATCTTGAAGGATTTACAGACTCTCCACATTCCAACAAACAGGAAACTACAGGTTTGGACACAAATACAGGCTTCTTCTTTATTTTGAGGTGGCTACATTCTCTTCCCTTTAAAGAGAGTACACCATTGGTAATTTGAATTATAATCTAAAAATTTAGCGATATTAGTTGGTAGAAGTACCAATCATCCATTCCTTCACATTCACTCTAGCTCTATTTTTGTCATTTCGATAAATAATGTTAGAATGGATTCCTATAGTTATGTGCCAATGCCAAACAGAGGGAGCTACTGAAGAAAAGTTTTTAATTCAACTACTTCTGAAATTTTGTGTATTCATTCACCTGCTACTACCTCTTAAAACTACTTGAATAACAAGCATGACTCAGCATGACGAAGGTAATTCACCACTTGTCCCTTTGTCCGTTACTTGTTTGTAAGTTGTGCTGGCATGTCAACACAGGGTGAACATAAACTGGGTCATTTCACAAAACTAATTTTCACTTCTAATCAATTACTGGTGTAGCTGGGAGAGGATATATTTGGAAACGTGCTTCTACCGCCGAGAGGCTATGAATCCCCAGGCAACCTGCCCACTGAAAATTCAAATTTCTAAGAAATAAATTGTGTTTTAATTGCAATAACAGCAAATTTTCCCCCTTCATAATCCCCATATGTTTGCAACATCCGCTAAATATCTCGGAACTACCAAACATTGCTCAACAATATTGCCTTTATGTTAGTATGCCAGGTATTAAACCACATGATCATTACCATAACATTTTACAAGATTGCAGTTATGTAGTATCACTGAAGGGGTCCTTGTCACCCAGGGTACTCCCTGATGGTACCCAGGCAATTATAAAAGGCATCTAATGTCAAAGGATTGACATTGTATTAAACCACATGATGACATTACCATAACATTTTACAAGATTGCAAAATTACGTAGTATCACTGAAGGGATCATTGTCACCCAGAGTACTCCCCCATGCTACCCAGGTAATCAATTAAAGGCATCTAATGTCACAGGATTGACATTGTATTAAACCACATGATGACATTACCATAACATTTTACAAGATTGCAGTTATGTAGTATCACTGAAGGGGTCCTTGTCACCCAGGGTACCCAGGTAATTATAAAAGGCATCTAATGTCAAAGGATTGACATTGTATTAAACCACATGATGACATTACCATAACATTTTACAAGATTGCAAAATTACGTAGTATCGCTGAAGGGATCATTGTCACCCAGAGTACTCCCCCCATGCTACCCAGGTAATCAATTAAAGGCATCTAATGTCAAAGGATTGACATTGTATTAAACCACATGATGACATTACCATAACATTTTACAAGATTGCAGTTATCACTGAAGGGGTCGTTGTCACCCAGGGTACTCCCTGATGGTACCCAGGCAATTATAAAAGGCATCTAATGTCAAAGGATTGACATTGTATTAAACCACATGATGACATTACCATAACATTTTACAAGATTGCAAAATTACGTAGTATCGCTGAAGGGATCATTGTCACCCAGAGTACTCCCCCATGCTACCCAGGTAATCAATTAAAGGCATCTAATGTCACAGGATTGAGATTGCCTGGGTACCATTGGGGAGTACCCTGGGTGACAACGACCCCTTCAGCCTTAGTTATTAGTAGGGTCTTTGCACTTTGGCTGATGCCTTCAACACCAGATTTGGACCTCCACCCACCACCTTCCACAATTCCTGGATCTACCCCCAAAAATTGTTTGTGAAATAAGTAATTATTAAGCAATTTTTTTTTCTACGACCAAAAATACAACTTTCTAATTAAAATAAATTACCTGAAAACTGCTGGTACAATAATGGAACCTTGGGCGATACATATTTGAAAAGGTATAGCCATCAGAATGTGGGCTGGAATAGCCACTTCAGTGGAAGGTACAGCTGCAAAGAGCTGTATACCCAGGGACGAGAATAAAGGTAAGTTTTGGATGATTGAAACAACCTTGATTTGAATCCAAGAGGTCATGAAATGTGAGGAAGTACACTTAATCCCTTAAGTTGCATAACTGGATCTAACCCATACCAGCTTACCAATGATAAAATCATCCCCCTTGTGGCTACTACCCTGAAATGCAGACAGGGCATTATAGTTATTTTGTTCATGAAGGCCAAATTGGGACATAAATTGCTATTTCATTCTCCCAGACAGACTTTAAAAGGGAAGTGACAACATTGGTGACGTTTGCAAAACTGCAATCTCATAATGAGTACATGTCACTTTCTTTGAATCAAGAGGTACATGTAACAACCAACATGTCAAAGTTTCAGAGTCTAAGTCACGAGTTTGAAAAAACATTCACAATTATGTCAGAAAACACATTAAGTGAAAACAATTATGTGCAGTCTTCTGATTGGCCAGCGCGGCTGTCAATCAGAATCAAGCACGTTTTAAATATTGCTTTTATTTACAGTTTCGGACATCGTAATGTGTTTTTGTTCGTTTTAATTTCAAAATTCGTTTGCTTTTTAAACGGGCGATATATATACTACTCAAAACAATTTAGGGAACAAAACAATTTAGGGAACACCGGAATAATCTCAGTTAAAGCAAGATCATTTATTTTAGATAAACACAATGTTTCACAGATTTGATGAGAAACAAATGATAAAGGATGCATGTAGTGATTACACATTTCATGACATGACTACTGAAAGAGAGAAGGGGTTGCAAATGAAAAACCGGGTTCATGGAACATTCCAATAACGGGTGTGACCACCTCTTGCAGTAAATCCGGTGTTCCCTAAATTGTTTAGAGTAGTATATTTTAGGGGCTGTCAATGTTTCTGTTAATTACACAAACTCAATAAACTGTGGCACCTTTAATAATATATGGCAGAAATAGAGCAGAATTGGTGACCATGGAAGAGTCAACCACCTGTACATCACAAAACAGAACCTCACTCCAGAAGCTGGAGGGTTTTCAGTATAATAATTTTGACCTTGGATTGTTTTGTGGATAATATTAGGAATTTGAGGAATTCCCATTTTATAGTTTGGCAATTACCTGTTTCATCACTGCCATCTTATTCAAGTGGAAAACCCGCAGAACTTCAATTTTTGTGAGTTGTTTTTTTAGGGGATAACCTTTCAGCTTACAGAAAGACTGTAATAAATCTAACAGGTGATGGGATTCTGATATGGAATGGAAACAAGATCTTAAAAGGAAACACAACAATGGTATTTGGAAATGTGTATTCATTTCAATCCTCTGACATAAAATTATCATCTAGTTGAAAAATTCGATTGGCAAATTATTTGACTAATACTAAAAATCATTTTACCTCAGACAGAAACACAAATGTTTGGATACCTTCATCAACTTTACACAAAGTTAGCTTAATATAAAATTGTGATAAGTTATAATCTTTGAGATTTCTCATAATGTATGTTGTCCTCTTTCGGCTGCTCCCGTTAGGGGTCGCCACAGCGGATCATGATCCGCATATTTGATTTGGCATAGGTTTTTACGCCGGATGCCCTTCCTGACGCAACCCTCCCTTGGGACTGGCACTATAAGCATGCACTGGCTTGTACATCCCCAGTGGCTGGTAAAGCAATTATGGTAAAGTGTCTTGCTCGAGGACACAAGCACCAAGGTCGCGGCAAGGCTTCGAACCCATGCACTCTGAGACTCAGCCATCAGAACACAAATCCGATGCACTAAACCGCTCGACCATGGCACCCCACAGATTTCTCATAATGTATAATTGCTTTAAAAAGTCTAAAATAAATCTCAGTTGTTTTTCACAGTACTTTGCCTGTGCATGGTTATTTGTCCCCGCCCCCATCCCCCGTCCCTTTGCAGTTTCCAAAGTGTTTGATATTTTGCTTAAGATTAAAATCCTAACCACCCCAATTCCTGCAAAATCCTCCAAGGGGCACTTTTTGAGAAAAATTCAGCACTGTTGGAAACTGGTACTTTCACCTCTTCAAATGGGGCAAAATTACTACCTGTCAAGAAGTACAGGCCATAAGTGCTGAATATGAAAGATCAACGGAAATGCATGGTGCATTTTGAAGATAAGGGCATGTTTCCAAAAGTGCACTGATGGATTTTGGAGGATTCAGGAAGGTTCCTAGCCAGAATACCTAGGGGGTTAGGGTTAAAGACCATTCAAAGCTTAGGGAAGCCAAATTTGAGATGTTTCATGTAATTTGGGAGATAATTTACAGTCTATGGACATTTGTAAACTGCCCAGACTCTCCAGTCTCCAATACAATCTCCATTGTCCTGAGTTGACGTCACCTCATCATGAGTTACCAACACCAGGTATCCCGTGTCAGAAAGGACCCACAGGTTAATCATGAGGCATTTTAAAATAAACATGGTGCAGTTCATGTCCAGGGAATTCTTGTCTAGTAATTGCTTGTCAAGTCTGACCATAGTGCAAGGTCCTAATCCTATGTGGTCTGATTGCATGCTGTCTAATATGTCTATCATCATCATGCAGATGACACTACATCAACATTTACATGAGAGTCCAAACTGCTATCCATATTTTACCTGAAGGTTTGTCCTGAAGGTTTGTCCTGAAGAAGTGGACTGACAAATATGTTGATGCTTTAATAAAAAGGTTTTTCAGGCAATGACCAGCTCAAGGTATATGTAGCTAGAATAAAGTGGAAGATCTAGGGGGTGACACCCCCCCCCCCACCAAAAGAAACAAAATTAAAAACACAAAGAGTAGATATGTGCAAAGTACTGCTGTTTGAAGGGGGGGGGACATTGCTTACAGACAAAATATAGTTTTTTGAGAATTCATACCTTTGAGATTGCATACCTTTTGTACGTGGCCGGGACCCCTCTGAAATTCTGTTTCTGCCACTGTCATATTTTATTCCCTGAACTCATCAGGGTATTTCAGTCTTGGGTGGATGAAGAATGCTGATGTACAGAGGTGAGTTTGTGGTTACGGTGTCCACAAATATCTTCTGAAAGTAGAACAAATCATTTGCAATGGTCAATAGAAAGGAATGATCATTTCTGAAAATGTGTTTTCCTATATTCTATAAAATGAAAGCAATTGTGACAGAGCAATAGCTTTGGGTTGTTTTATATCATTATAGTATTCGCAGTAAGTAAGCTTTTAGATCATAAATCTGTCATTTGTTGGTTTCCGGTTATCACCAATGGTGCGGCTACAAGGAGAAATTCAATGCCAGCTGTGCAGTGGTTAATTCCATCCACCAACAAGTGCTTGGGCCCAAGTACTTGGATGATAAACATTCTGAATGAGAAGTTTGGGCGATCGAATGTGAAAGAAAAGAACAGAATGTACAGAAACCAACCTGTGGAAGTTCTTTCTTGGGGAATTGTATCATTAAGCATGTACCAAAAAAAAAAAAAAAAATGTGATTCAATTTCGCTTGCATTAATCACGGTGGATCAAGCCAATGTTTTCAAATTGTTCTACATTTCACATTTTCTCTAAAATTACAGCATTAATTTCATAAAAATGCTCCTTACATTTAAACACATGTACTAATACTACTAATCACTCATAAATGACCAAAACAAAATGTGTGCATTAATTTGACATGAGACATAAGTACAGTTGTCAGCCTATGCGACACGCATGCGACACGCATGCGACACGCATGCACAATGTGGCATGATGACCACCATGGTAATGGTACATTGTGAAACATTTTTTTTTATTTACCATCAGTCACCCAAAACAAGGCCAATAGCCACTAATAAAGTGCAAGGGGTTACATTTGCAATATATCATCCACCATTTGAGCAAGGTTACATTTGTTGATGTTTTTCTTAAACTTAAATAGATCGTCAGTTGGTGGAAAGCAATCAGCTGGAAGGGCGTTCCATTGTAATGCTGTTGTTCTAGGGAAGAAACTATCCAAATGGAACTTACTCTTGATTTTGGGGAGTCGAAGGTAGTGAGGGTGTTTACCTGCTTATTTAGCAAAGTGAGTAACACGAGAAAAATCCCTGCGCTAAGGTACTAGCTCATGTAGCTCAGTACATGGTGGATTTACACATCTATAGACATTGGCAAATCTAGGTGGTGATAAAGTGAGCCATGTGTCTAGTTTGGTGCCACCCTTTTTAATCACAGTGCATGTCAATGTACCATACATTTTTTCACCCTTGAACGCTTTTTTTTGCCATGTCCTCCCTTTTTTTTCCCGAGACTCTGGATCCACCCCTGCACATCAAGATACAGATCTTCGTCTTAGTTCAGATGGTCATGTGATATAATATATACACTGTGATTGGGCATGTTTGTATGTCAAATAAACTTCAACATACATGTATCAATGACCTTACCCTTACGCTCTTGAGACAGGGTCTTAACTTGACAGTTCCCTTCACGGATCATGCCCACTGCAACCTCCTCAGACACGATCAATCTGTCTCCATCTGACTTATATTCATATCCGTTTGGCTTTTTTTTTCCCCCTAATCAGAAATATTTTTAGTTTGTCTTAAGAAAGCGGTACAAAGAAATGTATCATTAGGATCTAAACCATCAGGTCACCCGGTTATTAATTTACAGTTTGTTATTATGTCTTGGCACTTCTCTTGGGAAGAAGTAGAATGACACAACAGAATCCATGCAATACCAGGGGATGCTAGAGGCTATTCCAACATGACAGCATGGGGGAGAGATAGGGTAAGCCGAGGGAGGGAGGGAGGGAGGGAGGGAGGGAGGGAGGGAGGGAGGCAGGCAGGCAGGCAGGCAGGCAGGCAGGCATGCAGGCAGGCAGGCAGGCAGGGAGAGGGAGGGGTGAGGGAGGGAGGGGTGAGGGAGGGAGGGGGAGGGAGGGAGGGAGGGAGGAAGGGAGGGAGGGAGGGGGAATTAAGCCAGGGGTTCCTGTAACAAATAATATTGTATGATGGTCTTTTATTATGTTTTTTATTCCAGCTCAAGTGAGCAAGTAATGTAATAATTGTAATAATTCTGCCCATTTTATGTAGTTTTATTTTTTTAAATTTTAATTTTTTTTTAATAGGATTTCCTGAAGTGGTATTCCTGCATGGTCACAGGTATTGATGCCACTTAAAAGTGGGTTGTGCAAGCACACAAGTGTGGTAAGGACAATTGTGGATTCTAGATGCTCGGTTGTGCATTCTGAGCACTTTATGCTTTCTTCTGCCATGTTGTCTGGGGAAAGAATTTGGCTATGAAAGAATTTGGCTAAAATTGGACCAG
Source organism: Zoroaster sp. YZ-2022 (assembly GCA_029582265.1). Lineage (NCBI taxonomy): Eukaryota > Metazoa > Echinodermata > Asteroidea > Forcipulatida > Zoroasteridae > Zoroaster > Zoroaster sp. YZ-2022. The sequence goes on along the minus strand of CM055821.1, from coordinate 5,087,990 downwards.
CACAAACAAAAATAAACATTGTATACATTACAAAATGCATTATATACTCCACCCCCTCTCTGTCCCCCAATGATCAATGCCGAAGTTCCTGGTTATACCCCTATACCCCTACAGTACAAATGCCTAGGCTAGATAAGATTAGTGACCTGTCCCCAGGGCACTTGTAATCTCTGTGTCCCCTAGTAGGAAGCCCAGCAGAGGCAACAAGTAAGGAAGGGTTCAAGGTCTCTCCTGTATATCTTACCTTGAAATGGCATTGCACTTCATGACTTGTTTACATCTATAGACAGGATGAGGGATGAGGATGAGGGATGAGGAAGAGGGAAGAGGGAAGAGGGAAGGGGGAGGGGGAGGGGGTGGGCAGGTGGTTTTAACTGAATATTCCTAGACTATCGCTGAAAAGTGGCCAAAATACTGCGCACTTGATGAGACCATGATGAGACTCACAAAATATGTGTAAACATTGACCGATGAACATTGACGGATGAACATTGACGGATGAACATTGACCGATGAACATTGACCGATGAACATTGACGGATGAACATTGACGGATGAACATTGACGGATGAACATTGACGGATGAACATTGACCGATGAACATTGACCGATGAACATTGCAGATCAATGAGTGTTGACATTACAATTCAATATCTGTGCATGTTTACCTTATACAATCCACTGAACAACTCTAAGGACGCCATGCACCTATCAGTTGTGGTCCCCACCCCCATTCACCCACACTGCTCCAAATCTAACTTGTGGATTGTTAAATATCCCTAGTATCCCTACATAAAGTGACAATCCCCAAGGTGAGGGAAATACAGAAAAAAGAGTTACATTTCTGCACACAACGTTTTACATTACCAAAATCCCTGGTCTTAAAAAATTTGACCAAATCCCCATGCCGCATGGATGGGTTGGGGTGATGAGGTCACCATTTGTTAGGAACATTATTTTCAGGACTCCATAGACCAAAATATGTCCTCCTCCCCCTCCCCCCCCCCCCTTCGGATAATTTCTTAGGATGATTGAAACTGATAATCAATTTCACACAGAGTCAAATTTGTAGGTTATTTTTTGTTAAAAGGGCTTCTGATCTAACTGACAGTTACTGATAACAATACATCTCTACTGTTGCAGTAGTCCTCTGTAAAATAAACAGGCCAAGCATAATGTTTGGAGTCAAATCACCACACAAAATTAGAGCACAAAATCACTGACACATCAGGAAGGGCTGGATAAACACTTGCACGAGACACCAGTGGAAATACAAATACATCTAATAAAGGAACATTTAGTAATTGCTAAATCTTCCTTCCTAAGTTCACTAAACTTTTCACTCCCTCCCCAGACTTGAAGTTGACTTTGGTGTGTTTGCCAGGTGAAACAACAGTCAACCCTTTTGGAATAACATTTAATCAGTCACCGATAACATTCCATGTCCTGTGATGATGTGGAATGTTGAAGCCTCTAGGTTAAAGCCATGGCTGGGTCTAGCTTGGTTATAATCAAGCTCCAAATTAAAAGACAAAACTGATGTGCACATCCCGTGTTTTACCAGCAATTTCCGATTTTTTTTTGCTTCAATTTTTAACATGAATTTATGATTGCACCCACCATAAATTCATTTCAGTATATATTAACTGTTAAACGATGCTTCCCATAATTATTTTGAGAAATGCATAATTTTAAAGCATTTGTTTTCCCTTCATCAAGTAACGTACCAATGAAAAAAAAACATCTCCAGAAATTGCCTTTAACCCTAACTCCCTAAGCATTGTTACTGAACAATAAAAATCCTTCAAAATCCTCCAACTGCTTTTGTTGTCTAGGGAGTTGGGGTTAAAATAGTGAAAAACAGGGCTGATACCTCTTTTAACCTAGACCCCTGAGAAAATGAAGTAACATTTCATGCCATAACTTGGTAATTAGGTAACTTGGTAAACTTTGGCTTGAAGAAGTGTCTGCAGGAGATTGGGTATATATACAAAAGCCCGTTTCATCTTAGCTTGACTTAAGGACGATTACATAGGATTTGTTGAATGTTATTTTCTGCAACATGACATGGGGGCACACAAAATGGGTTTTTGATAAGCACTGGCATCCTATACATTATCGTTCTTTACAATGCGGTAAAGATTAATTGATACTCACAAATTATTTTTCATAATCACATCATCACAACTTCTTGACCTGGGTAGGCAAATTTGCTTGTCATTATGAAGATTATACAAATTTGTTCAAAATCTTCTGTATTTATCTTCCAGTAACTTTAGGGAAGCAGTTCCGCTATGAACCCTTGAGATTTGAGAAAGCATAAACCCATCCCTTTGCCCACTTTTCTCATCTGAAACCAACACCCTTATGATGGGATGACTCATGAAAAAACTCTGCCAACTTTTAAGCTCAGTATTAAGACTTGCTGATTATTTGACAAATTGCACCTTTTTAAAAGTTTCGGGTCAATAACTTAAAAAAAAAAAAAATGGCTGATTATTTGACAAATTGTATGTGCACCTATTTAAAGGTTTAGGGTCAACAACTTTTTGTTAAGAACTGCTTTAGACCTGGTATGAGATTCTTTCCTTAACTGAATTAATCATGGATATTTGCGAGTCATTTTCTAAACATTTTCAGTGTTTGCAAATGCATTCAAAAGCTTTATAGCTGTCAAAACGTAGGATGCTGTTTACAAATTCTCCTGCAAGGACTATGTTTATCTTTCTACACACATGATGACAGAGAAGGCAAAGGAGTTTGTACAACATGATACATTTCTAATTTTGGCAGGCATTTCCCCCCCCCCCCCCCCCCCCCAATCAGAAACATTACTTGAACCAACTTACAACAACAACAAAATAATATTGAAAAACATAATAAGAAACACACATTCACTTCTTGAAAAACATTTGAAAACTTCTGCCACATTTTATCATTTGTTAAGCAGCACATACAAGAGGCTCATGGTAAACAATGCATTAGTCGTATGCACTCATGTTACATTTTGTCATTCAGAATAAATGCTGTTGGACTCTAAATTCTTTTGGAAACCTGTAACCATTTTATAGTTTGATGAAATTCTTGCGTCGGGTTATAAAAAACTGATTTAATTTTGCCCTACACTGATGTGTGTATAGCACTGTACATACTCGGCACTGAGTATACAGTATACTGAGTATACAGTGCTATACACATGTCAGTGTAGGGCAAAATTAAATCAGTTGTTTATCACCCGACGCAAGAAATTCATCAAACTATAAATATCGTGGCACCCGCTGCAATATAGGATTCAAGCCAGCCAATCGACATCAGACAAGCTCGGTGGTTGAGAGGTTAAGATGTCTGCACTAGTAAGCAGGAGGTCGTGGGTTCGAATCCCGCCCGAGTCGCCTGTGAAGTTTTTTCCACAGACACTCGGAAAGCACTGAGTATACAGTGCTGTACACACGTCAGTGTAGGGCAAAATTAAATCAGTTCTCTAACCATTTTGTTTTTAAAATGTTTCTGTGTGACCATTGTATTACAATGTATTAAATTCACAGTATGATTTTATTTTAATCCTTTGTCTTTAAGTTAAACATTTCTGAAAATGATTTCTTAAATAGACTTAGTAGAATGTCCCCAGTAGATTATTCATACCCTCTGTATGACCCGCCTGATATATGCTTCATATCATTGAATGAACTATTAGCCTTTAATGCTTAATTATAACGTCTCAACTAAAACAATGACAATACCACTTGCAAATTGCTTCACTTCAGAGGACATCAATTTCTGAAAAATCATGTAAAATCACATAATAATTAGCACACAATGAAAGGTTTCTTGGAAAGTAGCCTGCGTTGGCATCAGTGTTGTGGCAAGAAATCTTGGCTTTGTGCCCTAAAACAATATATAACCACAGAGAAAGGAACATGCTAGAGCCATTCAAAGGAGACAGGCCAAGGGCAGTCACCTCCTCGGGAAGGGAAGGGGGAGAATCCCCCACTTTATTTGCATGCCATGTGAAAAGTATGATCCTCCTTTTTTTTTGTAATGTTATAAATATTTTGCAAATTTGTATGAGAGATCAAACTGATGCTACCCCCTCCCCCCAGTGATTTTGTAGATTCCTCTACCGTCAGACATCCCTAGACAGGCTCATATGCTGGTTTGAGGGGAGGGGGTACTTGTCTACCCAAACAAACTCAGGCCTTATAACAAGAGGGAAGAATACATGTAGGTCCTCATTTGTCGGCAATGATGTCCTCGGTTGGTTTTTGTGTACAAAACCAAAGGGGAGTCGCTAAAAGTCCAACCGCAATGGGAGAATATCAGGATATGGTTGGTGTCTTTGATTATTTTAGTGGGATCTGTTGTTGTAAACTTGGCTACACCCCTTGTAGTAGAACCCATTTGGAAGTTAATACAGCAAGTTAACGGGACAGTATCGTCACAATCAGAACAGACTTTCAACAGGGCATGGATGGTGTCAGGAAGTTTAAGATGGAACACAATGACTGCACATTACTGACTCATTTATGAAGCAGCAACAATGATATGTCCTTATCATGTGGCATATTATTTTCAGTCACTGAGTTAATCTAAAACTAGCAGTCCGAATTATTCATTCATATTTCATTTTATTGTCCACTTAAAAAATACAAATGGAAAATTTACATGTCTAAAAGTGATTTAAGCTCCAAACCAAACAACAAAGATAAGTTACACTCACTGGCCAAAAGTATTGCAACATGCTCAAAATAGCACTTTACAGTAACAGGTGAGATGATCATTTAATCCGATTTCATCGATCGTGTATTATATAGCAAGAACAGTAAAAAAGAACATTGACTTCAAACATTCCTCCATGCTTCAAAACACAGGCACTGTCAAGATAGTGTAAATAAAATAAAATAAATTATTGTAACACAGTTCTCCAAACTGAACTTTGGGTGTGAATTTCAATGTTGCAATACTTATGGCCAGTGAGTGTATAAATAATTTTAAAAAATACACAGATCAAATTGATTCTTTAAAAACAGAATATGGAACAAAGGAATTGAGATAGCGAGTTGTCCTACAATGGAGGCTTCAAAGTCTTTTCCCTGACCTCATGAAATTATAATGATGGTACAGGGGATGGTCCTTATTTATCCTTCATTATGTCATTAGCTTTAGTTAAAACACACCTGAGATGTTTATCCGATAAGTCTGTTTTCTCACCGAATATTTTACCAGCTTGGTTAGCTATCCTTTGGAGTTTATACATGTCTACTTTCCTTAAGCTTTGAAACCATACAAAACATCCATATAGGATGCTACTTTCAATTAGAGAGGTATAAAACAGCTTCATAATTGTTTTGTCAACATTAAAAGTTCTGAGCTTCCTTAAAAAATACATGCGTTCATGCCTTTTGGAACAAGTGCCCTACACTGGTCCATTGTCTTAATTTTCCAAGTGTTGTGCGTTTAATAAATTAGGATTGTCCATTGCTTCATTTAGCCCCAATCATGGGATGTTTCAAAACAATTGCGAGACCCTGGATCAACCACTGAATCCATGATAGGCCAACTGATCATGAATACCTTAAGAAAAATCTCACAGGAAGTGATCGAACATCCGAACCTCCAAACTTTTCATTCCTGATCCTGTTGATGGTAGCAGTTAATTTATTAAACACATGTACGTCTTGTATGCTTAGGCCGGGCATATAGATAGAGACATTAGGGTGGGTACTCGTACATGTACATGTAGGTGGGTAACCATTTTTTAAAAACCTTAATGTGTATTGCACGTAAAATGGTCCTGGGTACGACTTTATAACTGCATCCAACCTGGAGAGGGATGGGCGCCGCCAGGTTTAATTGCCCAAGACACACCACATGATGATCGTCTGTGGTGCCCCAACGACCCTCCGGGGTTATGGGATAGGTGAAGGTGAAGGTGAATGTGTATTGCCAAAAATTTTAAATTAAATTTTGTTTTGTGACGTGAAACAGATTTGAATTTGTCAAAAAGTAAGATTATTAGCACTGAACAATGGCATATAATTGTACTTTAATCTACATGTAATCTGACTAATCCGAAAGATAAAAACATATTTTCAAAATATGCGAGATAGAAACCTGTATTTGAATTATAACAGGCTGTTTCTCATTTTAGTACATCCTCTTTAGCAAACATCCTGAGCCACTTTCCAAAAACAATGTTTCTGAAACTAAAACAGTAACTTCCTTCTGTTGCCATACCTAAGTTGACCTCTGGACCAGAGGCATATATCTGGAGGAGGGAAAGGTATCAAAGGTAGGTAGATGGATGGATTGTATGTCATTGTAAAGTTGGTAATTATCCCCAACAGCCATGAGATATAAACCAATATCTCATGAACAAGGGGTGTGATTTGACAAAATCCTGAAAAAAATCCTGAAAAATGGGTAGCGGGCCTGGGTCTCCCTTTGGTCTAGAGGACAAAGCCCCCTGAACCTCCTGGATGTTTAATTCTAGAGGATGTACAGACTCTCCACGTCCCCACAAACCAGAGGTTTGGACACAATACAGGCTACCGGTACTTCTTTCTTTCCTTGTTGGCTACTTCTCTTCTTTCAATATCATTTTGAGGAAAAGGGAGATTTGTAAAAAAAACTCTGAAATAAGGAAAAATTTTAATTTAGAGACATCACAGGCCTGTAGAATCCATATCACACTCCGTGTATAATGCTTATTGTTACCTGTAAGTGTTACCTAGGCAGGGTGCCATGACCAAGCAGACTAGACGGCTCAGTTCTGAGAATGCGAGTCCTTGAGTAAGACACTTAACTGTAACTGTTTCCATTCACCCATGGTTTTTATTCAGCCATGAGTATAAAATGGGTACCTGTGACAGCAAAAAGCAGAGCAGACAGGGCATGGAATCGGTATTCTAGTTTTAGATGAATCGAATGACTGAAAATAATACCCCACGAGCGCACACTGGCCTAAAATAACAGGGCGTGACAAGATCCTGTGGCTGATGCATCAATAATGAGCCAGTGGCTGTATAATAATGATATTTATACATCAACCATGGTATTATGATCTTATCACTCCCCCGTTATGTAGGCCAACACGTGCTCGTGGGGTAATATTTTCAGTCACCGAGTTCATCTAAAACCAGGGCACCAATTCCATGCCCTGTTGAAAGTCTGCTCTGATCACGACGATATTGTCCCTTTAATGCGTTTGATTAGCCCAGAAATTACAGGTACGTGTCCATAGGCTCCAAACAACCCTGGGAGCTGAGAAAGATTACAGTTGGCCCAAATGACCTGGGGCATTGGAACGTTGATGTGAATTGGCTACATAAGAATGAAATAATATTACGTGTGAAAAACAAGGCGGCTCTGTGTTCCTCACCTGTCTAGTGTGTACATGTACGTAACACGGTTTTTCAAAGCAAAACAATTTTTTTAAAAAAATCTGGATCTACCAAAAGGTGACAAATTGTATGAAGAAGTGCTCGTTTTTTTTGTGCGTGTGGGATAACTAATATTGCTTGAATTTTGAATGAAAATGATTGTACACCAGAACTGTACTACATGCATACCAGGGTGAGAGAGCCATGGGTTTGATGACAACCATGGGGGGCAAGGCTGACAGAAAACTAACTGGCCAATCAATGGGTGTCAATCAAAATTCCTTACTAATAAATCAGATTGGTTGAACATCCATGCCTGCTGCCTGTTAAATACGAGCATCACTTTATGCCATTATATGCCCATTATCTATCTCCCGACAAGCTTCCAGACCGAAAACATGACATCAGTTTGAGGCTCTCGAAAGATGCCAGATACTGGCCAGAATTTTTTTTTTTTTTTTTTAATTTTTTTTTTTTAACCCTCCTATGTACAGTGCAGTTGCCATAGAATTGTCAGACCTTTCAAAACCTTTCAAGTTTGCTGTACTGAAGGGTTTGAAAGGTGAGAAAACTGTCTGACAAAAGGGACCTATGAAAGGTTTCGAAAGGTGTAACAACTCTCTGAACAAACTGGTGTTGAAATGTTTCAATACCTTTCAAAGGGTATTGAAAGGTGTGGTTGTTCAGTAGCAACACATTCTGGAGGGTTTTAAAGGGTTCATAATTATTGATAGCCATTTTGGCCCGTAAGCAGATTTTGAAAGGTTTTGAAAGGTCAAACCATAGGAGGGTTAAACTTGTGAATTCAAGTCAAATGGTTGGTCCCCTTGAGTAGCTATATCCATACTGTGGATACACAAACATGCATACCAGCTTTGCACTTAGTGTGTTTCACAAACACAATGCTTGCGCACCATGCATGCCTACTCCAACAAACACAGTCCAGCAAATGGAGCCTGTGCTTTATATAAAAGGTTTCCATTCTAGATAAGCACATGTCATTTTATACATATTTTTCACAGGTTGTGGCTTTGTCATTGTTTTTTCCTGTGTGTATAAGGGAGCAACAGCATTGATAAGCCAATTAGCCTTTGATATTAAATGCCAACTTTCTTGTGCAAAGGAGGGAATATAGTCACAAGAAACCTTCCTTCTAAACATCTGCACCTGTCCGTAGGGAACATCGAACGTCCAACACTATGAATCTGATGAGGTTTTTACAATTGGGGATCTCTGCTGAAAACTTTTGAAGCGGAAGGAATCAAGCCTGTTGGCTTATGTGATCAATTCCCAAGTCTGGTGTCTCAACATAAACTGTACTTCTCCACAGGAAAAAGGATATCGTTCAGAAAACAGTTTGGACAACCTGTTGACAATTTCTTCTCCGTATTATATAATAGGCGAATGAATCCCTGTATCACTCAGTGCGGGAGCTGACAATTCAATCAAGCGATATTGACTAACAATTAAAGCTAAAAACATGAACTGTACCATGCCATAAGCCTCCCATGCCATAAGCCTCCCATGCCATAAGCCTCCCATGCCATAAGCCTCCCATGCCATAAGCCTCGAATGTAATGACTCTCTGAAATATTAGTATACCTTGTGTTAATAATTTCTCTTATTAAAAATATGAATTACTTTAACCCTCCTACTCTAACTGCACTTTAGTTGCAAGTAGCTATAGTGGTCAAAACCAGTCAACTGCCTGTTTTGACTGTTGACCCAAATGTGCACACAGGGGCATTTTTGACTGGTTTTTACTGTCATTTTGACTACCCTGAACGATACCAGACAATGCTTTTACCAGTCAAAAACAGTCGACTCATTTTGACCTGTAAATGTACTTACTACACGTAAGGTTTGACAGTGTTTGACTTTTAAGTGCACTAGATACCTTGGCATGTATATCAACTTTTTGACTGATTTTGACCCTTGTAGTAGTACGAGGGTTAATTGATAATATCATTCTTCTATAGGCCTATATAATAACACTTGAAGGATAAGTTTGAGGAACAGTTAATATGTATACAAGTTATTTTCATTTCAAATTCATTTAAGAAACGTTACATTTACATAGTCCCATTGTGAACATATGGCAGGTTAATAATAACATGACACAAAGACACTGTCTTTCAGATCAAATTAAAACAATACAAACAAGTTAAAGACAAGTTAAAGACAAGGTAATTACAAAATAACCAAATGGTAAAATTTTAATGTAAAATCAGCTTGGTATAACTGCTCCTGATGGTATCTATCTTCCCCAGGAATAATTTTGTCTGAGATGCTGTCGGCAAAAATAATGTTTTAATTCCACATTAGAATGAATGCTAAAGATCTGGATAGATTTTCACCTTTTCTTGACAGAACATAATAAGCTGAAATTTTCACATATTAATATATATCTTGATTCGGCGAAAGTAGGCATAATCATAGAAGCAAGTTCTGCAATCAAATAGTGTGCATTCCCTTTAATAATAATGATAATAATAATGTGGATTTATATAGCGCACGTATCCACCAAACTGGTGCTCAAGGCGCATTATATTATTACCCCTGCTCATCGGGCTCATAAATCATTCCTGAAACCATCTCAGCTCCCTGGGGAGTATACAGCTCAATTGCTGCCATTTCGGCGCATATAGGGCTAATCAACACAACAACCAACTCTACCCTCACAGGTACCCATTTACTCCTGGGTGGAGAGAAGCAATGATGGTAAAGTGTCTTGCTGAAGGATTCGAACCCACATTCTGACGACTCAGCCATCAGAACACAAATCCGATGCACTAAACCGCTCGACCATGACACTCCATATATATCTTGATTCAGAGAAAGTATACTTGTCGTTCAGTTTTGCCCGCATTACCAATGTTGTACCTTTATTAAAAAGGGAAGGCTGAATGTTTGAAAAAAACTAAACCTCATACGGTACTCTCCACTGTGAAACAATATAATCACTGTCAGTTTGTCACATTGTAAAGCCCGCTGGATTTGGAGGACACGCAAGGCTTTTGTACAGTCCTATCACTTTCTGGCATTCAACAGATTTATTAACTGCTTCCGTTTGGCAATTCGCAGCTTCACTACAAAGTCAGGGACATGATTATGGCTAGATGAAGCTGTAGGTGAACATGATAACCCCCACAAGCATAGCTCTAGGTGTTTGTGTGGGGGGGGGGGTGGAGGAAGACAGAGGCGGGAGGATGAGGAAAGAAGAAGTTGGGGGGGTAACAATGGACAAGCTCTAACTCAAAACTTGAACAAAGGTGCATTTGTACAACATTCAGCTGTGATGCAACAGAGTTGTCATCAAGTATACAACAATAGGAAGTCATTATAACACTGGCAGTGTTTTCCACATTTGAGGGAAGGAGACAGATCGAGCCTTGTGTGTCTGGAACCAAAGTTCATGGACAAAACAATTGTGACCTACATTTAGAATGTCACAGGACCCTGGCCAAGAAGATCAGAGGTGTTTGCATAAATTTTGGTTCCCCATCTGACCAATACAATGGGTTATATAAACATCATCACTGTTTGTCACACATTTCAGTTGTCAAAATACATGGTACATAGTGCTGTGTGATCAGACGTGATTAATTTCAAAGCGCAGTTCTTTGTCATCAGTACTTCAACAATCATAGTGTCACCTGTGGATATTGTCCACACTAACTCAACTCTGTAAAGCCCTGAAACAAATATGAGGGCAATAAATTGGTACAAAATACATCAGCCCCCCCCCTCCCCCCCACAAAAAAAAAGTCTCAGTTTTCAGACCTGCGCATCGCCATTTTCAGTTTTCTTATTTTTTTGTTATGAAACGATGTCCAATTGCAGGCAACATTGCTGGAACGATTGGAATTCTGCTGTGCTGTGTTTGAAATGACGTTTGCCCAACATTCTATGGCCTCTCTAGTTCGCCATCATATTTTGTATATGGGAAATTTGGTCTGGTTCCAATAACTGCATATTCAATAACCATGTACTTCACTGGCTGGCAACAAAAAGTTTGTCACCACACCGATTTTGAAGCCAATCTATCACCAGAAACCTGAGACTTTTTTGGGGGTGCCTAAAGGTACGTATCACACATTATTTTAAAATTGCACATATAGAGCAAGTTTTGACAGATGCATAATGTGCAGGGGATTACTTTATAATGTGTACAATTACTTTATAATGCAATCATGATTCATGAGGTCATCTCAGGTCATTCATTTTCTGCTCACATGTTCCATCTGCCATCTGCTCTTGATTTTCCTCTGCATCGACACCGTTAAAGAATCTGCCACAGTGGATGTATACAAATGTTCCCAGGCCAGGTCAAACTTTTCCTGTATTTCAATTGTATTTCCAGAGCTATATATTATGTTATAGGACTGGTTCAAGAAAATTTATCTGTGCATGCATTTTGCTTTGTTCATTAGCCCTAACCACCCCATATCCTCCAAATTCCTCCAAGGGGCACTTTTTTGGAAAAATTCAGCACTGTTGGAAACCGGTATGTGTACCAAGGGGCACTTTTCACCTCTTCAAATGGGGCAAAATTACTACCTGGCAAGAAGTACAGGCCATAGGTGGCTGAATATGAAAGATCAACGAAAATGCATGGTGCATTTTGAAGATAAGGGCATGTTTCCAATGGAGGATTTTGGAGGATTCAGGAAGGTTCCTAGCCAGAATACCTAGGGGGTTAGGGTTAGTATCGGTTTTGTGCACACCATAGCCCTCTATCAGTGAAATGCACTTGCGCTCAGAATTTAGGGCATTTTGGGCACCATTTTACCATTATCACTCATGGGGTTAATGGCGTGCACCAATAATATGCTAAATTCCCTAGCAACAGCCCTGTGACCACCGCTGCTATTAGAGCCTATAGATAGTTCCCGATAGACACCATTTTTATGGGCAACTTGGATTTGGTTTTGAACTGCGTCAAGCGATCGCAATTATTTACGCATTACAGTGCTTCACCGACCTGATTCAGTGACGCATAGGATTTGTTGAAACGCCTGTGTGCATGTAACGCATGGGTATGCATTTAAAAATAAGTCATTACCCGTATAAATGGCCGTGAAAACATCTATAACACTCTAATTATAAGGCCTTTGTATACAACATGACCCTGCATCAGTGCCTTCACACAACTATAATGACTGGATGCCAATTTTCAGGAGACCCATCCATAGGGACCTGACCATTTAAGGTTTTAACCATGGTTAGTGTGACGTAATTCCAACATGGCATTTGCACGTGCTGGCTCCAACGATCATCAAAAGCCTATTGAAAGTGCATTGACTACCCTTTTCTATAAGAATTTAAGCAAGAAATTAGAAAGCTTGGGACTTCAGACTCAAAATTATATTAAAGTCAATTTCTGCCTCAAAAATCACTTTTGAATTTAGGTTAAATTACACTGAACGGTATGCCAGCTTTTGAACCTGAAGTAGCGAAAAAAATGCCCATACTACCAATGCACGTGCATTATTACGTTTCAACTTGCCAACGGAATTGTACCCATGTAACCTCATGACTAACATTGCTTCAACTTTCCGTCTTAAGTCAGTAATGTCATTTTTTCCATATAAACTGAGATATCCTCATCCTGTCAATTGTGTGCTCACAGGATGTTGTTAAAACTGCATTTCTGAACATTTGACCAGGGACTAATACATTTATCTCTGTAACAGTTATCTAGCTGGGTGCCAAGGGTCCAGAGTTCTAAATAACACCCCCTTTCAAATTGGCCTTGAAGCAGCCCAGCAAAGATAATCATGATTCATTTTAAGCATGGAAAGATTGTAACACCCCCCCCCACCCTAAGGTCTGGTTGGCCGATTGAAATTAAAAACTACTGTGTTTGGTATGGGGGGGGGGGGTGGGAGGGGTAAAAGACAAGTTTAGCTAAATACAGAACATCATAAAATACTTAAAGGACCATAAAGAAACATACATTAGTATATCAGTATGAGAACCAGTGTTTATTAACCAGACATTATTAACTACTCTTCACTTCAACTTCCTGCGAGAAATGTCATCTGTTATAGTTAAAGGGCACATTTACTGCACAGTATTAAAGAGTAACTGATAATCTCTAATGTGGTGATAAGAAAGCCAACACCTATTTAGGTCCGAGTCTTTTTCAAAAAACATTCCAAGCTTTTTAAGTCCATATATAAACCTAACTGCTTTAAACAATAAATATAAAAAAATACTCATCATTTTCAAAATCATATGAGGAGCATTAAAGTTCAAATGGTTTTTCTCGGTCAAGAGAGGGTTATAGAAAAATTACTTCAGTAATAGTTTCTGATAAGTGAAGGGCCTGATTAAATAACTTTACATTCTTTAAAAAGTGTGGACAATTATATTCAAACATTTTGTGCAATGTATGTTTCAGATGGCCCATCTTACTACAAGCCCTGAAAACTGGCAAGTGTTGTACTTAAAGCCAGTAAAAATGTATTAAAAATGTCTGTAAATGCATCCGTACTTTTTCAGAATCATGTGTATAAACACAGAGCTGTGAAAGTTTCAGCTTAATTCATTGACGAGAACATACCGTAAAACTGGTAATTTTCGCGCTCAGCCACCCTACCGACACATTCGCGGGTTGTTGCTTTCGCGCACGGTAAATATTTGACTTGTAGAACAATGCACACGATGTGGTTGACACGTATGTACCACTTCAAAAGGTGACTTAATTATAGTGCCGAAGTTGTGCACCGGCGCTGTGCACAATGCTTATATACATGTATGTACATGTAGGTACGTCTTCATTACGGGGCCGGGGGTAGAGGTAAACAAAGAAAATATTAGTAACTTACCAATCCACCGGGCGGGTAATAAATTCGTGTGTTTTTAAATTCGCGCTGTCTAATCGTTACGCGAAAAGCGCGAAAATAAATGTTGCGCGAAAATTACCAGTTTTACAGTAGTTAAAAATGCATAAAGATTGTGTGTATTCCTTCTCTCAACTGGAATTTTTGTCTCTGAAAAAATTGAAAAGTGAGAAAAAAAATTTGAATAAATGTACTAAAATGATAGCACCTCAGACAGAAAGATTTCAAGGGATGTTTGACTTAAATGATAGAACCTCAGACAGAAAGATTTCAAGGGATGTTTGACTTAAATGATAGAACCTCAGACAGAAAGATTTCAAGGAATGTTTGACTTAAATGATAGCACCTCAGACAGAAAGATTTCAAGGGATGTTTGACTTAAATGATAGCACCTCAGATAGAAAGATTTCAAGGAATGTTTGACTTAAATGATAGCACCTCAGACAGAAAGATTTCAAGGGATGTTTGACTTAAATGATAGCACCTCAGACAGAAAGATTTCAAGGGATGTTTGACTTAATTGATAGCACCTCAGACAGAAAGATTTCAAGGGATGTTTGACTTAAATGATAGCACCTCAGACAGAAAGATTTCAAGGGATGTTTGACTTAATTGATAGCACCTCAGACAGAAAGATTTCAAGGGATGTTTTGACTTAAATGATAGAACCTCAGACAGAAAGATTTCAAGGGATGTTTGACTTAAATGATAGCACCTCAGACAGAAAGATTTCAAGGGATGTTTGACTTAATTGATAGCACCTCAGACAGAAAGATTTCAAGGGATGTTTGACTTAAATGATAGCACCTCAGACAGAAAGATTTCAAGGGATGTTTGACTTAATTGATAGCACCTCAGCCAGAAAGATTTCAAGGGATGTTTGACTTAAATGATAGCACCTCAGACAGAAAGATTTCAAGGGATGTTTGACTTAAATGATAGCACCTCAGACAGAAAGATTTCAAGGAATGTTTGACTTAATTGATAGCACCTCAGACAGAAAGATTTCAAGGGATGTTTGACTTAATTGATAGCACCTCAGCCAGAAAGATTTCAAGGGATGTTTGACTTAAATGATAGCACCTCAGACAGAAAGATTTCAAGGGATGTTTGACTTAAATGATAGCACCTCAGACAGAAAGATTTCAAGGAATGTTTGACTTAAATGATAGCACCTCAGACAGAAAGATTTCAAGGGATGTTTTGACTTAAATGATAGCACCTCAGACAGAAAGATTTCAAGGGATGTTTGACTTAAATGATAGCACCTCAGACAGAAAGATTTCAAGGGATGTTTGACTTAAATGATAGCACCTCAGACAGAAAGATTTCAAGGGATGTTTGACTTAAATGATAGCACCTCAGACAGAAAGATTTCAAGGGATGTTTGACTTAAATGATAGCACCTCTGACAGAAAGATTTCAAGGGATGTTTGACTTAAATGATAGCACCTCGGACAGAAAGATTTCAAGGGATGTTTGACTTAAATGATAGCACCTCAGACAGAAAGATTTCAAGGAATGTTTGACTTAAATGATAGAACCTCAGACAGAAAGATTTCAAGGGATGTTTGACTTAAATGATAGAACCTCAGACAGAAAGATTTCAAGGAATGTTTGACTTAAATGATAGCACCTCAGACAGAAAGATTTCAAGGGATGTTTTGACTTAAATGATAGCACCTCTGACAGAAAGATTTCAAGGGATGTTTGACTTAAATGATAGCACCTCAGACAGAAAGATTTCAAGGAATGTTTGACTTAAATGATAGCACCTCAGACAGAAAGATTTCAAGGGATGTTTTGACTTAAATGATAGCACCTCAGACAGAAAGATTTCAAGGGATGTTTGACTTAAATGATAGAACCTCAGACAGAAAGATTTCAAGGGATGTTTGACTTAAATGATAGCACCTCAGACAGAAAGATTTCAAGGAATGTTTGACTTAAATGATAGCACCTCAGACAGAAAGATTTCAAGGGATGTTTGACTTAAATGATAGCACCTCAGACAGAAAGATTTCAAGGGATGTTTGACTTAAATGATAGCACCTCAGACAGAAAGATTTCAAGGGATGTTTGACTTAAATGATAGAACCTCAGACAGAAAGATTTCAAGGAATGTTTTGACTTAAATGATAGCACCTCAGACAGAAAGATTTCAAGGAATGTTTGACTTAAATGATAGCACCTCAGACAGAAAGATTTCAAGGAATGTTTGACTTAAATGATAGAACCTCTGACAGAAAGATTTCAAGGGATGTTTGACTTAAATGATAGAACCTCAGACAGAAAGATTTCAAGGGATGTTTGACTTAAATGATAGCACCTCAGACAGAAAGATTTCAAGGGATGTTTTGACTTAAATGATAGCACCTCAGACAGAACGATTTCAAGGGATGTTTGACTTAAATGATAGCACCTCAGACAGAAAGATTTCAAGGGATGTTTTGACTTAAATGATAGCACCTCAGACAGAAAGATTTCAAGGGATGTTTGACTTAAATGATAGAACCTCAGACAGAAAGATTTCAAGGGATGTTTGACTTAAATGATAGCACCTCAGACAGAAAGATTTCAAGGAATGTTTGACTTAAATGATAGCACCTCAGACAGAAAGATTTCAAGGGATGTTTTGACTTAAATGATAGCACCTCAGACAGAAAGATTTCAAGGGATGTTTGACTTAAATGATAGCACCTCAGACAGAAAGATTTCAAGGGATGTTTGACTTAAATGATAGCACCTCAGACAGAAAGATTTCAAGGGATGTTTGACTTAAATGATAGAACCTCAGACAGAAAGATTTCAAGGAATGTTTTGACTTAAATGATAGCACCTCAGACAGAAAGATTTCAAGGAATGTTTTGACTTAAATGATAGAACCTCAGACAGAAAGATTTCAAGGAATGTTTGACTTAAATGATAGCACCTCAGACAGAAAGATTTCAAGGGATGTTTTGACTTAAATGATAGCACCTCAGACAGAAAGATTTCAAGGGATGTTTGACTTAAATGATAGCACCTCAGACAGAAAGATTTCAAGGGATGTTTTGACTTAAATGATAGCACCTCAGACAGAAATATTTCAAGGGATGTTTGACTTAAATGATAGAACCTCAGACAGAAAGATTTCAAGGGATGTTTGACTTAAATGATAGCACCTCAGACAGAAAGATTTCAAGGAATGTTTGACTTAAATGATAGCACCTCAGACAGAAAGATTTCAAGGGATGTTTTGACTTAAATGATAGCACCTCAGACAGAAAGATTTCAAGGGATGTTTGACTTAAATGATAGCACCTCAGACAGAAAGATTTCAAGGGATGTTTGACTTAAATGATAGCACCTCAGACAGAAAGATTTCAAGGGATGTTTGACTTAAATGATAGAACCTCAGACAGAAAGATTTCAAGGAATGTTTTGACTTAAATGATAGCACCTCAGACAGAAAGATTTCAAGGGATGTTTGACTTAAATGATAGCACCTCAGACAGAAAGATTTCAAGGAATGTTTGACTTAAATGATAGCACCTCAGACAGAAAGATTTCAAGGAATGTTTGACTTAAATGATAGCACCTCAGACAGAAAGATTTCAAGGGATGTTTTGACTTAAATGATAGCACCTCAGACAGAAAGATTTCAAGGGATGTTTGACTTAAATGATAGCACCTCAGACAGAAAGATTTCAAGGAATGTTTGACTTAAATGATAGCACCTCAGACAGAAAGATTTCAAGGGATGTTTGACTTAAATGATAGCACCTCAGACAGAAAGATTTCAAGGAATGTTTGACTTAAATGATAGCACCTCAGACAGAAAGATTTCAAGGGATGTTTGACTTAAATGATAGCACCTCAGACAGAAAGATTTCAAGGGATGTTTTGACTTAAATGATAGCACCTCAGACAGAAAGATTTCAAGGAATGTTTGACTTAAATGATAGCACCTCAGACAGAAAGATTTCAAGGGATGTTTGATACCATCATCCACTTCACACTAAGTATGTTTCATATATACAATCATATATGTTTCTCAAGAATACCAAAATGGATAGGGGGCTTTAAGATATATGTACATATTATGGTTCATACATGTACATCAATATTGGGAGGTAAGATTGGAACTGGCGCTACCCAAATTGAGACTGTTCATAACCTCTTCACAGTGGGCCTCTATCTGGACTTTCTCCTTAGCCTCCCATAACATGCCAGATCTTCATGACAACTGTGTATGTCTTCACATCAGGCCCTTGACAAACAATTGATCAGTGTGCATTTAGTTTACCCTTTATAAACAAATAATAGACCGGCAATTGTTTCAGAGAATGATTTATTGATTTGCTTATTTTGAGACACACATTTCGCAGCATGCAACAGACAGTACCACCATCACCGCCACCAATGACACCATACACTGAATATACCTCCACGGAGACACCAAGGCCAGTCTCTCCTGTATAGCCTACCACTTCAAGTTCATTGCACAAACGGAAACATTTTCCCACTCTGTGGAAAATTGGCAGACATAATTGGAAGATAATTGGGGACACAATAACTCTTGTTGCTTTTCGTTACTTGTCCTCCACAATATCAATGGCAAACAGTAAGGGGGCGACTGCTACACCAGTGTGAGAGCCTTGCTGCTTTGGCCAACTCCTGGAATTCCACCAATCAAGGACAAACTGTGTTTCCAAGCATGCAAAACAGGTGCATCCAGGGAGGCAGGTTATGTCAAGGAGTAGAGGGTCCAAGGTAAAGAAATACCCTGGGCCCTGAAAATATGTACAAGGATATCCAGCCAACCCCAGAGAATTGTTATAATGATGTTTTAAGTTACAGCATTGTATTAAAATGAATGTATTCATTCAAGTTATTCATCCAAAACTGTTTTCAAATTCACGTTTTGTCCATGCCACTTGCGCTTGGTAATATGTGACCCACTCTGGCAAAACCCGAAACTTCTCAGCATTTACCATAATGCGTAACAGCCATGAAAAGGTCAAAAACTGACCCCACGGACCAGTTTGAGGGACTAGTTTTCATGTCACCATATGGAGCATTTTCTGTAGATTTTGATGGAAAAAGAAAAAACCCTGAAATGTTGTTGGGAACATTGTTAATTTTCACGATAAATTTGGAAGTTCATTTTTGAAAATTGGGTCCAAGTTTAGGGTTTTGCCAGAGCCAGTCACATATGTACCCACTCTCCGGCCTACAGTGTAGCAGCCAAAACTACGCAGCAAAAAGGAACAGGCTCTTTAACTTTAACCATAGCATGTGCGTCACACAAATTTATTTGCAGTGGGTTCGTTTTTTATAAATAGCTGGGGTTACATGTACATGTAAGTGAGAAAAATAAAATTAAAACAATCTGATCAAAAAGGATATTCTTTACACCCACTGAGCCTCCCTGGTGACACACATTGCGCATCAAAATGGTTCACAATGTTGAGTGATTTTCACATTAGTCATAATGCCTGATGAATGTACTATAGATCTAGAGTTCATACACTATAACTTAGTATAAGATTGGCATGACGGCCTGTGTGAGACTGGCTGTACAAAACATTACGATTACAAACTGCTGCTCAGTGTCAGTTTACACTTCTAGGAAGATGTAGTCCATGTAAATTGCATTCATAGCTAATAAGAATCAAGATATATATATATGTAAAACAAATTAATAAAACCTTTCATTGTGTCGTTACCAAGAAAAACGTGACAATGCATCCGGATAGTTCGTATTCATTCCAACAAGGAATTTCTGAGTCGGAAATGTTTGATACCATCATCAACTTTACCTTTACAAGCTTTGCCTGCCAGTTTGGCATAAAGGCTCTTTTTGATTAGAGGATCCATGTCAGGACAAGGGCTTGTTGGACAGGGGCACTTTCCCCAAAGGTGCCATAATATAATTGCCATATTATTCACAAAGATACTAAACCCTGTGAAGGGTTTCATATTTGGGGGCTGGACAAGGGTGCACTGGACTGGGGCTCACTGGACTGGGGCTCGCTGGACAGGGGCTCACTGGACAGGGGCACACTGGACAGGGGCTTGCTGGACAGGGGTACACTGGACAGGGGTACACTGGACAGGGGCACACTGGACAGGGGCACACTGGACAGGGGCACACTGGACAGGGGCACACTGGACAGGGGCACACTGGACAGGGGCTTGCCGGACAGGGGCTTGCCGGACAGGGGCTTGCCGGACAGGGGCTCGCTGGACAGGGGCTCGCCGGACAGGGGCTCGCCGGACAGGGGCTCGCCAGACAGGGGCTCGCCGGACAGGGGCTCGCCGGACAGGGGCTCACCGGACAGAGCCTTGCCGGACAGGGGATTGCCGGACAGGGGATTGCCGGACAGGGGATCGCCGGACAGGGGATCGCCGGACAGGGGCTCGCCGGACAGGGGCTCGCCGGACAGGGGCTCGCCGGACAGGGGCTCGCCGGACAGGGGCTCGCCGGACAGGGGCTCGCCGGACAGGGGCTCGCCGGACAGGGGCTCGCCGGACAGGGGCTCGCCGGACAGGGGCTCGCCGGACAGGGGCTCGCCGGACAGGGGCTCGCCGGACAGGGGCACACTGGACAGGGGCTCGCAGGATAGGGGCTCGCTGGATAGGGGCTCGCTGGATAGGGGCTCGCTGGATAGAGGCTCGCTGGATAGTGGCTCGCTAAACAGAGGGCTCGCTAAACAGAGGGCTCGCTGAACAGAGGGCTCGCTGGATAGTGGCTCGTTGGACAGAGGGTTCGCTGGACAGAGGGCTAGGGGCTCGCAGGATAGGGACTCTTCTGATCCAAAAGCTGCATATAGCCCTTACTGATGTGCAATAAATAAATCATTGCCTCCTCCATTCTGACTAACAGAATAACAGTTGCTAATAACTGGTTGGCCTCTTGTATTACCTCTTGCAATACCTAATAATGAAATGCAATCAATGGTCTTTGATGAGGGGCCCAGTGTGTTCATGTTGCCTGGAATATAGCTGCTGTTGAAAGTACACTGAACTTATTCATGCACTTAAAACAGGATATGAACCTTTAACCCACTCTGTGGTGTAATGGGACTTCCCATAGTAAATCTTGATAATCTACAAATGTGACACTATTTAAATCATGGGTTTGCAGAGGAGCATCAGTAGGATCTGTTGACAGAAGAGTGGAGTAGTCATCAGAACCGAACATCGTGGCTCTGCTTACCATAAACAAAAAAGTAGCTTAATGTAAGCATATTTCACAGGTTAACAAGAATTTCTGCTAGTGCTAATGCATACTTACTTAGCTTAATACAGCTAACGTAAATAAAAAATGATAACTTAATGACTGTAAGCGCAGAAGTTTGTGTTTACCACTCTTTATAAGTGCATCACAATTTATAAGTGCATTTTCATTATTTTCTCATTCACGGCACAGTGTAATGAGCTGAAACTATCACAGGTAAGTTGTTTTATATCTTGATTCACATAAAATGAGCCACAGTAGAACGGCAGTTTATCAAGGATATTCTTTTGCTTTACAGCAAACTTCTGCTAAGTACAGGTGGCCTGAAATGGGCATGGGAAGATGGGGGAAAAGTACACACAAAAGTCCAACAAAAATACTAACAAAGTTTTGATACTAAAAATCATGTGATACTGTTGCTTTGAAATCACAGAAGATACACATTAATTAACCCTAACTACCCCCAAGTCCATCAAAATCCACCACCTGGTTTTTCTTGATGTTGACGATTCAGTACTCCACAGTATAGCCCCAGTGAATAGAGCATGTAGCCATGTGTACCAAATCCATCAAACTCCACCGGCTGCTTTTGATGGATTCAGTACTCCACAGTACAGCCCAGCGAATAGAGCATGTAGCCATGTGTACCAAATCCATCAAACTCCACCGGCTGCTTTTGTTGGATTCAGTACTCCACAGTATAGCCCCAGTGAATAGAGCATGTAGCCATGTGTACCAAATCCATCAAACTCCACCGGCTGCTTTTGGTGGATTCAGTACTCCACAGTATAGCCCCAGTGAATAGAGCATGTAGCCATGTGTACCAAATCCATCAAACTCCACCGGCCGCTTTTGTTGGATTCAGTACTCCACAGTATAGCCCAGCGAATAGAGCATGTAGCCATGTGTACCAAATCCATCAAACTCCACTGGCTGCTTTTGGTGGATTCAGTACTCCACAGTATAGCCCCAGTGAATAGAGCATGTAGCCATGTGTACCAAATCCATCAAACTCCACCGGCTGCTTTTGTTAGATTCAGTACCCCACAGTATAGCCCAGTGAATAGAGCATGTAGCCATGTGTACCAAATCCATCAAACTCCACCGGCTGCTTTTGTTGGATTCAGGACTGTGTATATAGCCAAGCCATGGATGCTTTGTGTTTGCTACTGTACCAATTCAATCAAAGTCCAATAATTGGGGTACCTAATACTGCATGTTGATGGATTTTGGAGGATTTGGGAAGGTGTCTAGAAAAAATGCCTAGGGAGTTAGGGAGTTAGGGTTTTAGGGTGTATAACTGGACAAAAGTAAACTCCTGAAACACCAGGGGCAGATCCAAAAAGTGGGGGCATGTGGCAAAAAAAGTGGGTCACACTAAAACATATGTATGGTAAATTTGCGTTTACGTATAAAAAAAATAACACATTCTCCCATTTGCACCCACCCCATTGAACCTGCCCACCTAGTTCCCAGAGAACAAAGCCCTTTGAACCTTAGACTGGGTTTGACAGGCTGCATATAAACAGTGTACACTTATACCTCAGTGTAGGTCTACTGCAGGCTGTTGACACAAAGTGGGCTACTTTTTCTTTACTTTCAGGCATTTTTACGGAAAATCCAGAAAATCCAGAAAATCCAGAAATCAGGACAAATCCTGAAAAATGAGAGGGCCTGAAACATTTCACAAGTATTGTTATTATAATAATTGGTAGATGTATTTGTTTTACTTGTTTTACCATCATTTGGTAAGGTTACTTTGTAAGCCATCACCCAATGGCGCAGAGTCAAAGGTTGTGATATACACCTTTGACCTCAGTAAATCACTTTTTATTTGTTTAAGGGTCAATAAATACACCTATAGGACTCTTGGGAAAAATACACATTAAGCTGAACAACCCTCATAAATACTTCTTCTCATTGGTGTTTTTTTTTTTTTTTTGCAATCCATTGCCCAATGTCTAACTTTTTGAATCATGTAAAAAAATATGTAGTAATCCTGCACTGGACTACAACAATACAACACCATTTGTAAAGTAAATTGGTGAACATTCAAAATCATTTCAAAACATTTTCCACTTGCTACTTGTCTAATTGATTTTCAGCTGCAGAAGAAAATTAATCAATGGAATACAAATCAAAAAGACCTATAATAACTAATAATCAAAACAAAATTGGAAACATTCAGTCCATTTGACACATCATGACAAAATTAAATCTGACTTCCTTAGCTACTCATGGGGGGGAATCAATGGGTCACACAGGGAGGACCACTCCCATAAATTGCAGGCCTTTCTGTACCCTCATTAAAATAAGTTCCAACCTTGACTTTAATCTTTCTACATAATATATAGGGAGCACATAACCTTTCTCTGGCTATGCCACTCAAATTTGCCACAAACACCACAAGTTAACATGAATCTCAATAACTTAATTTGATAACTCCATGATGATTATCAACATCAAACAAATTGAAAAAGGAAGAAAGGATTTTCCCTCACCATCTCCCTGCACGGAACATGGTTTAAAGGAACTGCAGATCCTCCCCTGTGCGTCCACATGAATAATACCATCTTGTTCACTCCCGTTTCACTAACATTAGGAGCAGTGGCGTAGCCAGGACTTTTTCAGTGGGGGACAAGGGGGGGGGGCATTGTTTTTTAGTAGGGGGGCCCAGGGGTATGGGTTTTTCCCTTTTCTTTTTCTTTTCTGTTTTTTGGGGCACTATGAGGATTTTTCGTGGGGGGGCACTGGAAATTTGTGGGGGGGCACGTGCCCCCCCCAGTGGCTACGCCGCTGATTAGGAGAAGAACCTGCCATGTTTGTTAATAATAACAACAAATTCACGAGGACGTTTATGTGCTCTTATGATGATGACTGTGCATGTGTCTTCATAGAAATTTAGCATGATAATTGTAGTAACACTGACAGGGTCGATATCAACTAAGGTATGATATGCTATCCCGAATGGGAAATACAATTATCCTGATTGAAACCTTATTCTCCCAATGAGGATACAAATAGGCTCCCAATGAGGATACAAATAGGCTCCCAATGGTGGGAGGGGGTTTCCACTCGACAATCTTGCTTTCTGGAGACCTCCACATTTAATCAACTTTGCCATATTTTACAAGAAAAATTTGAGGCAAAGGGATATTTGTAAAGTAATCCTGAAATCAAGAAAAAATCCTGAAAAATCACAAGCCTGATAAACTGAACTGAACTAAAGAGAAGAAGCCAGGGCGGTGACTGCAACCTTTTTGCAATAAAACTACATGTATGATATCGACTCAAATAAAACCAGTATCAAAAGTATCTTAAATGTTAGCTCAAAAACATCCTGGATAGTAAGATTAAAAGGTTTTCTCCCAGGTGAGTTCAGGATGGGAGAGTGTAATTATTA
This sequence comes from Zoroaster sp. YZ-2022, assembly GCA_029582265.1. Taxonomy (NCBI): domain Eukaryota; kingdom Metazoa; phylum Echinodermata; class Asteroidea; order Forcipulatida; family Zoroasteridae; genus Zoroaster; species Zoroaster sp. YZ-2022. Next base: position 5,063,135 of record CM055821.1, on the reverse strand, counting down.
AATCCTCCAGAATTTGCTGATTCATGAAATTGTTTTTTCTAACATCGGCGCATCATTAGAAAAAAAATGCCATGTACTAATTATTTTTCTTCAACTGTTCGCACGATCCTGTCAGTCCACATTTTCCTTAATCCCTACCAACATGAAGTTGTCAATATGTGTTGTGACTCTGTCATCTCCTTTTATATCTATCCCTCTACCACAGAGTATTTTCCCTCAAAACTGTCCAAAGTTATTCCCCTCTACAAGTCTGGTGACCAACATCATATACACAATTAGTATAGACTTATTTCTGAAAATAAATTATGGAAAAAATGATTTACAACCGTCTTTCTAATTTCATTTTCCGCTTTCTGATCATCAATTTATAGCTTCCTAATAATCATTCCCTTGACAATGAAGAACCTCACAAACGCAGTCTCTATAACTTACAAATTCTGCCATCAATGTCTTTATTAATTTATCAAAATCCTTTAATAAATAATAATAATAATAATAAAGATTTGTAGCGCGTACATATCCACCCTGCTGGGCGCTCAAGGTGCGGAAACAAAGAAAAAACATGAATACAAACAATATACAATGATAGCATAGAAAAAATTATGTACTGAGATACATGTACCTACAACGCAAGGAGTGTCGTGGCCGAGCGGTCTAGCTTACCGGACTCAAGTTCTGGTGTTAGCAGCAGAATGTGGGTTCGAATCCCGGCCGTGACACTTGTGTCCTTGAGCAAGACACTTAACCATAAAATTCTGCTTCTCTCCACCCAGGGGTTAAATGGGTACCTGTGAGGGCAGAGTTGGTTGATTAGCCCTATATGCGCTGTAATGGCAGCAATTGAGCTGTATACTCCCCAGGGAGCTGAGATGGTTTCAGGAATGATTTATGAGCCTTATGAGCAGGGGTAATAATATAATGCGCCTTGAGCACCACTCAGTTGGTGGATACGTGCGCTATATATGTCCACACATTATTATTATTATTATTATTATTATTATTATTATTATTATTATTATTATTATTATTATTATTATTATTATTATTATTATTATTATTATTATTATTATTATTATTATTATTATTATTATTATTATTATTATTATTATTATTATTATTATTATTATTATTATTATTATTATTATTATTATTATTATTATTATTATTATTATTATTATTATTATTATTATTATTATTATTAATATAATATTATTATTATTATTATTATTAATTACAAATATACATCATCTTTGAAAAATTGTGACATAAGGTGAGTTTTAAGCAGCGACTTAAATCTAGTTATACTATGACAAGATTTGAGTTTAGTTGGAAGATGATTCCAGAGTCTCGGAGCCACAACAGAAAAAAACCTATCACCCCAGTTACGTTTTGAAGTTGGTTCCTTTAGGAGTGACATGTTGCTGGAACGCAAATTGCGTGATGGAGTGTAGACTTTAAGCAGTTCAGAAATATAAATTGGAGCAATGTTATTAAAAGATTTGTGAACAATTGGCATCAGTTTAAAAACAATTCTCTGTGAAACAGGAAGCCAGTGCAGTTCTTTCAAGATTGGTGTGATATGGCATGACTTTCTGGACAAAGTCACAACACGAGCTGCTGTGTTTTGTATGTGCTGAAGACGAGATATTTGATTCTGCCGGAGACCGTAAAGGAGAGCATTCCCGTTATCGAGCCGTGATGTGACAAACGCATGTATAATTTGTTCAGCAGCACTTTTATTCAAGTATTTCCTTATTCGGCCAATATTTCTGATATGAAATGATGATATGCAAACAATGTTGGAGATATGAGGTTTTAAAGTCATTGTCGAGTCAAATATAACACCCAGATTATGTGCTTGTGATGAGGGGGTTATCTTTTATACTTTTACCTTTGATACTTTATATCATTCTATTCTGTTATATAAACTTGAGTTCCATGGAGTTAAGAGAATTGCTCTTCAATGGTTTTCCTAGGTATAAATACCATGTGAAATTCTCAATTGAGTAGTAATTAGTTCTGAAAAGAACTGGAGGTACAACTCGACGTTTCGATCAGTATGCTTTGATCATCCTCATTCTCCTGAGGACGATCAGAGCATACTGATCGAAACGTCGAGTTGTACCTCCAGTTCTTTTCAGAACTAATTACTACTCAATTGAGAATTCCACATGGTGTCACCGCAATTAGTCTTACTTATCCTCCTCACCATGCAAAGCTACAAGTTTTACCTAGGTATAAATAGACATCAGTTCATGATTCAAACTCTTCCTTGCATGAAACCAATCACAGTGTTCTTCAAGGTTCTATCCTTGGTCCCTTTCTTTTTCTACTCTACATCAATGACTTGCATTTTTCGTCCATTCTATCATTTACTTTGTTTGCAAACCATCTCTCATCAACTCCTTGAACTCTGAGCTAATTAAACCCATAAACTTTCTTTGTATTATGATAAAACAAAATTTATGTTCCTTAATACCAAATCCTCTTGATCTCTCTCTGCCAACAACTCTATCAAAACTGACAATATTCCCATCTCTAGGATCTTTTTCACTAAATTATTTGGAGTCATATTGATGACAAATTTTCCATATTGCAGCCATTACTAAAATAGACTCTTTCAACACCAGAGGACTTGTTAAAGCTTTGTTCCATTCTTCCCACAGTATATATAATCCCTCTCTATAACACACTTATTTCTTATCTTAATTATTGTAATATCGTTTGGGCAGACTTCACTCACTCATTATCAATCAAAATTTGCCCTCGTGTGCCATTGGTCGCCCAATTAGTATGCACTAATCAAAACCTAGAGAAGGAGAAGGAGAAGGAGAAGGAGAAGGAGGAGGAGGAGGAGGAGGAGGAGGAGGAGGAGGAGGAGGAGGAGGAGAAGGAGAAGGAGAAGGAGAAGGAGAAGGAGAAGGAGAAGGAGAAGGAGAAGGAGAAGGAGAAGGAGAAGGAGAAGGAGAAGGAGAAGGAGAAGGAGAAGGAGAAGGAGGAGAAGGAGAAGGAGGAGAAGGAGAAGGAGGAGAAGAAGGAGAAGGAGAAGGAGAAGGAGAAGGAGAAGGAGAAGGAGAAGGAGAAGGAGAAGGAGAAGGAGAAGGAGAAGGAGAAGGAGAAGGAGGAGGAGAAGGAGGAGGAGGAGGAGGAGGAGGAGGAGGAGGAGGAGGAGGAGGAGGAGGAGGAGGAGGAGGAGGAGGAGGAGGAGGAGGAGGAGGAGGAGGAGGAGGAGGAGGAGGAGGAGGAGAAAGGCATTTTTAAAGCACTGTTACATGAGGTATCAAAGCGCTTTACAACAAACTGGAAAAACAAAGCAAAAATGTATGAGGATTAAAATAAGTGGGTTTTAAGCAATGACTTGAATTGTTTTACGCAATACAGCGTGGCGAATGACATATGGTAGACCAGGTGCTGCAGAATAGAAACCTTTGCTAGAGGACTTTAAATTAGTTTTTGGCTTTGTTAACATCCAGGAATCTGAAACTGGAGCTGTAATTTGGTTGATAAGGAGTGATAAGTTCTGTGACATAAGAAGGTGTGAAGAGAAGACCACAAGAAGTCCCCATGGCTCTCCCTGAACCATGTTCTCACTTAGCGACAGTTGAGAAACAAATTGCCCGATATCGGTTCTCTCTGAACCAGAAATACAAGTTTTGGAAACTCTTGATTACAGTTTAAAAAAAACTTAATTGGTGTAAAGTTGATGACAGTATTAAGCATCCATAGTGATCTTCCTATCTGAGGATCTATCACTTGAAGTCAAATCAAGCAAATAATTTCACAACTGAGTTAATATCTTAATAAGAACAAAATTTCCTGTTAGGATGAATACAAAGTCTGGAGTTTGCCGCTCTAAAATCGTGCATGATTTCTCATAATTTTGTTGGTGAATGACACAACGTAAAAATCTAAAACTATCACAGGATAGTTGTTTTATATATCTTGATTCAAATAAGTATTAAGCATACTCGCAGAAGTAGAGTTTTGTCAATATTACCAATGTTGTACCTTGATTAAGTTAAGTCTGTCCCCAACAATTGTTTCTCATTATCTGGTTTCCTTGGCATGGCAATGACTAAGACCATTTCTATTCTCTCTGGATGGGATTCCAGTCAATCACACATTACTCGATTTACTCCCCAATTATTTGCCGGTACAAATTTGTACTCTTGGGTGGGAGAAATGTAATTATTTTGTATAAACTGTCTTGCTCAGTCACACAACCACACCATGATCTGGCTAGGATTCAAACCCACACTTTGATGACTCAGCCATCAGAACCCCAGTCGAATATACCTTTTCACTCAGCCATGGCACCTTCAATGGCATTTGAAACACAAAATACAGAAATGTTTAGTTAATTTCAATCGCACTGAATTTTTCCTGAAACTTTTACCAGAAGTGTACTCAATTGCCTAAAAGTTGTTGTTGTCCTCTTTCGGCTGCTCCCGTTTAGGGGTCGCCACAGCGGATCATGATCCGCATATTTGATTTGGCATAGGTTTTTACGCCGGATGCCCTTCCTGATGCAACCCTCCCATTTATCCGGGCTTGGGACCGGCACTAAGCATGCAATGGCTTGTACATCCCCAGTGGCTAGGTTCAATTCGGCCCTCACAGCAATTATGGTAAAGTGTCTTGCTCAAGGACACAAGCACCATGGTCGCGACAAGGCTTCGAACCCACACACTCTGACGACTCAGCCATCAGAACACAAATCCGATGCACTAAACCGCTCGACCATGGCACCCCACACTCAATTGCCTAAAAGTCATTTGGATAAATCATTTTTCTACTCCTTAAAGGGCTAGTATCGTTACAATCAACAGGGCATGGAATCAGAATGTTTTAGATTAACTCAGTGACTACCATAATACCCCACACGATAAGGTCATAAATTACCGTTGCTGCTGCATAAATCAGGCAGAAATTTTCAGTCACTGTGTTAATCTTAAATTAGGACATCGATTCCATGCCCTGTCGAAAGTCTGCTCTGATCTTGCCGATACTGCCCCTTTAATTGGGTGGTACAACTAACTTGGAAGCATCAATTTAGGGACCAGTGTCTCTTATTTGTGAATTCCTTGATCCCATTGTCTCAATATGCATACATTTCTTTATGCGGATCAATAAAATATGTTTAGAAACCAGCCTAAGAAAATTTTAGCTCATCAACTAGTCTCCACGTTTCTAAGACAATTATCCATGCTTCTGGACAATCATTATAAGGGATGTGATTTAACAGAAGTAATGTCAAATCCTGAAAAATGGGTAGCAGGTCTGGGTCACCCTTTGGTCTAGAGGAAAACGCCCCCTGAACCTCCTGGATGTTTAATTTTGGGGGATTTACAGACTCTCCACATCCCCACAAACAAGAAACTAGAGGTTTGAACACAATACAGGCTACTTCTTTCTTTCCTTGGTTGCTACTTCTCTTCTTTCAAGAACATTTTTAGGCAAAAGGAGATTTGTTAAAAATCATGAGAAATCACATTTATGACAAACAGTGAATATTGAGTGTACTATTCGAATCAAAAAAAAAAGTTTCTACTTATCACTAACACATGATGGCACTGTTTTGTGAGATAACACCAGGAACTCAGTGTCTCAACAGCACTGAAATTACACAAAATCAAAACCCCAAATCTTGCACAAGAAAGCAGTTGTTACTTCAAAAAAATCATTACTGACTGGTAATCAAACTCAAGACAAAACAAAACATTCAGAGAACTGACTTCTGAAAAGATAAGGAATTCAATCAACTTTTAAACACAAACCAAAAATGATGTTGCATCTGGGCTTGGCATTTTCCTTTTAATTTGCGAAATGGATACACCATTTTGACACAGACGGTGTACACATGTAAATGAATACTGTTATCACTGATAAATGGCATGATGTAATCAAGACGGACTGTCAGTATTTAGTACAGAAAATAATCCAATATACAGCAATATGGATTCAGAACAAATCCAAGCATTGTACAAAAACAACATCAGTTGAACTTCCTGGGAAATGTGATACATTTGTATAATAACAGTGGTCCCAATGGTCGCACTTATAATATCATGGAAATGGAAGGTTGCATTTTTTAAATGTAGGATTCGTTTACATGCTTCGTGAATTTGAAAACATTTAGCGAATTTATTTTCGTGTATACGTGTAAACATGTGCACATCTCAACACTGGTTGCATCTGACCCTGCTGTGACATCACTGATGCACTCATGAATATGCAAACTCTCATTATTTAAATAAAACAAACTGACCTTTGTCGGACAGTTCTTTTCACCTTTCAATACCATTCCAAGGATTTTGCTAATTATCAAAGTGAACGAACACTAATTTAATTTTAGGGGGGTAATCCTCACTGCATGTTTGCAGAAACTCTCTACATGCAGTTGCATAATCAAACTTGTATATATATTATATACATTTAACCAATAACCTGTGACATATTCAGCTCAATGCAGAATCTTCTCAGTCATTCTTGTAGTTATTCTTTTCCCATGTAAAGGGCACTTCCATTAGAATATCAGAATGTCTATGGTTACCAGGGCCTGATTTAGGACTGGGCAAGCTGGGCAAGCTGGGCAAGCTGGGCAAGCTGGGCAGTTGCCCAGGGGCCTCCACAACCAGGGGCCTCCACATATTTCATGAAAAAAAAAATTGTAAGGAAAAATGTAGGCTGACCTGAACTGTAGGCTGGTCTGTAAATATATGTACTGTACTATATTCTTGTTATGATTGATCATGATTGACCTGCTTGCTTGCTTACTCAGATTCTTTCTACTTGAAAAAATTTACTTTATGGATGACTGTAACTATGTCTTGTGACTCTTGTCACCTTTTAGTTTTTAGTATTCTAAGGTAGGGTGGGCCTCCACTACTGAAGGCTGCCCAGGGGCCTCCACATGTCTAAATCCGGCCCTGATGGGAACATTTGTAAGGGGCGCCAAGGCCAAGACCAGAGCAATGGAGGCCATGGCCTCTTTGGCCTCCGTGTTATTCCAAGCCTGATTCTGAAACTAAAAAAATAGATTGAATCCGAGTTTATTAACATGAGGCCTATTGAAACATCAATACATTTATATGATTGATCTAACTGACACAAGAGGGCAGCATTTAAGTTGTTAAGAAATTTTGTTTGCTTGTGTCATATTTTTATCCAGCTTGTCAATCAAACAGCATGGATAGACCAAATGGGTTACACTGTAAACGTGTTCGACCCCGTCAACAGTACATTAAACCAGAGTAATGAATGGTGGTTCCACCATGTACATATACATTACACCTGTGTGCAACACTATCCTATTAGGCAGTTTTTTCAAGAGCGCCCTGTGGTAACAGAATTCATAACACCCCCTAATGCTTTCGAGACTAAAATTGAAACTCACTGTTGAAATTTTGCTGGGGAAAAATGTCAACTTTGCAGTGCCCATTATAACCCATGCCTTTGAACAAACAAAAGATCACTAGATCATTGGCATATGTGAAGAGATCATGCACAGTCCAATAAGAGTGAGTGTTTGCCATAATTGCCAAACACCCTAGGCCTATTTATATATTCAGATCGTTCAAAGATCACATTCTCATTCAACACATGTTAAACATGTGGACAATGCCTGAACAATCTGGTGAATGTGATTGCAGATATCTTTCTTGACACCAATAAGGCACCAATTGACAACCATTAAAACCCTAACCCCCTAGGGATTCTGGCTAGAAACCATCCCAAATTGGCCAAAATCCATCAACATGCAGTAAAAAGGAACCCAATTGTTGGACTTTGATGGAATTGGTACAGTAGCAAATGCAAAGCATCCATGGCTTGGCTATACACAGTCCTGAATCCAACAAAAGCAGCCGATGGAATTTGATGGAATTTGATGGAATTGGTACAGTGGCAAACGCAAAGCATCCATGGCTTGGCTATACAGTCCTGAATCCAATAAAAAGCAGCCGGCGAAGTTTGATAGATTTTTGGTACACATGGCTACATGCTCTATTCACTGGAAACCAGGAGAAGGATTTAGAGGAATTGGGGTAGTTAGGGTTTTAAGGTTTGAATGAGGGGACACAGGGGCAGCCCTGGAAATTCATTACTGAAAGGGATGGTACCACATTGGTATGTGGTAATATACATTCACTTCAACCCTCTAGTTTTCAAGAAATATATCATTAAACTACAATCCCGGCCAAATCTCGCTGGGCCCCGGGCCCCCAGCTAGCCCCCGGACAATGTTGGCTCTCATTGCGCGGTCTGTGCTCCAGCTGAAGATAACAACATTGGTGATGCCCAACTATTTTGGCCAGGATTGTCTGAATTTTCTCTTGGTTTATCTATAAAACCGTGACCAGACGTGAACAAACTGCAATTTTTGTCTTTGTCTCAGGGACAATACACTGAAGTGGGAGGACAGGGGAGAGTATGTTTATTGTCACGCGTCCCAACTATTTTGGCCGGGATTGTAGCTAACATGTGAACGTTTCATTTTTAGAATACAACGAAAAACAGTAACATGTTTTTTTTGCTTTTATCTTTTGTAAAAAGTTTACTGACTTTGCGTAAATTCAACATAACAATTCCAGTTTTCTCTAAGATGAAAGGACTTAGGGAGGAGGGCCAAAATCATGGTACATCCAAGCCTTTGAGAAGCCCAGCCGGGCCCGGGCTACCTGGCCTCCTAATATGTCTTTTGTGAGTCCTAATCCTGTAACAATATAGTACCTGCCAATCAACATAACCTTGGCTTCTGGAGGGCCTAGCCCAGCCATGTAGAGCTCATTATAATGGCTGCGCAATTGAGAACAAAAGACATCTGAGGTGTCAGTCAAGTCTGTGTTAACAATAAGAGCTATTTGAGTTCTATTCTTTAGTAAACGGTCTTTTGTGCTCAGCTAGCGGATTATATAGGCCCATAGGCCTGGGCAAAACCTGGGCCTGGCTGGGCTTTTCAAAGGCTTGGCTGTACCATGACTTTGGCCCTCCTCCCTTAAAAGATACGTGTACAATAACAAAAACAGAGGCCAACAAACAAAAGGGGTAAATTATGAAATTGTGACTTTGCTAAAATTTTTACAGTATAGGGTCTTAACCTAAAGCAGAAGTACAGGATGTTTACACATGGTAAACACATGGTGTTACCGCAAACCGAAACGATATCGATATTCCACCATGCAAAGCCTCAAAACTTATACAGGATGTTTGTTACTTCCACACTGAACTAGAAACTCCTGCACTGCTTAGCAACAAGAATTTAATTTTAATCTGGAAGTTTCAACTCTTAAGAAAAGTTTTAAAAGATAAGCTCAGCACAAATTAAATTAGGTAAAAATCTTTATACGACCCTTTGGAACTTCTCCAGATAATTAATCAAAAAATAAAGCAAAATTAAAATGTAAAAACCGAACAATAACAATAGGTGTTTCGCGCTGTAGCTCGAACACCTAAAAACACAGGAAATTTGTGACATGTCTGTGGACAAAACCGTCCTAAATTCTAGGTCAATACGTGACTGGGATATGTTATTAACTGCATGTATGATTAGCACACAAGTTGCTAATTAGGGCTATCCTGTTTGTAAGTTGATACGTAATTAGTACGCGCATTGGTAGTACGCGCATTGGTAGTACGCGCATTGGTAGTACGCGCATTGGTAGTACGCGCATTGGTAGTACGCGCATTGGTAGTACGCGCATTGGTACAGCGCATTGGTAGTCTGTGCATTGGTACTGGCGCATTGGTAATACAGCGCATTGGTAGTCTGCGCATTGGTAGCGCGCATTGGTAGGCGCGCATTGGTAGTCGCGCGCATTGGTGTCGCGCATTGGTAGTCTGGCGCATTGGTAGTGGCGCGCATTGGTAGTCGGCGCATTGGTGGTCTGGCGCATTGGTAGTCTGGCGCATTGGTAGTCTGCGCATTGGTAGTCTGGCGCATTGGTAGTACGCGCATTGGTAGTCTGGCGCATTGGTGAATCGCGCATTGGTGTCTGTGCATTGGTGGTACGCGCATTGGTGAATGCAGCGCGCATTGGTAGTCTGGCGCATTGGTACGCGCATTGGTGGTCTGTGCGCGCATTGGTAGTCTGGCGCATTGGTGGGATGACGCATTGGTAGGACGCGCATTGGTAGGACGCGCATTGGTAGGACGCGCATTGGCAGGACGCGCATTGGTAGGACGCGCATTGGTAGGACGCGCATTGGTAGGACGCGCATTGGTAGTACGCGCATTGGTAGTACGCGCATTGGTAGTACGCGCATTGGTAGTACGCGCATTCTTTTCCCTACTTCCAGTTAAAAATCTGGCATGCCGTTGTGTGTATTTTCACCTACAGTGACTTTTTTTGAAGCAGAAATTGACTTTGTTAATAAAAGTTTGCGTCTTAAGTCCCAAGCTGACTAATTTCATGCGTAAATCCTTTAAGAAAAGGGTAGTCGATGCATTTTCAATGGGTTTCTGATAGTCGTTGGCGCCAGCACGTGGGCGTGGTTTATTTTGTCACACTTACGCACAGGATAGTGCATTATATTTAATTCGGATATCTCTTAGATTACACTATTGTGTACTCTGTGAATATTCTAAGAGATAATAATAATAATAATAATAATAATAATGTGTGGACTTATATAGCGCACGTATCCACCAACTGAGTGGTGCTCAAGGCGCATTATATTATTACCCCTGCTCATAAGGCTCATAAGGCTCATAAATCATTCCTGAAACCTTCTCAGCTCCCTGGGGAGTATACAGCTCAATTGCTGCCATTACAGCGCATATAGGGCTAATCAACCAACTCTGCCCTCACAGGTACCCATTTAACCCCTGGGTGGAGAGAAGCAATTATGGTTAAGTGTCTTGCTCAAGGACACAAGTGTCACGGCCGGGATTCGAACCCACATTCTGCTGCTAACACCAGAACTTGAGTCCGGTAAGCTAGACCGCTCGGCCACGACACTCCAGATGTGTATGTATATGTGCAATGCAGACAACAACCTCAATTTAAGAACACTCAGTGTTAAGTTTGGTGATCTGACGATAATGTATATTTAATAAAACTGAGGAATCATGAAATGACATGTATACATGTTCATGTGATGCAGACAAAACCACAATTCAAGAACACTCAGTTTCAGTTGTCACAACAACTTATCTTCAAGAATGACTGATGAACTGACATGTGACTTTTGGATGTCAAAGCAGACATGAAGAAAATCAAGGCCAACGGAAGGAGGATTTATAGACAGAAACGGCAGCTCCCTGACAACATAATCACAGCATCACCTCGTACCATCTGTGATCTGTGATCTGTGACTGTAGAATAGTGAAGAAATGTTAATGAATGCACAGTTTTATGTTAAGTTTAGCAAAGCACCTTGGATTTGTTGCATCTGAGATTGAATTGGTTTGTCTTCCCGGCCCATAGACCAGTACATAACCGTAACAAATGCTGGACAAGCCATCCACGGTAGGGGGTCCGGTGCCTTAAGGGTCCTTAAAAAAAATTGGATTATAGACACTTTCTGGTGCGATATAAGCATTTCAGGACCAAGTGTGTTAAGTATTTAGGGTCATGATGCAACCCAAATGACAACAATTTTGTTCCCCCTTTTTTAGTGGGTGACTTTAGAAAAAGTTTGTGGGGCCATGATGCCCTCCCCCCCCCCCCCCACCTAGATCTACCGGTGACTCCAATTTAGTGTCAAGTTTAAACCAAAATTACTTTGGTAACATGTGGTAGTGCGATACCCCTGCCAAATTCAAAGTACTCAACACACTGCACGGGGGAGAAGGGGCTTTCTTGATGACTTCTCATGTTACTGTGTCAAGGTAAGCCAACAGTGGATCACCACTGTAGCTCAGATGATTTTAAAGTTTGGAATGCAATATATAAGCGAGATTGTACACGATGTCACTAGACTGAAGTAGGTCTTTCATTGGCTCATGAACATGCGCCATATATGTGTGTGTTTCCATCGTTTGACCTCGAACATTGTGGGAGGACATTTAAACAAACCTCGTACTCCTACTTGTACTCATGAAAGAGTACTCAATTACAACTGTAAAAGTTGGATAGATCTCTTGCATGCCACCAAAATGTTGCCTGTCAACGTAATAAGGTAATGGCCAAGCAGCACCCTTGTGCCGTCCTTGAGCCGGCTTGTGCTTGTTTAGCCCGAACTAGGAGAGCCACTGCCACCACACAGCTACTGATCAACTTCTGATCTAGCTTCCTGCTGAATACTGAGCTCCTGTGTAATCGGACTCATTCTCAGACCACATGACCCTCGAGACTCGGACCCAAACTTGACACTTGGGACTCAGAATCGGTCTGGATGTTTTAGAACTCCAATTACAAGTTCGGATATAATTATAAGTACAACAGATAATATGCAACACAATAATTCTATGGTTTGAAAACCAGTCTACACTTTAGGTCAAATGTCTGTAATTGCATCCATACTTTATGAGAATCAAGAGCTGTGTGTATAAAAACCAACCTGTGAAAGTTTAAGCTTATTTCATTTATGTCATTATGTGTTAAATAACAAGTTTTGGTAAATTGCCTACCTTCTGAGTACTTTTTGCAACAAAGTACTGGTACCCCATACCCTGTCCGGCAGAAAATCTAAGAGCGGTACATGTTATAGTTTGGCTTCTGTTTTGGCTTCATCTCTTTGTACTCAGAAAGTAATTTTTCTTCAAAGCCATGAGGATTTTATGAGGAAGTTGAAAATGTGTTGCAGGAGATTAAAAATATAAGTTTTATAGGTTAATATAGGTTTTGAAAGGTTAATATATATTTTTGGGGGAAATAAAGGTTCCCATTTTGAAATATATGTTTTTATAGGTTTTATTGGTTTTGCAGGATGGGAGGCCTGCTAATTAATACATGTAGATTCCGTGACCCACATTTTAGTATTAAATTAAAAGAACCTTGACATTATTGAATTCAGTGGAAGGGGTACATGTATTACAAGTTAACACATCTGTCCTCATCATTTTGTTTACCACAGCATCCGCTGTTCTGACACTCAGAAATCATTTTCAATAAAGAAGTTCGATGGTTAATACTGTGGCGGTTTTATATTCGACGCCGGGGGAAACCCAAGAGACTGATCTTATTGAACCAGGGACACCGACCAGCGCCTATTATCCAACAAAAATATTTATTAACCTTGCGCACGTGTGAGCGGCTACCCGAACACAAGGGGGGAAAATTAACGAACGGCGGACTAAGCCAAGGGGCAGTTCGTTTTGGTGGAAATGTACCACCGCCTAGGGAATGATTATACCTCAATGGAATTAGAGCAATTACCAGTAATCTCAATAAACCTCACACGGAAACAGTGTTACCAAAGACAGTAATTAAATGGTTTATTCTGATCAATGATTCTTTTATAAAGTCTTGTATCAATTACAATGGCAAAGATAAGGTAAACCTCACCTCGTTGCCTTCTTTAAATACAATTCAATAACTTTATATACACCATCCTCACAATATACCTCAGTGAGAATAACCTCGTGGTAAACCTCACCACGAATCTTAAAACCAGTGTACCTCAACTAGGCTAGCTCACTGCCAGCCTAGCCCTGTAACAGGTATACCTCACAACAGGTTATAATATTAACCACAATACAGATCAAGTGAAATATCGGTAACAGATTATCTAACGGGGTTGATTACACCAGAGGATTACCATAACCCTCACAGGAACCCAGAGCGCTACAACCAATGAACCTCACTGGGTTAGCAAGCACAAAGGTAATAGGAATACAATCCAGCCGTCAATCCCACCAGAGGTGTACTACAAACAGCATGTAATCCTCAACCCTCCTATGCTCCTCAGCCTTCCCAAATAATAGGTCCAACACTCACGCTCACTCACGTTTCCAAAACAATCCTACCCCAAACAGTCCTAAAATCTGCCTAATTGTAATAATCTACAACGAACCTCACTGATCACGTCTGCTGTAGCTCTGGAATAAACTCACAACTCGCTCCGCAACAACTCAACGAAACAGCACAGCAACCAGATAACTCGAACGTTCACCACCATCAGCACTCAGCACCAGAACCAGAATGCCCGCGAAACGTGATCACGCCACTTTCTAGCTCTCACAGGACCCCACGCAATGCTTGCTGCGCGCTGCCAGCGCATGCGTGATCAGAGCCCTAAACTTACATATAAGTCTACCACTGTTCCGTCACAATACACTTTGGCATCAGATCTGCACACGACCCTTCTGGTTATCTAACAGAACAGGCAATCTATATAAATTTGAAAGGATTTTTCCAGAAATAAGACTCTCGATTTATAGTTATCTGATTTATAACTCTTGACAAACACACGTACATGTATGTGACTACCTCTCACTTAAATACACGTATTTCGGCTGTTTTGACAAAAGTTCTGTGAATTTTTTCTTTAACCCTAACCCCCTAGGTATTCTGGCTAGGAACCTTCCTGAATCCTCCAAAATCCATCAGTGCACTTTTGGAAACATGCCCTTATCTTCAAAATGCACCATGCAGTTTCGTTGATCTTTCATATTCAGCACTTATGGCCTGTACTTCTTGCCTGGTAAGTAATTTTGCCCCATTTGAAGAGGTGAAAGTACCAACTGTTTCCAACAGTGCTGAATATTTCCCAAAAAGTGCCCCTTGAAGGATTTTTCAGGATTTCGGGTGGTTATGGTTAAGATAAATGATTTTATTTTTGCATCACAGACCATCTAGAAACCTTTCTCAACAGATTTGAGCCCTTAGCCATAAACACTACACTGGAAGTTATCTTGGTACATGTTTGAATGTTTTTTCTTCCCCTTTTATTAACATTATTTTTAGTTTGGGGTGAGGGGGGGAGGTGGTGGGACACACTGACTCTCTTATTAATCACAGGAAATTTTATACTTCCTCTTTAAACACTTTCAAAAAGATAATGTGCAAATGGGACAGTGAAAATATTAAACTCAATTATGGGTTCCTTCAAGGATAACATGACTATCTTAACTGATTGTTACATGAACAGGCAAGACTTACTAATAGAAATGCTATCTCTAATAAACGGTTTCAGACTGGATGATGAAACATGTTTAACAGTACGGGTTACTAGGTCAATGCTACTGGTTACCAGGTTCAGATCATGAAACATGGTCAAGGCTATGGGCTACCAGGTTCAGACTGGCTGATCATGAAACATGATCAAGGCTACCGGTTACCAGGTTCAGATTGGCTGATCATGAAACATGGTCAAGCTGAGGCTACGGGTTACCAGGTTCAGATCGGCCGATCATGAAACATAGTCAAGGCTGCTGGTTACCAGGTTCAGATTGGCTGATGAAACATGATCAAGGCTACCGGTTAGCAGGTTCAGATTGGCTGATCATGAAACATGGTCAAGCTGAGGCTACGGGTTACCAGGTTCAGATCGGCTGATGAAACATGATCAAGGCTACCGGTTACCAGGTTCAGATTGGTTGATCATGAAACATGGACAAGGCTACGGGTTACCAGGTTCAGATTGGCTGATCATGAAACATGATCAAGGCTACTGGTTACCAGGTTCAGATTGGCTGATCATGAAACATGATCAAGGCTATGGGTTACCAGGTTCAGATTGGCTGATCATGAAACATGATCAAGGCTGCTGGTTACCAGGTTAAGATTGGCTGATGAAACATGATCAAGGCTATGGGTTACCAGGTTCAGACTGGCTGATCATGAAACATGATCAAGGCTATGGGTTACCAGGTTCAGATTGGCTGATCATGAAACATGATCAAGGCTATGGGTTACCAGGTTCAGATTGGCTGATCATGAAACATGATCAAGGCTATGGGTTACCAGGTTCAGATTGGCTGATCATGAAACATGATCAAGGCTGCTGGTTACCAGGTTAAGATTGGCTGATGAAACATGATCAAGGCTATGGGTTACCAGGTTCAGACTGGCTGATCATGAAACATGATCAAGGCTATGGGTTACCAGGTTCAGATTGGCTGATCATGAAACATGATCAAGGCTACGGGTTACCAGGTTCAGATTGGCTGATCATGAAACATGATCAAGGCTATGGGTTACCAGGTTCAGATTGGCTGATCATGAAACATGATCAAGGCTATGGGTTACCAGGTTCAGATTGGCTGATGAAACATGATCAAGGCTACTGGTTATTACATAGAGTCCACTGCCTCAATTGCCCTGGTCTTGGCCTTGAACTGGTGCCCCCTTTGAAATGCCCTTCATTATGACAAAATTTGCCTTGCCCCATCAAGAATATTCCAGGCTTGTGGACAACAATTTCAGAAATTGAATGAATAAGAACAACATGCCAGGAAACGACAGGAGACATGATGTAGCAATTTTAAGAATCACTTTGAACCCAAACTGATGATGACAGCTATCATAACTTAATTTATCATATGTGTACAGCAAATCTAATATCTGTGCTTCCTAGCTAGCTCGTGCACTATTTTAAGCCAATCAAAGATTGTGTGGACTGATCTTACAGTATCTAGGTATCATTGGCTCCGCCAGGCTTACGGTCACATATTCAGGTGCTTCCTATTTCAGTTACTATGTAAATACATCCCTTTTATACACGGTTGATATCATTCAATCAATGAAATATGATGGCAAAAGGATATGGTTTTTGTATTAGCTACACTTCCATCAAATACATAATAATAATAATAATAATGTGGACTTATATAGCTCACATATCCACCAAACTGGTGCTCAAGGTGCATTGCATTATTACCCCCTGCTCATCAGGTGCATAAATCATTCCTGAAACCATCTCAGCTCCCTGGGGAGTATACAGCTCAATTGCTGCCATTTCGGCGCATATAGGGCTAATTAAACACAATAACCAACTCTGCCCTCACAGGTACCCATTTACCCCTGGGTGGACAGAAGCAATTATGGTAAAGGACACAAGCACCATGGTCGTGGTTGGGATTCGAACCCACATTCTGATGACTCAGCCATCAGAACACAAATCCGATGCACTAAACCGCTCGACCATGGCACTCCATGGAATTTGTGTTCTCTCTGATTGACTTGAAGAGAAGGTAAAACATTTATATGTTGGCAAAACTTCTTCTACGAGTAGGCCTATCCTTACTTTCTTTGAATCAACATACATTGTGAACAGTTTCAGCTTATCACGTTGTGTCCTTCACAAGAACTGTGAAAATGCTTCTTTTTTTTTTAAACAGGGTGTCCAAAAGTACCTTTGGACATTACAGACTTTTTCATCCTTGCTATTCAAAGCATATGAATTGCCTAGACATTGCAACCTCAATCATTACCGCACGTACTGCGAGAGTCAAGACTTTATCAATGCCCTTCTAGGAACGTGCTATACGCAGTTGTCTTTTCTATTCATAAATTTAATTGACGCAAGGGAGTGCTGATTGAGAATTGTCGGTTTAATTGCCTCTTCCCTCCCTGCAAGATGTTTTGTCAGGGATCTGCACGCCATGTCATCGCTACCTGATTGGTATCTATGATGTATATATACCTTTCTGTCAAAATACTTAGAGCAATCTGATTGGTTGAGAGCTGCTTTCTTAGTATTACATGGAAGTGCTTGAATAGATGAGAATGAGGTGAGGAGGGAGGAGCATCTTTCACCCACATGCCTATCGGCAACTTGACACGACTGTCTGCATGCAAGATATAGGTATGTGTATTTGTAATACCTGTATTTTTTTCCCAAATATTTCAACAGGTGATGTGACTCTAGCCCAAAGGTCTGACATCACACATTGAGGGTTGTGAAAGATGCCAGATACAGGCCTTGACCTTGGTTGGTAGCTAGTGCCGCGAACCTCAAAGCGTGACATCATGTTGGTCTCCTATAACAAATTCCATAGAGTTTTTATCCTGTTCGTAAGTTGATACGTAATACGCGCGCTCATTGGCAGTACATTGTATGCGCATTCTTTTCGCTACTTCCGGTTCCAAAGCTGCCATACCATTATGTGTAATTTAAACTAAATTCCTTGATTTAAAAGTTCAAAAGCGATTCCTGAGGCAGAAATTGATTTTGTTAATAAGATTTTGAGTCTTTAGAAATGGCAGCAATTGAGCTGTATACTCCCCAGGGAGCTGAGATGGTTTCAGGAATGATTTATGAGCCTTATGAGCAGGGATAATAATATAATGCGCCTTGAGCACCACTTAGTTGGTGGATACGTGCGCTATATAAATCCACACATTATTATTATTATTATGTTAATGCAAGCCCCAAGCTTTCTCATTTCTTGCGTAAATCTTTTAAGAAAAGGGTTGTCAATGCATTTCCAATGGGCTTCTGATGATCGTTGGAGCCAACACGTGCGAAGTGGGTGTGGTTTATGTTGGAATTACGTCACACTTATGAACAGGATTGTTGGCAGGTTGTTTATACCGTTTTTTTTTTTTTTAGATCAATTTTCCATCAAAAACATGACATTTATAATCCCCGAAAGCATTTGTTGGATTTCACTCGAAGGTTCATTATGGTTGACACACACTCCATTGGTATTAATGTATTTCCTCTCAGATCACAATCATACAAACACAGACAGATTGCTTGGGGGAAGCTTTGCCAGCAATTAAGGTGAATAAGACAGGACTTAATTAAATATTTCCTCCTTTCAGAATCGTCGCCTATAAACCCCCTGGCAGGAAACTAATGTGGGTTGATATGGGACAGATCAGTATTCTCACTGCCGATGATGCTGATAATCTAGCAGATTAATGTTGTCTGGACTATTGCGATCAAGCTGAGTAGTGTATCTGGACGATTGCGATGGCACATCTTCGGCAATAATCACTTAAGATTTCTTGGGCACACCTTCTTCACAAAAAGGGCAAAAAAAACCACCAAAAACATATCCACTAAGAGCTCAAATCCATTGCGAACACTGGTGAAGGAAGGGGGTAGGGGGCGGGGAGGAGGAGGAGGAGGAGGAGGAGGAGGGGATGAAGTCAGGTGCAGCATGACATAACAAGGGCCCCAGAAGCTTTGGAGTTTTAGATGTCCTGTAATAAATAATAATTCTCTGTAATTTGTTTCCATAATATTTTGGAATTTTAGAGTGATATATTCTATTTCAGTTGGTACAGTGAACTGATGGAGAAATAAAGCAAAATTGGGGAAAATACCGGGGGTGATTTATACATGGATCAATTCTGCCTCTAAAATTATTGGGGGTTTTCTTGTATAATCCCTATCCCCTGGGAGGTTTCCTGAGGATGTTTTGAGGTGGGGGTAATGGGAAGTGAACATGCCCGCATCAACAAATAAATTAATTAATAATTAAATTTAAAAATAATATATAACCAAAAACTATCACAGAATATATTCCAAATGCACAGATATCTGAGAGCTCATCAAAAAAATAAATAAATAAAATAAATAAATTTAAAAATAATATATCATAAATAAAATATATATAATTAAAAAATAGAATATATTCCAAATGCACAGATATCTGAGTGCTTAGCTTGGAATGTCGTCAATCATCACCCAAATTTGCCTCAACTGAAAATGCAGATCTCTGGACTGAAGCTGTCAATAAGGGTCCTCTCGTGAAGAGGGTGGGTGTGATGAAAATAATTCCAAGCATAATGAACAACATATCAGAGACTTTCTAAAAATGCCCACCTCAGAAAATGTGACTGTCTCTGGCAAAACCTTATACATGGACTCAGTTTTCAAATTCGAGATTTTGATATAGTTTGATTCTCTAGATTTTCCTCTTTCATTTGATACCAGATTTGATCAGAAAAAATATACAAATCTGGTTATAATGAAAGAGGAAAATCTAGAGAATCAAACTATACCAAAATCTCACTTCTACCCAATTTTCAAAAGATCCATTCACAAATGTGTACTTTTGCCCACCAAAAAAGGAGTATTTTTAAGTTTACCCAAGCTATTTGCTGTCAGAATGAATTCCAGTCAATTGTAACGGGTGGTACCACAGCTGCTTACACACAGCAGGCACCAATATGGCCGACGAACACTTCAAAGGATAAGAACAAAGCATTCAACTGGGCATCTTGGGTAACCCAAGACCTGTACAAATACTGCCCAAAAGGTGTCATAACTCTCTAGATGATTATGTTGTTTCTGCAATTGTCCGCAGATAATTTAAGTAATGCTGAGCTGCATACTTTAATCGGAGAAGATAATAATTTTTTTCATTTGTAATTTGTTTTGATAAAGAAATTATATTAACGCTGGTAATTGGAAGTGTCATGGGTGAGTCATTGTGACTGCTGACAATTCAACTTATTAGAGCCACACTGATCGCTGTCCATCTATCGTTCATGAACAAAGTTGAGCACAAGAGTCTAACTACATGAGTCTGGTTCACGTGTATATGGAGCCAGACACAGGACTACAGTGGGTGCATGTATCGGAGTTATAAGGAGCGTCACTGAACATTGGGGACTCAAGACAAGGACTCGCGTTGCAGACAAGTCATTGACATACATATACAAAGGCCGAGTCAATACAAGTTTATTTCTTAAAACACTGGTATTTATTTCATTGTAACTTGGAAGCTGTGAAATGGAAATAAATGTCAGGGTGTCATTGGGCAGTTTTGAAAAATCCACATAAATATTGCTAAGGGTATTGGGGGCCGCTGTTGTGAACAGCGCTGGGGTGAAATCTATAGTTCTGAGCATTTGCTTTAGTTTCCTTTATTGCTTAAATCTTTAAAATACGGAGGATCACAACACTGCGATTTGTAAAAATCCGAAAATCCGGAAAAAATCCGGACAAATCAAACCCCTGAAATGTATCAATGAAAGAATAAATAATAATAATGGACACTTATATTGCGCCGGTATGCGCCAAGTTTGACGCTCATGGCGCATGAACATTATTACCCCCTATAATTGGGCCAGTTCTATCATTCCTAGAATAAGTCACTAAGTCTAATTGAGTCAAGTAAATTCTGACTTGAATCAAGTGTTTTCAGAAAATCACTCAAAGATAAGTCCAGCAAGGTGTTCCAAAATGTAAAAAAATGGTATGATATTTGGAAGGAAGTGGGCGAGAGGATGGGATGCAGCCCAGAAGCATGTCTAGTTTCTATTTAAAATACATGTACATTGTATTGAATCATTCAAGGGACAGAACTGCATCAATATCACCGATGTATACAGACTGTAAAATGGTGGCATGAAATGCCCTAAACTTGGAGCCTACATGTATTTTCACTACTGGAGTGCTACAATGTGCACAGAGGGAATAGAGAGAGAGATACCAAGTGTAATTACACATGCACAAGCTTTGGGACCAATTCTCATACTTCAATGAGAACCTCAAATCTCATGCATTCTGCTAAACTTTCATGCATAGTGCTTGAACAAATGAATGCCTCCACAAAAGATGATCATATTGGCCTATGTATTTCCTTCAAAGTAAGGGGTTCGCTTTGAACTAGATCTAAAAAAAAAAAAAACATTGGATTTGTCACCAGATTTCCCCCAGTCTATCATTTTGGCACCAGCAGTGACAACAGGATATTTTGCTGATGCATTTTATTTCTAAATATAGACTGACCTCCTATTCCCTTCTCCATGCGCACTGATTTTCCAAACATGAACCATAACCTCATGTATTGCTTCCTGACAGCATGTCAAGAACAGACCCCTCTCGATCTGCTTTGACGGCAGACATGAGGACACAGCGCGTATGTTTCGACCTGTCGTTATTCAAATTTGACCTGTGTTTGACCTGCACGAGTGATGTCATTGTCAAGATATCATGGGATATCATATATTTATGGGATATCATATTATTCATAAATGCCCAAGACAGTCTGATTGGACAAAACGTAATCACGTGGTAACTCGACATGATGCTAAATTCGACATGGCTTATCAAAATCAGAGCAGTGCGTTATGTGCCAGGAGATCGACAGCTGTTTTGTGCGGCGTGTGACACGGATTTGAACCAATCAGAGTGATGAAGACTGTTGAAAGAAGACTGTTGTCCCCAAAACGTGAATTTGCCCATTTCTATTTGGCTTTAATAAAAAAAATTACAATTTTTTTTTAACATTTTGAAATCAAAATCGATACGGGAATGTATGAATGGGAAAAAATGTCTGATGCTTGGTCTTTACTGCAGATTAACCCAAAGAACCCCAAATCCTACAAAATCCTCCAAGGGGCACTTTCACCTCTTCAAATGGGGCAAAATTACTACCTGGCAAGAAGTACAGGCCATAAGTGCTGAATATGAAATATCAACGCAAATTCATGGTGCATTTTGAAGATAAGGGCATGTTTCCAAAAGTGCACTGATGGATTTTGGAGGATTCAGGAAGGTTCCTAGCCAGAATACCTGGGGGGAGAGGGGGGGGGGAGAGGGGGGGGGTTAGGGTTAATGGCCTGTTTTGTGTGTGGTCACAGGCATTATTGCCTTTGGCTCAGTCCTTATCATCTGTGTGACCATGCCCAAAACTGGCCATTAATCTGCAGTAAAGACCGCACAACAAAGACCTTAGTTTAACAGCTGTATGGTTACATATATGATTAGTTATACGTGCATAATATTACACGTGAGCTACACCTATAGATGGTTTTTACTTGTTGTCACGCAGTGTTCAATCAACCATTTTTTAAACACATGCATTACACGTAATCACCGCGTGTTGCACGTGGGCGTTTTAACAATTCCATGCATCATTGCTTGCGAAGAAAAATAAAGAAATAATAGAATTCTGGTAGTCCAGGTAAATGACGGATTGGCTGTAAAGGGAGTGGGACATCAAAGGAGAAAATAGATTGATTACTCATCTGCACCCCAAAAATTGCGGGTGAAGGTTTGACCAAACAGGACATAGGGTGTAGACCAAGAAAAATATCTCAATTCTATAAATAATACAGCTTCTCTAACTCAAGGTTTTGCAGGTCATAAGTGTGACCTGAGTTTTGAACTGGACTTTCACCTACAGTGACCTCCAAGGTCTGAAGTTTTTTTTTTGCCGAGTAGAAACAATTTACTTGAAATAACTTTGCGGAAATGACATTTTGAAATTCAAACCTAGCTGCCATAGTCATGGACGAGTTCAGTCACTTCACATGGGTTAAAATATTTAGTTTTAGGAAAGTCGGTTGTCCGCTGAGTTGAGAACCATCATGCACTGGACTCTGTTACTGTATACAGAGAGGGAGCATAACTTAGGCTAAATATTTGTTAACCTTTGTGTCTCTTGCACAATTCATGTACAGAAATGCTACTCAAAATTACTCATAATTACTCAAACACAGTCTGATATTTAGATTTTTGGACATTAATATTAGTGTATACTTTTGATAATTTCCCAAGTGTATTGATAATTTATTAATTTATTTATATATATATATATATATATATATATATATATAGTGGGGATCACACAACTTGGGACACAAGCCTTTTACATGGTTGTACACAAAGTAGATTTATAGGGAGAAACTGACCTGAATATTATATAAAACGGGTAGCAAGTAAAGAAAAATTGGCTGATGCTGGACTCGAACCCGTGACCTCTCGAATACCGTACGAGTGCTCTACTAACTGAGCTAACCAGCCCCTATGTGGGTGGGCGGTCCACTTATGCCAATTATCTCTTGCTCTATGGGGCCAGGTCAGAGGTCAGAGGTCAGAGGCCAAACCATATCTGCCCGAGTATAGTGAAATATATACCTGTCTAGTGAAAGGGGGGGGGGGGTTTGGATCAAAATTCATTTCCTGGATTGACTCCATCTTTGGAGATCTTTTTAGTAAACAATTTTATCTGTCCTGGAAAAAAAGGGGTAAAAGGGGGTAAAGGGAGTAAAAGGGAGTAAAAGGGAGTAAAAGGGGGTAAAAGGGGGTAAAAGGGGGTAAAAGGGGGTAAAAGGGGGTAAAAGGGGGTAAAAGGGGGAAAAAGGAAAATAAAATAAACAAACAAACCCCAAAACAGCACAGTTGTGCAGCTGGTTATGCCCAAGATTTAAAATGACAACATTGTCAAATGTTTGTGCAGACACTGAAGTACACAATTGATGAACTCAATTCTGTTTTATGTGCTAATATCTGTGATTGAACCTGAGAATAGACTAGCTCAATCCAGAAGGGTATAGTGATAAGTTTGTGACCTGAACAATCTGAACTACTCTGAGAGACTGGACAAGTTCATGTGAGCTCCCCCATGAATGCTATTCGGGCAAAATAATTTAGAACAAACGACTTTTTAATAAACAAAAATAGGTCAAGGTCATGGAAAATGGGTCAAGTGCAAAGAATGTTAACATGTAACAGGTTAGATCAGCTGTCTTTAGGGTGAAATATTCAATTTAAGCGATTTGCGCAAATTTGGTTGCTGTGACCTAGAAAAGAAATGGGTCTAGGTCATGAAGATCAATAGTCGTTATGGGAGATCCAGACCGCCATCTGACACACCTGTAGTGTCAATTTGAGGAGTCTGCTCGTGTTTCATGTGTTTACACAGAGCTGTATGTGATCACTAAAAATCATAACTGTGCCTGCAAAACACAAATTACAGCAACGTCTTTTGTGCAAAATTATAAGTTGGGGGAAAAAAAGTCATGGTCAATGTTGTTATTTTAAAAAGATATTTACCAAAGTCACAAACTACTGACAACAATTTTAAAGGTAAGGTACAGCATGGGTATTCCCTAAACATTATTACGTACCATTTTAAAAGTTTTACAGAAAACTTAGGGTCTACTTGGTGTACGATGGTATCAAACACCACTTGAAATATTTCTGTTGTTATCATTATACCATTAAAACGAGTAACATTATTTACCAACTTACATGTAATTTATGTCTAAATAAAATCAAAATTCTATGTCAGAATGAATATGAAGTAAATTGTTGATTGATTGAAAAAGCTGAATGCAAAAAGACTGGGTTATTACTGTATACCCTTTTATGAGGAAAATCAAAGTGTACCCAATGAAAAGTCAAACACATGGAATATGCACCTTTAAATAGCTATCAATAAGGTGGAACTCCACTCTAACAAGGTAGTCGCCATGTCTGCCAACGTGGCCTTGGAAACTCCCACAAGAATATTTGCTTAGGGGAAGCCCCCCCGCCTCCCCCCACACACCGCCCCTAAGTTTCCCTTCCCAGTAACCCTTCCGAATCACTTCTTTATTGTTGTCCATAGACATCTATGGGCACAACAGTGAGTACACACACCTGAAGGGGGTCCACGGTTACTTGGTCCCTTGGGAATTATTGGGGATATCCCCTAACAAAAGACCCCATATCACAATAGATCATCATGACGATCAGTATCAATCTCGATCCTATACACCTGAAATTCAATTTGACAATAGACAAGAGCGATAACACCTGAAGGGACAATGGATACACCCTTGGGGGAATGTGTTGAAGGGGATATCCCTGACAAAACACATGACATCATAATGGATTGTCATAACAGATTTTCACGATAATCAGTATCAATTTCCCGTATTCTTGAATCAATTTGGCCTCAGTCAGTGGCAATAACTAGAACGAGTCATGATTACACCTACATGATGTGTTACTGGGGAAATCCTGTACAAAATAGATTGTCATAACAGATTGGCCTCAGACAGCAGCAATAACAACTATAAGCTAGGGTTCATTGTTACACCTTCAAGATGCATGCCTTATAAAGGACATCCCAGACAAAAGAACCTGACATCCAATAATGATTAAGGTTGTGCCGGAGTATCAGGTACCCAACCGAAACTGTCATTACTCAGTTCCATTTTTCGGTTCCAATTACCTGTAAACCGGGTTACACCATTGACTCAATGTGACGAAATTCCCTCGTTACATATTTGGGGAAATGTCTTAATAATTAATAATTATAACAAAATAGTTACCATACACATTATTTAATTGATTTTATGCTAACATTTTAGCAACTCATGATTTGGCCTTGGACTCAACTACTGATCGTCATGACTTGATACTGAGGACTCGGACACTGCCTCGGACACTGCCTCGGGCACTGCCTCGGGCACTGCCTCGGCCACTGCCTCGGCCACTGACTCGGCCACTGACTCGGCCACTGCCTCGGGCACTGCCCCGGCCACTGCCCCGGCCACTGCCCCGGCCACTGCCCCGGCCACTGCCCCGGCCACTGCCCCGGCCACTGACTCGGCCACTGACTCAGGTTTGAGGACTTGAATACAGGTTCACATCTCTCAGAAGAGATGAAATGAGGGAGGAGATACTTTGGGGCTTAAGTTGGTTATCAACACTGCCGTAGTATGTGCTTTTAACTCAAATGGTGATTCACAGCAACGGGGTGGCCGTGCAGCTGTGATAAACGCTATCGCACCAAAACAACTCTTCCTTGGTCCGTTTCCGGAATTACATGAATTCAGTTCTCATTAACGTCTGCATCTTACCTTTGAAAGGAGAACCATGAGGGAGGATGTGACCACATTATTACGCATCGTACTATTCAAGACGTTCATAATAGAATCTGATCAGTTGTTTTTCTAATTTAACTACTCTTTCAGGCCATAGTCAACCCACATCTCCCACTGAGATTAACTAATTATCTAGTTGAATATGCATTTGGCAGTTGGGAAATATGCAAATACAAAATAATTGACTTCTAACACATAAAAAGTAAGGATATTGTATATTTGGCTTCCTTCAGCAAACCCTTGTTAGGCACACTGTTTTCAACGCTGTTTTGCATCCATGAAATCGCATGAGAGCTGGGAAGTATTTATTTGTAGCCTGACAACTGGATGCCTATTTGCATCGTTCATGAGCTGTTGAGGGCACAATGTCGTTAGATCACTGTTGATCGAAAAGGCAGCGACAGTGCGTTGCGTTTGGCGTAATTTGGCGTAAGTGGATACCTCAAGTGATCACTGGCTGGTAGAAGTCACGAGCATGCAGTATCATAAAATACGGGCATAAAGTGTACACACAATGCTCACTTGATGCCAAAGTGGCTATGATCAAGAGACGCTGAATGTAATTTTACCACTTGAGGGCTATGATGTGAGGGCTACGATGTGAGGGCTACGATGTGAGGGCTACGATGTGAGGGCTACGATGTGAACACTGCGAATAGACCAGGCTTTAATAAAATAAATACAACAGTGATGTGTAGAGGTTTCCCAGGATGTTGTATTATAAATTGTTTCTATTACTCCAACATGGAATTAGGAAAGATTTTGTTTTCTTCAGATTAACCAATTTCCCTATTTTAACCCTCCTACATTAGGTGAACTTTAGTGGCAAGTAGCTATAGTGGTCAAAATCAGTCCACTGGCATTTTTGACTGTTTTTGACTGTAATTATGACCACCCTCAACAATACAAGACAATGCTTTTACTAGTCAAAAAACGACTCATTTTGGCCTGTAAATGTACTTACTACACGTAAGGTTTGACAATGTTCGACTTTTAAGTGCACTAGATATACTTTGGCAAGTATATCAACATTTTGACTGATTTTGACCCTTGTAGTCACAGAAGGGTTACAATGACAGCACCTTAGTCAAAATTATTTCTAGGGAAGATTAATACCACCATCAGTTTTACACTAAGTATGTGTTACATTAAAAGTTGACCATTTTGTTCATTTCAAATTGCCAATTCTATATTCTACATGTTGGGAACTTTGTAGCACTCATTTCAGTGATCTATTTTTTAACTGTCTCATTTAATTTCTGTACTTTTACAACAACACTGAAATTTACTATTACATGTATCAACAAACAAAATTTGGGACAATTCAGGATGCAAGGTTATAATTAATATCAGGAGAGTGATTTGACAAAAATAAAAAATCCTGAAAAATGGGTAGCAGGCCTGGGTCTCCCTTTGGTCTAGAGGACAAAGCCCACCTGATGAACCTCCTGGATGTTTAATTTTGGAGGATTTACAGACTCCCCACATCCCCACAAACAAGAAACTAGAGGTTTGAACACAACACAGGCTACTTCTTTCCTTCCTTGGTGGCTACTTCTCTTCTTTCAAGAATATCTTGAGGCAAAGGGAGATTTGTAAAAAATCCTGAAATCAGGAAAAATCCTGAGAAACCACAGGCGTGTAATATATTGGGGAGCTAGTAGATTATCCATTGATTACCTTGGCTAAACAGACGAGGGCGCTGTTTATGTCTAGTGGTACTTTGTTAGTATCACTCATCCTCTGTCCATTTATGGCAAATCATGCTTATTGGTCTGGTAAAACCTTTATTAAAAAGGGTGTAAGTAGCAATGATGGAAACGTTTTATTTAAACATGAAGCAGTGAATTTTTACCAAACCAAAAATATTATAGAAACTTTAATTATCAATCCATTTATCATAATTAAAGAGAAGGAACACCATTGGTAATTACAGGCCTCCCAGTGCCTAATCTACCAAATATTTTTTTTTTTTTTAAATAGGTTTTTAAGCAAAATATAATAGGTTATTATAGGTTTACCAAATGCCAAAATATAGGCTTTTATAGGTTATTTCCCGTGATTATGCAGTGTTAAGTAACAAGTTTTTGGTAAATTGCCTACCTTCTGAGTACTTTTTGCAACAAAGTACATTACCCCATACCCTGTCCGGCAGAAAATCTAACAGCGGTACAGATTGGCTACTGTTTTGGCTTCATCTCTTTATACTGATGAAGTAATTTTTCTTCAAGGCCATGAGGATTTTATGAGGAAGTTGAAAGTGTGTTGCAGGAGATTAAAAAATATAGGTGTTTATAGGTTAATATATTTTTTTTGGGGGGAAATAAAGGTTCCCATTTTGAAATATAGGTTTTACAGGTTTTATAGGTTTCGCTGGGAGGCCTGTAATTACCATGTTATCAAACCAATTGAATTATGTCTAACCAATTGGTCTAACCAATTGAATTATGAAAATGAGTGGGTCAATTTCATATTCATTCAACTATCATTATTATTATAATAATAATAATAATTATAATAATTATAATAATTATAATAATAATAATAATTATAATAATAATTATAATAATAATAATTATAATAATAATAATAATTATTATAATTATTATAATAATAATAATAATAATAATAATTATAATTATAATAATAATAATTATAATAATAATAATTATAATAATTATAATAATTTATAAAGCGCACAAATCCACCCAGAAGTGCTCATGGCGCTGATACACAAGAAGAATAAGATAACTTAAATACAAAAATACAAGGATACAGCAGAAAAAACGGAATAACGACATTATGTAAATGCTTCATTAAAAAGATGAGTTTTAGGTTTTTCTTAAATTGGGTAAGAGAAGCCCATGATATGACATATGATGGCAATTGATTCCATAGACGTGGTGCTGCATGAGAAAAAGACTGACCACCCCCAAGAATGATTAGATTTAGGCTCAATGAGGAGGTTTAAATTGTTAGAACGGAGTTTGCGAGGAGGTCTGTAAGGTTGAAGCAAATCATCAATAAATGCAGAGGGGCACTGTTATTCAGAGATTTAAACACAAACAGCAACCTTTGATCAATCTCAGCCTCAATGTACTTTTAATTGTCACCATAACAACATATCAAATGTTATTTTTGAATTAGGTTCTGACTAATTATTGTATACATTTCACGTTTCAAAATATATCGTCTGACCCCCCCAGATGCATCAATTGTGCTACACTGAGTGTATTGCGGTTATGTTTTGGCAGTCATGTGCTTGTATAGTGTAGCCTTCACTAGGCTGTTTACATGTTGCTGTGCACATTTACCTGTCTTTCTGGCCAGGTCAATTGGCTATATTGCTAACACACTTGTCAACACACAGCGAGTCCACAATGAGAGCCCTCAATTGTATAACAGATCAGTGGGTCACACAACCTTGTATATACATGTAAACAGTAACCATCCAATGTTACTGTCTTGTGATGATGCGTACTGGGTCCAGACAAGCATAGCCACTGAGGCGGTTATCGCTCTCGCAGTAGGCCTTTTTAGAGAGCGCACAAGCCAGTGTGTCAGCATTTCCTGCACTGTATTTTCAGGCCCAAACTCGTATTTGGAACTGGTAAGAACACACACCCACAAGTCGACAAAACTCGGTTATGGCTGGTGTATAGGTTGAGGTGTTTATGACGGTTCACACTTGACTTTTTGGCAACGGGAGAAATCGTAAAACTTAGCAGACACACTGATGACTCAGTGATCCATACAGATGTTTTACGCTCTTCAAATTGACAAAAACTATCAGAGATGTAAACACAAACAGCAACCTTTGATCAATCTCAACCTCAATGTACTTTTAATTGTCACCATAACAACATATCAAATGTTATTTTTGAATTAGGTTCTGACTAATTATTGTATACATTTCACGTTTCAAAATATAACGTCTGACCCCCCCAGATGCATCAATTGTGCTACACTGAGTGTATTGCGGTTATGTTTTGGCAGTCATGTGCTTGTATAGTGTAGCCTTCGCTAGGCTGTTTACATGTTGCTGTGCACATTTACCTGTCTTTCTGGCCAGGTCAATTGGCTATATTGCTAACACACTTGTCAACACACAGCGAGTCCACAATGAGAGCCCTCAATTGTATAACAGATCAGTGGGTCACACAACCTTGTATATACATGTAAACAGTAACCATCCAATGTTACTGTCTTGTGATGATGCGTACTGGGTCCAGACAAGCATAGCCACTGAGGCGGTTATCGCTCTCGCAGTAGGCCTTTTTAGAGAGCGCACAAGCCAGTGTGTCTGCATTTCCTGCACTGTATTTTTAGGCCCAAACTCGTATTTGGAACTGGTAAGAACACACACCACAAGTCGACAAAACTCGGTTATGGCTGGTGTGTATAGGTTGAGGTGTTTATGACGGTTCACACTTGACTTTTTGGCAACGGGAGAAATTGTAAAACTTAGCAGACACACTGATGACTCAGTGATCCATGCAGATGTTTTACGCTCTTCAAATTGACAAAAACTAAACACTTAATAATTGACATTTGACTTATCATCTTTGATGTTGACCAATAATGTCAAATGTGAGGCGGTGATAATGGTGTGTACAAATGTAAGTGTGTATACATACTACTAGTACTAGCAAAGGGTAGCAATGCAGAAAACACATTATATTCACACCGTTCATGAGCTGTTGAGGGTGCATGTCGTTAGATCACTATTGATCGGAAGGGCAGCAATAGTGCGTTGCGTTTGGCATACACACACATGTATTTTGCAGTTGATGCGCAAAATATCTCCAGCGAACATTGGCTGGCAGAAGTACACGGGCGTGTAATACCATAACATACGCGCATAAAGTGTACGCACAACGCTCACTTGATGTCAAAGTGGCTATCATTAAGACACTGGGTGCAATCTTACTTCTCGAGGGCTACAATGTGAACAGAGCGAAAGAGCATGTATGGGTACTTTTTGCAACTAAATTTATACTTTTGTCACCACCATGGGGAGATGAAGAGACATTGGGGTTTGTCATCATCAGGGTACCAGCTCTTTGACCAAAGAACGCTTGACCTAATACTGGAGTGCACTGGTAATACAATCATTTGAACATGTCTATCTGGTCCATAGTGTGAATGAAGTTATATCAACAAACCACGGCCACTTAGCAAGTTATATACACACCTGAAAATAGATGTAGTCCGGCAGCATATATCAGGGTACCGATGAGAGACACAGAGTTACCAGGGACCCAGGTCCCCAGCCACTTCCTAAGCTGTATGGGATCCGTGCTGAGCCCAATAAGTGATCCTAATGCAAAGGAATGTCTTGTCAAGCAGGGCCTACAATTACAGTGACCACAGTTTATAATCCATGCTGTGATTTAACTCACAGAGGGATGATCCCAAAATATTAGTCTGCAGTCAAAGTTCAGGCCCCCGCAAAACACAGCACCCCCAACCCCCCACCCCTCAATTTTTTATGACAATTTGATAAGGCGAACATAAACAATGAGTTAAGGTTATAGTTGGTTAAAGGCTGCTGCCAAATTGCTTATCTCTTTATTCGATTGCCCTGGGCTCAGGGTAGGACAAGTCCTACGCACTGTTGACTAGGAATCAGCTTGGCTTTTAACTAACACTCAGGACCAGAGAAAGAGTGCATCTTTAAATCCTTGAAATTGTACGGAAATATAATGAGCTGAGATTCTACTTAGCTTGCCTCCAATACATATGTTTTGATCCTCAAAAGAAAAATATGAATACACACAATAACCTTTACAAAGAAAGTTAAGGCTTTAAAACTTGTTCTCAAGTGAATTAGTTTGTGACATCTAGACTTGCGCAGATACTGTGTAAAAAGCGCATGTACCGGTAGGTCAGCCAAAATTATACGAACCCTGCATCAAATAATATACATCCATATAAGATGGTGTATAGCCGTGCGGGGATATCGAAACCTTTCAATAATTTCCGGTTTTCATTCTGATCGTGAGTTAACAAATTTTGGTCCAGGGGTCCAGGGTACCGACAGTCCCTCCTACAGCAAAGTTGTCAAAACTCATTTACGCCCTTTTTCATTTCCTAATATTTGTATGACGTACAGGCCAAAAATTGTTCCCCCCAAAAATGTCTAGATTTTTAAAATCTTTATAATTTTTTTTAATAATTGCAACATTAGCTATAGTTATTGGGCCATATACATGATGCCAAATTATCTCTTTAGATTCTTTGATTTTATGTTTGGGTTAATGTATGGTTAATTACAGAACAACTTTTTTACTTGACTGCTATATTTTGTTTGAGGAAAAAAAATAAAAATAAATAAATAAAAACATGCATTGTGTGCCGGAAAGATTGTTATGACACACTTGGATCGATGCGAAGTACCATTACAGTACCGACATTACATAAATGTAGTGTTGGGAGTTACTGGTTAGTTTGCTAACCGTTCAAACCGCAACGTTCACTGTCAGTTACCTGGTTAACTGAAAGTCGGCACACCAACGGCCACACAAACTACATGTAGATATAGTCGGCAAATGAAACAATGTGTATACATTTTCAATTGAAAAACATCAAGAAACTTCCCGCAATGATTATTTAATAACTAATGCGGCAAAAAATAAAATCTAGAAAAAAAAGGGTGGCAAATTCTTCCCATTTATTTATTTTTTTAAATTTTAACTTTAAAAAAATAAATATTGGTTTCGGTTAATAAATTTCTACACAGTTAGTGCAGTTTCAGTCAGTTAACCCATCCAAGTACGACATAACTGCCTTTGTTTTCAAAATCAGTTAACCAAATTCTCAATCGAGTAGTAATTAGTTCTGAAAAGAACTGGAGGTTACAACTCGACATGCTCTGATCGTCCTCAGGAGAATGCGGGACTCTGGGAAAAGCTGCTGCTTAAGTAGGCTGCTGGAGGATTACGCGATGACAGGATGCTGGTAAAAGCTTTGGTAAAAGTTTTTGACTGGTAAAAGCATTGTCTTGTATTGTTGAGGGCGGTCAAAATGACAGTAAAAAACAGTCACAAATGCCTCTGTGTGCACATTTGGGTCAACAGGCAGTTGACTGGTTTTGACCTCTATAGCTACTTAGCCTACTTGCTACTAAAGTAGGAGGGTTACAGAAGGAAAAAAAAACAGTTTTTCCATTGTTTTGTTTTTCAAAAAAACAATGTTGTACCTTGCTGTTCAATTTAAGCAGCAGCCCAATAAAATTATTAGCAATTTCCTGTAGCATACCAGACAACCCTTGGTGCAATTTATAAGGTTGCCATCTCAGCATGTTTTTAACTACTTACTGTAACTCTCTGCTATTTGGGGGGTACATGCACTCTGAACTTCAAAGAGTCCGAAATCATATTGAAAAGCGGCCACTCCTGTCCATCCAGAACAAGATAATGGATTTGTGTATGACTTCGCCAAGTGGGGCCACCCAGGGGATTATTTAACTCTTGCCAGGTAAGTCTTGGAGATCAAGCCATAAGGCCTGGAGATCAGGGCTGTGTCCTGTCCTCATGTGACCATGTACCCGGTCTACTCATTCTCATGATGTGACCTGGGGGGGGGGGGGGGGCCAAAGCTGCGAGGCAGAGTCTTGTGCTAAGCAAGTATCTTTGCTCTGTAATATAAAACGGACAACCAGCCAAAGTAAACATATTTGTTAAGATCGTTCAGCTGGTAACCAACCAACCCTGCTAAGTGAATTGTTCTGGTAAGCAATATGTCCTGCTTAGAATCTAAGTGAAGTTGGCCCCTCGGTTAAGCCCCCAGACAGGACTTTTGGAGCAAATATACCGCTTGGCAAGAGATGCCGACATGACTCAGGTTTTTTTTTTTAAATCAAAAATGACACTGACCATGTGGATTCTACACAGTTCTGTTTTCCACAACACGCTCTTCCGAAAAGTCACAGCATGAATTTATTTTCCCCCCAACAGCTGAGTAGATGTGATGTGTGTGAGAGCACAGCTTTTCACAATGACTGGTTGATTCATGAAATGGCCTTTCGTTCAAATGGAGTTGTTTTAGCTCCATTTGTGAACTGCTTGAAAACTTTTAAATGGGAGGTGCAACATTGGTATTTGAATATGTAACAGTTTTAAAATAAATAATAATAATAATGGACACTTATATTGCGCCGGTATCCGCCAAGTTTGACGCTCATGGCGCATGAATATTATTACCCCTGTCATCGGGCCAGTTATATCATTCCTAGAACCATCTCAACTCCCTGGGGAGTATGCAGCCCATGCTGCCAAATATGTAGCACAACAAGCTTATTAAACACAATTACCATCTCTGCCCTCACAGGTCCCCATTTATACTCCTGGGTGAAGAGAAGCAATTATAGTTAAGTGCCTTGCTCAGGGACACAAGCACCACGGTCGTGGCCAGGATTCGAACCCACATTATGACGACTCGGCCATCAGAACACAGGTCCGATGCACTTAACCGCTCGGCCATGCCACCCCAGTTTTCAAGAAATATAACATTCATGTAATTTATGAAAAATTCATCACAACAAATGCTCATGGTTTTGAGAAAAGGACAAAAAACTGTTATTTTATGTCAACTTTTTGAAATTTGACAGAACAATATATTTGTTTTCTTTTTTTTTCCACGAAAAATGAAAGCATATCAGACAAAATGATTTTCTCAGGATGATAGATACTTGACCAACTTGACACCAAGTAAGGTTTTAGATAATACTTTGTTAATTTGATACTCTGGTAATTACCAATGTTGTACCTTCCCTTTAGCCCTCCTCTGACTACAAGGGTCAAAATCAGTCAAAATGTTGATATACTTGCCAAGGTATATCTGGTGCACTTAAAAGTCAAACACTGTCAAACCTTACGTGTAGTAAGTACATTTACAGGTCAAAATAAGTCGACCGTTTTTGACTGGTAAAAACATTGTCTGGTATTGTTGAGGGTGGTCAAAATAACAGTAAAAACCAGTCACATTTGGGTCAACAGTCAAAACAGTCAGTTGACTGATTTTGACCTCTATAGCTACTTGCCACTAAAGTTCAGCTATAGTAGGAGGGTTAATACCTCAATAACTGCACATTTACTTGAATATTTGAACATTTATGTTTCACCTTACCATTGTCCGAACACATTGTTATGTCCTCTTTAGATTCAGTTATTTAATGACAAAGATTGGATGTGACAAAC
This sequence comes from Zoroaster sp. YZ-2022, assembly GCA_029582265.1. Lineage (NCBI taxonomy): Eukaryota > Metazoa > Echinodermata > Asteroidea > Forcipulatida > Zoroasteridae > Zoroaster > Zoroaster sp. YZ-2022. The sequence continues at coordinate 5,027,488 of CM055821.1, read as the reverse complement.
AAGCATAAGGTTTTCAATCCACCTAGGTGATTACAAGCAAGTTACAAGCCAGCTTGGTGTGTGGGGAGCTGGGCCCTCCCTGATAGCAGCTCTTGTCAGCGTGTGGCTAATTTGGTCAATTTCCCAGAAAAAAAAATGTGGCTGGCAAGTTCACTGAATGCTGCATTATGAGCTAATACTCAGACCCAATATCTCTTAACAAGAATTGCCGATTTTTGACAAACAACTGCGGGCGTGCCGACAAGAATGTGGCAACTCCAAAACCGTTTGCATATTTTTCTCTAACTCACTAAATCCTTTTGTTTGTTCAATTCACGCAAAGGATGGAAGTGTCTTTAGGCATTGTTTTTATATGAAAGTCTTTTCTTCCACAAGGAAAGGACCCAAAATCTTCAGTGGAAGGCATCTTAAAAGGGAAACTTTTAAGAGCACTTTCAATTATATTTATATTTATAAATAGAAACTTCATCCTTAAGAGGATAAGTAAATTTGCAAACTTTTTTAGTCTGCAGATACGGGAATGCCTAATTTAATACAGCTTTATAACATTCCCCTAAAAAGAGCAATTTTTGTAAAGGATGACGCCATCTTGGTAAAATATGGTGTAGATCTACGTCACAAGAACAGTTGTATAAAAAAAAATACAGGCTCACGTAGGTGAAATATGCGGACAGCTCAACGTGCATATGGTCCCCAGCAACACCGGCTACAGACCATGTGACTTGTCCATATTTAGCACGACCTTTAGATTACCAGGGTAATTTTCTGCCAGGCAAAAGTGTGTGTATGCAGAGTTTGTACAATGTGTACTTCTCCACATAACATTAACAATGTTCTGCTGATACCTCAAAATATCAGATTGAGTGGTTTCTTGTCATAGACCCAGTGCACATTTTGTGCCGGGTGCAGTTTGATCTTTGGGGCTCTTTTGTAAACATGTGATTTCATTGGTCACATCATCTATACAGCACACCACAAATTTGCCCATATCTACACGGAGCTAGACATGACCGCGCAGTTATGCCGGTCAAATTCTTTCGAGTAACACTCAGTAACGAGATTAAACAGTTGTCCATAAACAGTGTTTCCGTTATGTCAACACACCGGAGACACTCGTTGTCACCCTTTTGTCATTGGAAATAACAATAGGAGTTTAGACATTATTTTTTGCCGTGAAATCGCAGTGTTATTGCCGTGGATAAAGTTTGTCATATCTGGAGTGTGTAAATACCGTGAATTTGCCCTTAGCATAATTTTTCACGGCAAAATGACCTTTCATATCGTTTTCACGGTAAAGATAGTCATAGTGAAACTGGTTTGGTGCACATGGTTACTATAGAAATTGTGATAACTGCCAGTGTCTTTGGGGTGTGACTAAATCATCAACTGTAATATATGAATACTATCGATAACTGAGGAGATGGGAATCGATAAATTGATTCAATATAAACTCATTATTTTATTGTAGTGTATAAAACTACATTGTAGAATTACAATTCTAATCACATAGGCCTAATCATAAAGGCCACATTCCAACCAATTTATTCATTTCAATTAAAGATGTCAACGTCCAAGGGTTCATCTGTATGATGAAGCAGATAAGAGATGCTTGCTCTACAGAAAAAAATCACACAAGAAAAATAACAAATAATGTTCTACGTATATGGGTTTCATGGCTTTTGACTAGCGCCCTCAGAACAAAGATATCTCTGAGTGATCTCCTGACTGCAGCTTCCTAGGTTTAGCATGCTAACTTGTGGCATGATTCCTGGCTACACAGCATGTATGGGTTTCGTGGCTTCTGACTAGCGTCCCCAGAACAAAGATATCTCTGAGTGATCCCCCAACTGGCTACATGGCATGTATGGGTTTCATGGTTTCTGAATAGTGCCCCCAGAGATAACTGAGATATCTCCAGTAATCCCCGAACTGCTGCTTCTCAGGACTCAGAGAATATGCATGGGTTACATGGCTTGTGACTAGTGTCCCCAGAACAAAGATATCTCGGCCCAGTGGTCCCCAACATGGGTTTCATGGCTTGTGACTAGCGCCCCCATATCTCCAGTAATCCCTCAACTGGCCACAGGGGTTTAAATGCTTCTGACTAGCACCCCCAGAACAAAGATATCTTCAGTGATCCCCCAACTAGCTACATGGCATCGCTTAATGGCTTCTGACTAGTGCTGCCCTCTGAACAGAGATATCTCCAGTAATCTCCCAACTGCTATTTCCCCAGGACTCATAACTTGGGGCGTGATTCCTGGCCACACAATACTGCTTCTACATGCATGGGTTTCATGGCTCGTGACTAGCATTCCCAGAACAAAGATATCTCAGTCCAGTGATCCCCAACTCCTGCTTCACAGAACTACTATAGTCACAAGCATCATAACTTGGGGTAGTGATTCCCTGGCCACATGGCCTGTAATGTATGACTTTAATAAAGGCTTCTGACTACAGTAGGATCCTCCCCCGAGTGATTCCCCAACTGCCACTTCCTGGGGTTTATCATCATAACTTGGGCCGTGACAAAGATATTGACAATTGAGAGACCGCCATCTATAGCACAGAGAGCTCCGCAACTATCCTGCTTCAGTAAATGTCTTCGTTTACTCATAAAAAAAGGGTTTTTTAACAGCTGCTACTCCATAAAAGATCCAAGAGAAATATCATCACACAATATCTGATGCATACGGTATTCAACTATTCCACAGTCAGTACAGGTTGCTGTCATCATGAATTCCAATCACGTTCATTTTGTACTTTTTTCAATATACTGCACCACCACAATGTGTCACTGGATCAAACATCAGATTGCGCATAGACCAAAAAAGATTTGTAAATCTGAACTGAGTCCTCAGAACTGGTTCACTGGGTCCTTCAGCTTCGATGTCACGGGGTTAAAGTTGTATCGCCTGTGTTTTCCATCAAGTTCACGGCAATTCCTGGCAGTTTCCTTTTCCATAGGAACATTGCAATTTTGCTTAAGGAAAGGAAGGCAACCTCTTGAAAATGACATAAAAACAAACGTCTGAAGAATAGTTTTACGGTAATTTGGTCAATAAATGAATTTATGATAAGTCCCAGCATAAATGTTTGGCACTTAATAACTGTTAAACCAAGCTTTTAACGATAGTTCTGTGAAATATAGTTTTTATTAGAATTGTTTTTCTTTCTCAATTAAAATGGGAATGCTCTGAATAAAAAGTAAATTGCCAGAAAGACATCATAAAAACACGGACGATACTTCTTTAAACAGACGGTGTCGAGTGAAATGCTACATAATAATTTCTGCTTTACAACTGTTCTTGTAAATCATGCAGAACAGCTCGCAGAAGGGTTTTTGTCCATTGAAGATATCCAGCTTGGGACACACATGATGGAATAGATCATTTCACTAATCCTTCTGTTTAAATGTATAATAACTTCACTATATAACCATCTGATTACGTTCGTTCCACTGCCAGTATACATGTGTCCTTCATGATGTTCAATTGAGAGGCACCAAACCATATGAGCTAGTAACTCAGAATATGAACATATGTTAAATCCACCTCTTCCACAGACAAGCCCGCTGCATAAGAATTTCTGCAAAGAAACAAGGACTTCTCATCATAAGTAACATTTCACACATTTAATTGTCTAAGGAATAACAAATAAAAACAAATCAAAAGCAAACGTTTGAAAGTACATGTGTATGGCAAGATCATAAAACCACTACTGTGCAAGGAGGAAAACCGGACCGGTAAACGAATCTAAATTATTTGACTTCTACATTCAGTTTGTCATCACAGAAAGAAACATATAAGATTGGACAACATTGACACAAAGAAAATGGGATGGTAAGATGGATGAAACCAATGCTAAATGATTCCATGATTTGTTAAACCTGTTCTTTGAAAACAGAGAGGTAAGCAAACAGGTCTAGGAAGTGAAAAAAAAACCTTGACACCAAGGTACATTTCCCAAGATCAAGCCAAGGTCAAGTGTTAGGGGGGGTACTGATCATACCTGGGTTAGGGGCAAGGTTAGAAGACACAAACACCCCCAATCTATTCAACTGTGATTTGAACTCTTGGCATTATCCAACCTGTTTTTTGAAGGTGTTCTGTTCTATGCTGTCCAGCCGGGCAAAAACATCATTTTCCCATCTTGTTGTTGCACCTTTCACAGCTGCACAAAGTTCCGCCTACGGTCATGTACCTTATTTCAGACTTCCCGTATACCCGCACAACTTTTTTTTTGTGTTTCCCTTATAACAAGACTGAAGTGATTCCACAGGGCTTTTTGGTTGCTGGACTTTACTTTCTGTCAAAACACTCAGCTGGCTCACACGATCGATCGACACATCTACTATGGAATAACATTCAATCATACATTTCGGGGCGAACCAAGGGTCACATTTCTTTCATCGGTATGAATGCTAAAACAACCCCAACCCAAAACAAAAATCAAATTCAATTGAGACAGTGGGACTTATTAAATGTGAATTTCCCCCAAGGGGATAAATTATGTGGGACAGATGACAGCTAGCTTAGTTATTTTCCTGAATGGCACATTCCAAAGAAGCCTTCTGTTTATTGACTTTACCCTTCAAGAATTAAAGAAAAGAGAGTTGTTGTTTTTTCCTTAGCTTATGACAAAGATACAGCAAAACACCCAAGTGTAATCATAAATGTACAATTGGGACTACTTGCAGGGTGTGAATCACCCACATACAGTTCAGCGTGTTGATGAATGGAAAACCAGATAGTCAAGGACATGTGCATTAAAGCCAGAGGCCATTTTATCAAAGAATCAAAATCCACGATTAAAAAAATAAAAAATAAAAAATAAATAAATTTAAAAAAAATAAATCGCAGTAACCCATGTGTTCACACCATCTAGTACAATTTCTGTTGTCAATCAATAATGTGTGTTTATAAAATAAAATAAATGCTGTTTCTAATCAGTTTCATGTTTCCTTGATTTTCTTGAGGCAACAGAAATCATTCATGACATTCTGCAAATCAGTATGAAAATACGGAAGAGAATGCAATACCTAAAACTTATGATAAAAAAAAACTTTTGCAGGTTATTACAATTTGAATTACCCAGTCTTATTTAAATCACAGTTGCTTTAATTAAGTTTGGGTGATAACACGATAATCAAATATTGCGATACCTTTTTTTTATTCAATTACGATGTCGAGAACCTTTTCAAGTTATCGAGATATCGGCAAATCACGATTAATAAAATATATCGTGATAAAAATAAAAAAAATCGCCATTGTGAGTCAAGTAAGAAATTCCATGGAAACAAAATTAGAACAGTCTTTCGGAATTGACAAACAAAAATGAACTACTTCAGAAGTACGAACACACTACGCAAACGAATTTGCGATTTATTGTGATGCTTATAGAAGGGTACATGCCCGTGGTTATCGGCTCTAAAGCAATCATGCGTGAATGAAAAAAATAATCGCGATACTATCGAAAATCGCGATATATGGTTGCCGATATATCGTGGATGAAAAAAAAAAAATTATATCGCCCAAGGTTAGCTTTAATTATTACAAGATTTGGGGTAAGCTTTTGCATAGCAACCTCCAGCTCTGGAAAGTCTGGTTACGTTTGTACCACACACATTCATTGTAAACTGTACAGTACTGGACTGTACTTGTGTACCAGACATCCTTGTATAAATGAAACTTGTTTGTTTGAAAATCTGAACCAATGAGACCGCCTTTTTGTCCTTGACTGTCCCATTTTTTTGCTCATCTAAATCCACCATGGATAGAGAGATACATGTACATGAACATGAAGGTGAAACGATGCATAAAGAATGGACAACAATAATTTGAGAAGAGAGAAAAAAGTTAATAAAAATTATGGTCTAAGTATGTGTCAAGTTTGAAGGCCCTGTGAACTTTGGAACTATGTTTTTTTATGTTCGATAAGTCTCATCGAGAAGGAGAAAAAAAAAAACCAAAAACCAAACAATTTTAAGGTGTTGCGCTGTCGCACGAACACCTAAAAAAAAAAAACTAAAAAAAACCCCTAAAAAATGAGAGTCTGGTGATGCAAAGTGAATAGCATTTTTAGCAGTCACATCACACACATCATCTATATCGTTGAGTGATCTAGCTATATCGAATCAACAAATTTACACAAGCGCCAATAGAAAAGTGACACATTCAAAGTCAGATACAATTTATTCAGATACAAAAAATATTATCACCAAAATGTTTCCTGGCCTAGGCAGAAAAAAAAGAGGGATTATTAATCATGAAAGTGTAGATCTACATGTAAAGTGGAATGCCATGGTCGAGCGGTTTAGTGCATCGGATTTGTGTTCTCAGTCGTCAGAATGTGGGTTCGAATCCCAACCGTGACCATGGTGCTTGTGTCCTTGAGCAAGACACTTTACCATAATTGCTTCTCTCCACCCAGGGGTAAATGGGTACCTGTGAGGGCAGAGTTGGTTGTTGTGTTTGATTAGCCCTATATGCGCTGTAATGGCAGCAATTGAGCTGTATACTCCCCCAGGGAGCTGAGATGGTTTCAGGAATGATTTATGAGCCTGATGAGCAGTGGTAATAATATAATGTGCCTTGAGCACCAGTTTGGTGGATAGCGTGCGCTATATAAGTCCACATTATTATTATTATTATTATTATTATTAAAGGAATATGCAGGAAGATACATGTATCACTGTACAATCACACTGCAAGAAAGTGCATTGTACAGTGGTAACATGTATAGAAATGGAACTTGAAGGAAGTGAAGAATTGACTGTAAACAAAGCCTAAAGCAAGATATTTCAACATATGCCTTAGCTAACACTTAAAAAGTCATGTGGGCACACAGCCACCTCTTTACAATGGTGATATTTGCTTCTTTCTGTTATTTACTTCACCGAGACAAGTACCCGACTCTCAGAGGTGAACACTTTGAAAAACACTAACTGTTTGTAAAATACATTTACAGAAAAATATCGGAGTGAGTTTTACAATATTTTGATACCCGACTAAAATAAATACACGAGACGTTCCCAATGGTGAACGGTCACGACCGGATGACATTTCCAACTGTAGTTGGAATCTTAAATAACGATTTTCCTCCTAATAAGATCAGGCCCTTGTAACTTTGATAGAGACAGTTTGTGGCAATTTAACATTTTAACAAGTGAATTTGTGAAATTGTATTTTTTTTTTAATTGTAAAGTTTCTTTGTCTGTGGCCGTCCTTGCCTAGATTTAAACTTAATTAAAGGGGCAATATCGTCACAATCAACAGGGCATGGAATCAGAGTGCTAGTTTTAGATTTACTCAGTGACTGAAAACAATACCCCACATGATAAGGTCACATTACCGTTGCTGCTGCATTAATGTGCCAGTGATTTTCAGTCACTGTATTCATCTTAAACTAGGACACCGATTTCACGCCCTGTTGAAAGTCTGCTCTGATCGTGATGATAGAACAGATTTTTGGCTTTCTTTTACAAATGAGTTTTTGAAGCGATAGTTTTTTTGCTCTGGAATTTTAGAGATCAGGAATAATACTGATCAAAATGTTGATTTGTCAAACAACTGAATCTTCCCAGAACCAATGCATTACCTAGAAATTAGTTCAAGTATTACATGGTGCAAAAGCATTCCTTCCTCTTATCATAATTGTCCTCGTTAATCTTGGCAATTTTAAGATTTTGGCAATTTTAAGGCAAAAAATGTATCTACCATAAGGATGGACTGCCATGGCCGAGCTGTGCGGTGCTTGTGTCCTTGGGCAAGACACTTAACCATAATTGCTTCTTTCCACCCAGGAGAAAATGGGTACCTGTGAGGGCAGAATGAGTTATTGTGCTTGATTAGCCCAATACGCCAAAAACATTGCAACTGAAACTAATCTAAATCTAGCACTCCGATTCCATACCCTATTGATCATGATGATATTATCCCTTCAAGCTGCATACTCCCCAGGAAGTTACATGTACATGTACACTGTACTTCTCAGGGAGCTGATAGGATGATTTCAGGATTGATTTACAAGACCGCTGAGCAGGGGTTATATTGAAGGCACCTTGAGCACCCAGTTTGGTGGATACCTGTGCCATATATAAGTACACATTAATATTGTTTACCATGAGAATGATTGTCAAATACACCAGCTTCATGAGTAAACATGACCTCTGCACAAAGATTTACAATATTGTCTGATTTCAGAGTTATACAAATCATGGCCCTCTGAATACTAAAACCTTTCAGTGTATATACAATGTACGTGTAGCCTATGCATCAAATACCCAGGCAAAATGCATTTGATTTATGAATTTTTTCAATACCAGAAATACGTCCAAACTTGTACACCTCAGTAACTCCAGCCTGTTTGTATACTTGTACTGTTAGTCATAAAACTCAAACTAACCACATCCTACATACACTTACCGTACATACAAACTAAGTGATCCAATCAATCACTGTAAACATACCATCCCTTTTACTACAAATTGTTTTGGTTTATTTTTTTATCCGATTCTTCCCCCCCCCCACCCTTCTCTCAAGTTTGTCTGAAATAACTTTTTCATAAACTAACCACATCCTACATGTACATAAGTGATCCATTTAATTACTGAAAACTGTAAACATACCATAATTTTTACTACAAAAGATGGTTAATTTTTCATTTACTTTTTATCTCATTCTTCTCCCCCCTATCAAGTTTATTAGAAATAACTTTTTTACAACTTCAGTATCCGCAATACTTTATCAATGCATGTCATTTCATTTGGATCTTGCATAGTGAGTTTATGATACGGCATGGAGATCCTAAGATGTACATGTATTTGTATGGCAGTGAGTCTTGGGGACTTTGCCATGTCTGCTGTACTGGTTTGGCAGTGGTAAATAAAGAGCTAAGTACTGTTTAGGACACTAGGGGTGGGGGTGGGGGTGGGGGTGGGGTCGGGGGGTGGGGGTGGGGGTATAGGGTCGGGGCCCTAGGAAGATCCCTACAGGTACATACAATGTACGATACATGTTTAAACATCTACATGTAGAACAACAGCACAGCGTAATATCTCAGTATCAACATACATGTATCTTTATCAATTTACAAATTCTGAAAACTAGTTTCATACGTACTTGTAAATCTTGCACTACACAGGAAATAATTCTTATAACAGTCATTTCATAACCACTAGCAATTTCACAGCAACTTAAGCAGAAAAAATATTTACATTTTAGCACATGTTTCCAATAATTAAATTTCCTAAGCTGTTCTTGAATGATGAATGATAACGTTTAGTGTCTACCTAGTTACCGTCATTCCTTCTTGTCTAATAGGTTTCCTACACTTGTGCCAATTCAAAGAAACTATAAAACACACTGGACAATGTTGCCCCTGCAGTTACGGTCAGTAACCAAATAACATTTCCTTGAAAGCTGGCCAGTCAAACAAAATTAATAGAAGTGTTACAAATAACCAATGGGCTTAGAGGTGATTACAGAGCATTTCAAGAAAATTAGAGCACGCAGGAAAGACAGAAAGAAGGGATATAATTTGATGATGGCTACCGAAATATGGATTGGTTTAACTGAAAAGGAAGAGCAAAACATGAAAAGATTGAATATATGTATAACAGCGACCAATGTAAACTCCAAAAACATAAAATGATCTGGAGGACAAAAGCCCCCCTGAACCTCCTGGATGTTTAATTTTGGAGGATTTACAGACATCTCCACATCCCCACAAACAAGACACTAGAGGTTTGGACACAATACATGCTACTTATTTCTTTCCTCGCTGGCTATTTCCCTTCATGCAAACAAATACTGAGGCAAAGAAAGATCTGAACAAAATCCTGAAATCAGGAAAAAAATCCCGAGAAATCACAGGCCTGTCTGTAACTTGGTGTAAAGTTGATGAAGGCATTGAACATTCCATGAAATATTTCTGTCTGAGGTGCTATCGTTTTCGTAAATGAGTAAAACAATTTCTCAGCCGAATTTTTGACAAAAACGAAAATTCAAAATGAATATGAAAAAAAGTGTGATGTATTTTCATTTTCTTCTTGATAATGACACAATGTAATAAATATAACAGGACACTTTTTTAGCCAACATTACCAATAGTGTATCTGAGTTACAAGTATATGTATCATGGACAGTGGCGCACCCAAGGGGGGGGCTTGGGGGGCTCGAGCCCCCCCCCAAGGGCCCGCTGATGTTTTATTTATTTTTTTAAAGAAGGAGCCAGGAAAGAGAGCAAAATCTGAGCCCAAGTCTTGTCTACAGAGGAGTTCGGCAAGGAGTATAGGGTAGTGGTACAAGGGATGGGGACTCAGGAGACTCAAGCTCCCCTCCAAAAGTTTTCCATTTATTCCACTCACTATTATATTTTACGGCGTTGCGTATGCATGTAAGCTTGAAGGGCCACCAGTATATATAACAAGCATTTTTACACATTCCCCCCCCCCCCCCCCGCCATGGTGCACCCTGATCAGGGAGCAGCTTTACTTAATTTTATTTTCATTTTCTGTTGTCCGTTTCTCTTGTTGAGGTCGTTGACTGTCATTGAGGTTACTCGTAAAATTTAAACACGCCCGCATTATAATCAACTCCTTTCCAGTTTGTACACAATGGCCCAGGATTGGGTTTTAATTTACAAAGATTATGTGACACTCTTTTAGCAAACACCGATTGGATAATATTGGGATTTGGTTTTGCCGCCAAATTCGTGTTTGAAAAATTTAGCTTCGCCCGGAATGATCACAAACTTTACGTCCACGCAATGAAAGTATTTAACTATAGAAATCTTGCAGACGAAACAAGCTCAAGTTCTTTACATCAAGAGGAGGAAATTATATGGAAGGTAAAACCCTACGAGTCCGAATCATGCCATAATGTCTTCTTTTTATGACTAGAAACCACCAGGAAACATTTAACATGTGCCGTAGGTTCACTGACGAGCACGACTAGGGACATGGCTGCAGCCGCGCCAGCGGTTATGGTTTGGGTCAGCCATGTCTCTCCCCATTATTGGATTTCAAATAAAAATATTTTGAGCCCCCCCCCCCCAATCAAATCCTGGGTGCGCCACTGATCATGGACAGATATGATATTAAAGTGACAGAAATCCCAACCAACCAAGAGATTTGTCCAATACTCCACAAAATCTCCACAAAATCTAACTTTTATTTGGAATAGGGGAGCGGGTGCTGAGATGGGTTATCTGTCCACAGCACAGAATAATGTACGTATCTACGACAAAAGAAATCAAAGTAATATACTTACATATATATGCTGGTGTTCCAATATGGCTGCTTGTCTGTTATCATCGGTCACTGTATAGACGAATCTTTCCATCCAATGAAGCTGTAACTAACTGCAATAAAAAACAAACAAACAAACAAAACATTTTATGATTTTTTTTTTTTAAACAATAATTAGGAATCACCAAAAACCATTAGTAGTAAAATGTAAACTTAAAAGTCCTCATACACTGCATTTTTGGTATTTGCTTTACTCATAAAAACTCTATGAAAATCCAGAAATGTGTATAGACTAAACCAGCGACCATATATTACTGTGCCATTACTGCTTTGGTAAAACATGTCGCATGCATTCTTAAATACGCCATTCTTCAATAGGTTTCGTCCAAAAAAAGAGCACAAAGCATTGGTTGAAAAAAAGCGCTGAACTGTGCAGAAAAGTCTTGGCGCAGTGTCTTGGTACCACTGCATTTATGGCATCACTGGGTAAACTGGTCGGCGGATTACTCTATGAATATCAATGGGAGAAATTGACAGCTGTATAAATCTAGTTTCATGAGAAATTGTGTAAAACTTGTACACTTTCTTGCATCCCTGTGTGGCTAATTGAGGGCAGAATATATTCAATTGGATTATTTATTCTCCAGCTTTTAAAACAATACTTGGGAAAATGGAAATAGAGGAATGCTTTTGAGATGGGACCCTGTTAAGTTAAGTATGTCAACTTTCAGCAAGGTACTTACATGTACTTTAGGGTGCAGGGTTGCTGAGAGGGGGTGGAGAATGGAAAAAAATGGGAGGGAGGAAGCAAACCATAAACATGGGTAAACCATCGCAAATTAATTATTTTGTACTTGTATGGATGATCGATGAGAGAAATACACACCTTTGAGTAGTGCTTCTACATAACTACATTTATATCATTTAAGTCTACAAATAAATACCGTATGTTTCAAGGGGAAGTAGTGTAAATTACTGGTCCCAAGGTGGTGGCTGATTTTTATTACTATGAACCTCCACAACATGAATCATACTGATCGGTAGACACTCAATCAGATCAACATCAAGGAATTTGCACCACTTTCCCTGAGCGAAACCATGTGGTTTCTATTTTATTACACCTCGTTTTGTTCAAGCTTTTTAAATGATCAAAATCAGTATGGACATCATAAACAAACGTTGACAGCCTGTACTACAGTTTGTGATTTGCATTTTGTTATTTATGTGACGGCTCAATGTGACTGTGTGTGATCATGTAATGTACATCCTCCTACAGTGTGTCAGACCTGGAATTATCTTCATGGAGGTCAGAGGCCATTGCCTCTGTTGCCCTGGTCTTGGCCTTGGTGCCCCTTAAAAATGTTTCTATAGACATTCTGATATCCTAATCAAAGTGCCCCCTCTACACAGGAAAAGTGGCCTTGCCTCTCCAAATGTTCCAGGCTAATCCGTGGACCAGTTCACTGGGCACTGCCATAACTGCGGTGGTCCTTACATTCTGCGTCAAGTGTTCGTTTTCTACATAGTCCAGTGCTTCTTTGACCAATCTGCATACTATATTTGATAAACTAGCGTACCGCATATTTAAGAATGCGTGTGACACGCGCGTGCAGTGTGGTAACAACGCAGTAATGGCGGAAAACAGAGGTCGCCGAATTAGTCTATATGCTCATATCACATTTTGAATGTGCAACAAGCATGGGCAGGCTTGTAGTATGGTACCATGGTTAATCCACAGCGTGGTGCATACCACTTTCATGGTTGGTAGTCTGGATACTAAACTGGGTGGGACATTTTGTTACTTCTAAAAAAATCTACCACACCCCTAGCCCAGGTTGGATTTTTGCCTTCAGTGTAGACAGAGACGGAGTCCTTATTTGGGCGACCAAACACCCAAGCAGTGGGATAATACCTCTGGTTACGGACATGACAGAGCAAGTTATTTTCACTTAATTGACAAGAGACAATAGTGCCTAATGAAATAAAAGCAGATAATTAGGTCAAATATGAGCTGTGATAACACTGGTCAACAATTTTTTTAAAGTTGTCTGCTTCGGAGATAAAATGTGCTATTTATTATGGATTTTGATGTGCTGAATTCAAATATGACAATTAAAATTGCTGATTGGCTACTGTTGCCAAGATATTTAAGTTTTTACATTTTACGTACTATGTACATAGCAGATTTTTAATCATGAATTATCATACGCTATTCCCATACGTGTACACATGTACATGTAGATCTTGAAAACTAGAGCCAATCAAAAATTTTAAGCATCATTTCCATTCTCAGTGACCCATAATTAGTCAAGTTTGACTTCATTTGTTTCGGAAGCATTTTGGCTGTAGACGTGTAACAAGACAAAAATGTTAAGGGACATTTCGTACAGAAAAATGTTAAGGGACATTTCGTGCAGAAAAATGTTGCAGAATGTTCAGTACAAAATCCAAACTGAAACCTCACCTTTGACCAATCTAGTTATAGACAAAGGAATAACATTGTTATGTCCAAGCCTACGGGCCAAAAATATTTTTTTTAAATGTTTTATCAAGAGCAAAAATGTGATTTTTGCAAGCAAAAGAAGTCAGACTTAAACCGACAGTGATCTATAAGAAAACAAGAAAGAACCGTTTATATGGTAGTCCTGTTTACAGTCACAGAAATAACCAAAGACTATTTCGATCCCACATGTATATCAATCAACTATAATTGCATCAAATTTAACTGAAACAACAGGTGCTTGCTTCAGTCAATCTGTGCCAAGTTGTGTAAAGTCCACAAAAAAAGGGTATTACATGAAGTAAAGATATTAAATAAATGGCTGGTCACTTGGGGGGGGGGGGGTTGTCTGGAAAACCACAGAGATATTTCATCCACCTGTTTTGGTCAATAACACCTGCCTGATAATTGATTATGAGTCAATGTCAAGGTGCATGCCACCGATTGACAAACAAATTATCAACACCACATTCTTAGTAGTAGTTTAAAGGGACAATATCGTCACGACCAACAGGGCATGGAATCAGAGTGTTAGTTTTAGATTAACTCAGTGATTGAACATACTACCCCACATGATAAGCTGTTGCTACTGCATAAATGAGCCAGTAATTTTCAGTCACTGCGTTCATCTTAACCCTTTCCTTACCATAGGCGACTTTAGTCGACTGCACTCATACCCCCTCTTCCTTACCATAGGCGACTTTAGTCGACCAAGCTTTCACACAAAAAAGCACTCAAGCCTGAGCACAAAGGCCATTTGTTATAAAGCTGTAGTTTTGTCCATGTTCACCCTCCATACCCAAGCTTACAATGGTTGGAAAGAGCAAGATCAGATCTTTCCATTGATGGTGAAATAAAATAAGGTTGCTATTATGCAATCCCTTCAAACTGGAGTGGAAAGATCCGAAATGCCAAACACCTACAGAGCGCCATGTGTTTGTGTACAAAAAGTGTTTGAGTTTACAGATCACACTGAGGAAATAAAGACCGAGAACTTGGACATTTATTGACTAATCTTAATGTTTTTTGGATTTTATGAAAAAGAATTCAATAAGTAAGATATTTTTTATTATTTATTTTGCTGTAAAACGATATCTTCAAGGTGATAATAGAGTTTGTAAAATTGGCCTTTGAACACAAGCTTTCTGTTGTGTAAGAATGTGTGCTTCATGCTTGAGTGGTCAAACAATGCGGTCACCAGCGGTTGTTTGTCAAAACAATTCGGTCCTGAGAGGGTTAAACTAGGACACCAATTCCATGCCCTGTTGAAAGCCTACTCCGATTGTGATGACTTTGTCCATCTCAAGGGAAAGTACAACACTGGTTAAAGAGCTGCAAAACTGCTTCTATATGAGTATGCTTTCTGTCTTTGAATCAAGATACATGTACAGTACAAACAAACTGAAAACATTTCAGCTTAATGCGGAGTCAAAGTCATAAAGGAAAGTGAGAAAACATTCATATTTTTTACCGAAAAAAACGTGCAGCAAAAAGTTGCCGCCTGGCACCTTTTTGAAAATCTGCAAATTTTTCATGTTTTCTCTGAAATGAGAGCACTTTCGACATAACAATTTTCAGGATAATTAGTGCCTATAGGTAACCTATACCAACTACATCAAGTTAGCTTTCATATTTCAATAATTTTGTAATCAGGAAGTGACTGTACCAATGTGTTGTACCTTCCCTTTAATGATTAGTTAATCCTTCCTCTGTACATGTACAACTTTAATCACTGTATGTTCAGTAGTAGCCATGATACCTTTTGAAGGGGAGGGGGGAGGTGTGAGAGAAATGTTGAGGGGAGGGGGTATACAGAAAAGAGAAAATGTTCCATGCAGAAGGTAAGAGAAATATAACCAGTCGCCCAAAATTACAGAAGTGTTTTTACCCGTGGCAATGACACCAGGGATATATATGATCCTGTCTTAAGAACCGCATGCCACACCTTCATTCCCATTAAAACCCTAACCCTAGCTGTTTTGGCTAAGAACCTTCCTGAATCCGCCAAAATCCAACACCATGCACAAACACTACCACCCAACTGTTGGGCTTATTTAGCTGAAATTGGGACACCCTGCTCCATGCAAAGTATCCCTGTCAGGGCTATACCGAGTCCATCAAAATCCAACAAACCCTGCTTTTGGAGTTTGAATGGTTTGGGGGTGGCTATCGGGCTAATAAATATACCCATCTCAATATCACTTTCAAAATGTTAGTATCAAGTATTTTTTGGTTGGAAAGGAGCCAAATACAAACCATCAAATCCACAAATTGGGGATACATGAATCACCAACTAAGCATCTATGAATCATTGTGATGTGAAAATAAACTTATTTGATTGGTCCAATTCAGCGACTGGTTTAATGTTGGTAATGACTGGTCTTTATTGGCTGTTAATTGTCTCGACCAATCATACTGTCTTAACTGTGGAACCTTCATCAAAAAATGTTAGGGTCTCCCAGTATTTGGTTAGTTACCAAACACTATAAAATCATAAATAATCATACTTTTGCCGCATTTTTTGACATGAAGAACAAGATTTGCTTTCGAGAATTAAATAGTTAAAAACAATCCCCCCCTTGAAATTCCTTCGCCATTTCTACGCCGGCGGGTAAAAAAGATAACCACTTCTTTCGGCACTTTAGTACACTTGGTTAGGATTAGAATGAATGAAGCAGGAGGTTTTGAATCGTGAAGGTTGCAGAGGTTGTCTAAACAGGCGAGCCGTGCCAGGTTTCATTTTCGGCATTCACCGAAGGTTCCCTATGGATTTGGCGATTGTTTCAATAATTTATTATTGGAGTAACCAAAGATTGGTGTATCTGTCAGAAGACATACTGACAAGGTCAGCTTGTTAACAGCCAAGAAGAAATCCCCAGTTTGGTTGATCATCAGTCTCTCAGTCAATAAGCAGAGATCATTAACGTTGCATTTCTCCTCGGAATGTTGCCAAAATTCTGATCCCCTGCTACCACAAGTTTGATTTCTTTCACTTTCAGCATCAGAAAATATCCCTATGTTGTCCCATTGGACAATTCCACACAGCCTTACCACCAAACTACTAAGCAGGTTAATAATTAAGCTCCCAGGTCTGTCTTCACAAAATATGACTCAAGTCCGTAAACTGTAACCAGGGATGATATTGTGAGAAAATAAACAGGTAGGAAAAATGTTTGCCATTATCATTAGCCATTATACCAGCCTATAGCGGTTTACCTCTATAGCCATGTATAGCAAGGAAACTGTTTTTTATCTTGGTATTTACAATAAAATGATACACAAGGAAAGTTTCTATGGTCTGAAGTTTATAGTCGGAACCCAGTTTCAAGGTAGGATTTTCAAAATCAAAAGGCAGGATTTCCTACAAAAGTAGGAAGAATATCATGCCTGTGTTAATATTGGGGAATCAGAAGTACGAGGTTCGCTTTTGTTTCTCACTTCCAAAAGCTGAAAAAAACTGTCCTAATTTTGTTTCCATAGAATTTCTGAATTGACTCACAATGGCGTTTTTTTTTAATGGCGATATATTTTGTTAATCGCGATTTGCCGATATCTCGATAACTTAAAAAGGCTCTCGATATCGTAATCGAATAATCTTCTTCAATGGTTTATTACAAATCTATTCAAATCGCCGCCAGCGGCAGAATTACAAGAATAGTAACAATATTAAAAATACGATATATAAAATTAAAAATTAAATTGGTATTAAGACTATTACACAGAAAAAATAGGAGATCTTTATAAACAATAAGAGTTATAAACTTATTAAGGAAAATAATTTAGAGCAAAACAAAATAATACACAGTAATTCAAAATTAATAAAATGTATCGTGATATTCGATATTATCGTGTTATCGCCCCAGGCTTACTCGCTGGCCAATCCCCCCCTACCCCAGTCAGGCCTTGAATGTCTTCCTTGGGAAGGGGCAGGGTATGCTTTCTTCGGTAAAAGACACTTCTATTAGAACAATGTGAATGTCTACGGGAACATTTTCAAGGGGCACCTGTATTCTAGGCCAAAGACCAGTGGCGATTGCTTCAGTTGCCTGCAGCCCTGCCCAAACTCCTGAAGGCTGTTCAAAACATCAACAACTTAGCACTGTCCTTTATAAAATGATATATGACATAAAACACAATAAAGGGGGCCACTTTCCTACCGTCACGTTAGCAGTTTTTCTAATGGTTGTAATTTTTTTTAAATATCTGAAACCACCCAAAAAGACTTTCAACATTTGAATAGACATGCATGCTTATCCTAAAGATAATTTGAGTTGATTATTACTATTATTTTTTTTAATTACCCTAAAATTTCCATCAACAAATGGACGGAAAAGTGAGGTACATGTAACTTTTTCCGTCCAATTTTTATGGAAATTTGGGGGTGAAAAAATAAATTAAAAAAATTAAAAATTAAATAAATCAACTCAAATTAGTTCTAGTATAAGCCTGCATGTCCATTCACATGTTGAAACACTTTTTGGTCGGTTTCAGGTACTTAAAAATAAATAACAACCATTGGGAAAACTGCTAACGTGATGGATGCAAAGTGGCCCCCTTTATTGTGTTTTATGTCATATCCAGTCACTCCCGAATCTTGATGAAAAGAGGTCAACTCAGAAAGAGTCAAATGGTGTCAAACAAGACGTGGCATTGACTGACAACCAGGAAGGGCTAGCCCAAACTTCTCATCTGAACTCATATCACACCGAGTCTATGAGTGAAAACAGGACACTGGACAGGCCCGTGGCACAAACAACATTGAGAATCTGTTCAAGATCAATGTCAAAAAATACATACGTGGTCATTATCAGAGGGGAATGACTAGCATAAGGCTGGATGTAGGCTGCAGATAAAAGCCCACTTCCATTGAGGTGATTTATCAAATGATCTTCTCGCCTATGTCGAACAGTTTGATCAAATCAATTCACCTGATCATCCAGCATGATCCTTTGATGATCTCTGATGAGCTTTTCAAGAAGTTACATCATACATGCAAATGAGAATGTCAGTTTAATTAGCAAAACTTCAGAAGATTGTGAAAGCCTTAACCACTGAAAACTGCCCTGGTTGTCAGTCAACTTTGATGTGAATTACGGGCTCAACCGGTCAGTTCTGATAATTAACTGCCTGAAATGTCCTCTGCTGACACAAACCTGTCAGCAAAAACAAATCAAACTTTTCCCCGTCATCACTTTGTAAAATGATTTAACGCTGCATTTACCATTTTTGTACTTTGGTTTCTAAGTAAAATAAAAGTCAATAGCTGTCAATGAAAATCCCTCATTGACCAATCGGGTGGCATTTCTGTGATGGCATTGTGTAATATGACTGCAAAATAAAATCGCCTTCATGACTGTGGTGATAAAATGTTCACTATACAAATAAAGCCTGCTTCTGAGATTCCAAAAGAGGATTTTGCTTATGTGGTTTATATTTTTTGCAGGGGGTTGTAATGGACATGAATACAATCACTTTTGAAAGTGCTAAAATGAATGCCATTATTCATATGGAGTGTCATGGCCGAGTGGTTGTGTGCATCGGACTCAAGTTCTGGTGGCGTCAGAATGTGGGTTCGAATCCCGGCGCGGCTGGTCACGGCGCTTGTGTCCTTGTGCAAGACACTTAACCATAATTGCTTCGTCCTTCGGATGGGACATTGAGCCGTAAGTCATGTGTACTACATTAAGTAATACACGTAAAAGAACCCAGAACACTTATCGTGGAAGAGTAGGGGTTTACCCCAGTGTTTCTGGTTCACATAGCAAGCGCCCTTGTTTACAGGTTTCCTCAGGCTTCCATGCTACAGTGCTTAAGTGTGCTTTTGAGGGATTCTTGGTTTCATTACCAGAAATGCATAATAATAATAATGGCTTCATTTTGTGCGTCTTGGTTTACAGCCCTCATCTGATACTCCTGCAAATCCAGAACTGTATGGGAAACCATGATTGTAAGAAATCTGTGCGAGGCAACATAACTATCATGTTTGAAATTTGAGTTATCTAATATTTATTTTCCATTTATTTTCCAAAGGGCGTATCCCCCCCAAACAATATCCTCATTTTTCTTGTTGCATAACTTGTTATTACCTAACTGTAACCATCCATAATTATTCGTTCACCTGTAGACAGTCCGAGCACACTGACCGAAACGTCGAGTTACCCACAGGTTCTTCTCAGAATCACACAACTCGAGAATGATTATTACACGTACTCTATAATTAGGTCTTTAACCCTCCTACTATAGCTGCACTTTAGTGGCAAGTAGCTATAGAGGTCAAAATCAGTCAACTGCCTGTTTTGACTGTTGACCCAAATGTGCACACACAGTCATTTTTGACTGGTTTTTACTGTCATTTTTGACCACCCTGAACAATACCAGTCAATGCTTTTACCAGTCAAAAATGGTTAACTCATTTTGACCTGTAAATGTACTTACAACACGTAAAGTTTGAGTGTTTTTTTAAGTGCACTAGATAAACCTTGGCATGTATATCAACATTTTGACTGATTTTGACCCTTGTAGTAGTAGGTTTGTTTTACAAAAAAAAATCAGGCAACTATTTTGAAAAACACCAGTACAATTCCACTTTTTTTTCCATGAATACACTTATTAAAAAAATGTTTTCTCAGGATGATTGATACATAACACCAGGTAAACTTTTTAGATAATTTGTTAAAATGATGATCGGGTAAATACCAGTGTTGTACCTTTTCTTCAAATTATAAAACAAACAATTTTTTTTGGTGAGACACCCTGTATAACCAAACACAGTAGAATGCAAACATTTCGAGTAATTTTTAAGATAAAGAAGCCGATATCTAGAGGCCAGCCATTACTGGCCAAATGCTGATATGTAATATTTTAATTCCAGGTGATTCTGACTCACAACATGAGTAAAACTGTCGAGCATCTGTGAGGTTACATTCCCCCTTTCCACAGGGGACATATAAACAGAGGGATAACTTCTCCATCAACACCATTAAGCATGAAGAAACGATTTGTCCCAGACGATACCTGTGCGTAACTTGAGTCTCTAGCAGACTAGATGATACAACTGTAACCTTAAGGGAAGGAACAACATTAGTAATGTTCGCAAAATGGTTTCTATGATTATGCTTACCTCTCTTTGAATCAAGATATAACGCAGTACACTAAAACACCCTAACCCCCCTACAGGCATTTCACAGACAAGCCATTGTATGCAACACAATGCAGCAGCAGTGTGCAGGCCTGCTCAATGCAACAAGATCCACCAGCTAGAAACAATGCTTAGCTGTTTTTGTTCTCTGCTGAGGGCAACAAGATTCAATCAACTTTTCACTTCTGTTGCATCTTGTTGTTGAGCATGCACTGTTAGTGACATATAAATAACCAACCCGGGGGAAAGTTTCAGCTTATTACGTATGTGTCGTTTTTTAACTAGAAAATAGTAAAAACACATTGTATGCAGATTTGTTGTATTCATTCTTATGTGGGATTTTATAGGAAAGCGTACTCTTTCTTAAATTTGAAAACGGAAATTATTTCACTTTTCTTAGAAGGTAATATATCTTTTTAATAAATTGAGTAAAACAATTGTCTTCCAAAGACAAAAAAAGTAAACGTTAGAAGAAATATTTCAAATCTGAATGCATTTTCATTGTTGTGACAACATTTACATGTAAGCAGCAACTTTCACAGGTTTGTGGCTTAACGGGACAATATCTTCACAATCAACAGGGCATGGAATCGGAGTGCTAGTTTTAGATTTACTCATCAGTGACTGAAAATAATACCCCCACATGATAAGCAGTGGCGTAGCTGGCTATGTTCGCCGGGGGGGGGGGGGGGGGGCGAATCGGACCCCAGGGGGCCCACCAAAAAAATGACTGTACAGATTTTTAGGGCCCCCTCTTTACCTGGGGCCGTGGGCAACTACCCTTTTGCCCTTATGTAAAAGCGGCCCTGTATACAGGGCCGGATTTATAAGGGGGCAATTGCCCCGGGCCCCCCTGCCAGAGGGCCCCCAGACTAAGGACTTCCTTTATAAATTTTTTTTAATCATTATAAAATTAGTTTTATATTTTTTTCGAAGAAATGCGGTTTATCATTCATTTTAGTTCATTTTTTATTTGTCATGTAATTTAATTTCTATGTCGAGGGGCCCCCGAACCTGAAGTGCCCCGGGCCCCTCAAGGTCTAAATCCGGCCCTGCCTGTATAGTCCTGCCTGCTGGTGGGCCCGTCAGTCAGTCCCATAAGCATGTGAAAAAAATTCGCATGTGTTAGGGGGGGCCCACTTATTCTGGAACTGGAGCCAGGGGGGGCGGCCGCCCCCTGCCCCCCCCCCCCGCTAGCTACGCCACTGATGATAAGGTCATATTACCATTGCTGCTACATCAATGAGCCAGTAATTTTCAGTCACTGTGTTCATCTTAAACTAGGACACTGATTCCATGCCCTGTTGAAAGTCTGCTCTGATCGTGACGATAGTGTCCCTTTAATACACACACTTGATTAAATTTAAGAAAGTAAAGATAGTTTAAGAAGCAGTTCAAGCTAAGAATGTATAATGGCTTTATATAGTGGAAGCCTTTAGTAGTCTCAAAAAACATAATTAATCAGTTGTTCATATTTTACTTGGTGTAAAGTTAATCATGGTATCAAACATCCATTGAAATATTTCCATCTGAGCAGATATAAATTTTTTTTTAAAGAAACGTCAAATATTATTCCACAATATTCACATTTCTGTTGTTGTTTTTTAAGTTATGGAGAACCCAAAATACATGTGGGGAATATTTTGGGGAAAACTCCTTTAGAATTGACACACCCGAGGGACATGGTTGTACCAAAATCTCCAGGGATTGAATATGGGCGGCTATGCTCCAGTACACATGGAAAATGGGAACACGGTGACTTCACACTACATTACATGAATCAGCATGAATTCTGAGCCCAAATTTCTCGGTCGGTCGTGCCACATTTTGGTTACAGGCTTTTTTTGAGTTTGCCATAACACAAGCTGTAATAACAGGTAGTCAATATACTCAGGAGGTTGATTTATTCAGCAGAGCTCTTGTAGTGAATGTTAGGAGGGTATTGGGATGGGGGGGGGGGGGGCAGTGCTCAGAAGCCCTTATCATGCAATACTACTTCATTTAAATGTCCGGGTCCGTAAAAGATGCAGTAAATACTCTTTAACGCTGGGAAAAAAATGTTAGGAAACAGCTAAGGATCCAGGCCGAGTGAATGCCCCCAGGCCTGACCCCTACACCCCTCTTCCTTACCAACGCCCGGTACCATTAAATTAAACATCCCACTCACCTCAACAAATTAACTTCCCCCAGTTCAATAAATCATCGGCTGCAATTATTTTGGCCCGAAAGTATTTTTGGACAATCAATTTGTCCAGCTTGTGCGATAATTTGGGAGGTGTATACTTTCTACACAAGGGTGAATGAGGGTCTCTACAAACCCAAGTAAGGCTTACAACCACAGGGCCATAGCCAAAGTACATAGTGTGACACCTCCGTTCCCCCCCCCCACCCCAATATTTATCTCAGTCAGCATTTAGAGCCTCAGTCGGCAAAAAAAAAAAAAAAAAAAAAAAGAAAAATCAAGCCATCAGAGCAGGCTTGTGGTTTTTGCGCCTAAGGTACATGTAATGCAATTTGCACGAGGGGAGGGAGTGGGTAGCTTTGTGCTGTCAAAAAGCCTGTCATATGCAGTGGATACAATGAAACAAAGTCATGTCAGTTATTGCCTGATCCACACAATTTCCATTTACACGCCATGATTACTACTGCATGCAAAATGCCACAAAAAACTCATGCAATTTTAGTCATTGACACAATAATATTTGCACGCAAGTTGTCATAGGCCAGTTGTCACATACACGATAAAATTGGATGCAAACAAGTAAATGTTCACGTCACAACATCTAACAACTTTCTGGTAGCATTTTGATCAGGAAATGTTTAGGGAACTATAAAAAATAAATTTCCAAAAGTGGGTCACATGCAAGGGAGTATGAGCACACCATGGCTCATTATCCCTTAGAGGGCTTATATCCGTACAATTTTTTTGAAAAACATCATCAGGATCCCATTACGTCGCGTGCTCCCACTTTCAGCTATGTCACCTCCGTAATGACTTATGGGTGATCAATTGTATTTGGAAATCTCACAACCTATCAAAATGGTGCGAACTGCGACAGGCCAAGGATGCATCTTGTATGTGTGGAGGGGTACGTCATGCGTACCCCTCTGGTTTAAATTACTATGGCGGACCGAGGAATTGGCACCCTCACAAAAAAAAGGTACGCATCCCCCCAAAAAATAACAGGCTATATCCACCAATATCCACCATCCGAACTGCCACTAAGTAATATAGAATCTTGTATCTGCCACTCCCAACCACTCCCATGTCTCATCTACATGTATGTTCACACTTCCCAATTGAAACCTGGCTACTTCGATGCTCGACATGTACACACGTGCTCTACAAAGCTCTTTCTTTCACCCCATTCCCCGGCAGGGCAAATTGTGCCTCTCTTTTTTGCCATGTCTACCCTGTTTTTAGAGACTCTGGTTGTGCTGCTGGGTGCAGTGCACATAAGGCTAGACTTTGGTGCATACGACCCTCTTTTAAATCAGGCTGCAAAACGTAATCCATTAATTAAAACCCTTCTGTGACTGCAAGTGTCAAAAATCAGTCAAAATGTTGATATACTTGCCAAGGTTTATCTGGTGCACTTAAAAAGTCGAACACTGTCAAAACCTTACATGTAGTAAGTACATTTACGGGTCAAAATGAGTCAACCGTTTTTGACTGGTAAAAGCATTAGGGTGGTCAAAATGTCTGTAAAATCCCGTCAAAAATGCCCCTGTGCACAGTTGGTTCAACAGTCAAAAACAGTCAGTTAACTGATTTTGACCTGTATAACTACTTGCCACAAAGGTTCAGCTACAGTAGGAGGGTTTTACAAGGAGATTAACAGAACATCTGTGCAGCTAAGGCAACCCCATTTTTTACAGTCCTTATAACACAAGTAATACAAATCTTGTGTTCAGTAAGATATAGGTTTTTTTTCTTCTTTCCATTTTTCCTCCACTCGGATCCAATCTGACATGGATTTTGGTGTTCATCAGTCCCTACCAAATTACTTGGGTTTCCGCTAGAATATCTGTCAGGGGTTTTCCTCCCACATCTAAAATCTAAACATTTGTTCATCATCTTCTCTTCACAGGTTTCTTAAGGCTTAAGAGCTATACTGATACAGGTGCCTTTTGAGGAATCCTTGGTTTCATTACTAGAGAGCTATACATGTATTAACACTTAAGATCTGTAGCTTTGCATGGTAAAGACTGTTTGCGGTGACACCATGTGAAAACTGGTTGCAACTAGACGTTTCGATAAGACGTTTCGATAAGACGTTTCGATCAGAGCATACTGATCAAAACGTTGATTTGTAACCACCAGTTTTCTCAGAACTAATTATTACTCAAAAGAGAATTTTCACATGGTGTCACCGCAAACGGCATATACATATACACAGTTCATGTAATCACAAAGGAGTGTAGGATCGGACTCAAGTTCTGGTGTTGTGGGTTCGAATCCCGGCCTGGCCGGTCTTGACTCTTGTGTCCCTAAGCAAGGCACTTAACCATAATTGATTTGTCTTTCGGATGGGACGTATACTAGATTAAAGTAATGCACGTATCCACTAATGCACGTATCCACATATCGTGGAAGAGTAGGGTGTTTCTGGTTCACATAACAAGCGCCCTTGTTTACAAGTTTCCTGGGCACCTTTGAAAAACAGTGTTTCACTGAAAGGTCTCCCCAGGTTAAATAAGAAATAAATAAATAAACATCTCTCTATTTTTGATTGTAAAGCAATTATTTGCATACACTCCATGAAATAAGTCTTTTAAAAATGATGCACAATCGAAAACCTGTAAGAAATGAGGTACATCGGTGAATGTTTGAGAGGCTGAATTGATCTGACACCCTCAAATGTTAAAGGTCTCCCCAGCCTACTGGGCGGGCGCTGGGCTCCGCATTACACCTGTTGCAGCACATGTGAGTTGCAACACTGGCTTCCTTATTCATCACTGTGATAACATCTAATGCTAGACCTGTGTGGACATTGACTTTAAATAATCAGCCTTTGACACTTCGTCTCGACCCTTTCCCCACGGTGAACATTCCCAAGACTCACACAGAAAGCATATTATAAGGCCACTATTAACGACTTCGTAATTTAGTACATTGCAGGTGATGTGTGCATGAGTCTCAGAATGTACCACAGAACAGTGCATGTTGCCGTGAGTGGGGTTGGGGGAGTTACTGTGGGTGGGGAAATGCATTTAAGCCATCCTAACTATTATAACAATAATTAATTGTTAAATAGTGCACATCACCATGAGGTCCCTTTTATGCTCCTGCTCATCAGGCGCATAAATCATTCCTGAAACCATCTCAGTTCCCTGGGGAGTATACAGCTCAATTGCAGCCGTTTTGACAGTGCATATAACTGTAGGGCTAATCAAACAACAACCAACACTGCCCTCACAGGTACCCATTTCACTCTTGGGTGGAGAGAAGAAATTATGGTTAAGTATCGTGCTCAAGGACTTATGCGCTATGGTCGCAGTCAGGATTCGAACCCGCATTCTGACTACTCAGCCATCGAAACAAGAATCCGATGCACTAAAATGCTCGACCATGACACCCCATCCGCTCCTGTGTGCAAGAGGGTCAAAATCAGTCAAAATGTTGATATACTTGCCAAGATATATCTAGTGCACTTAAAAAGTCAAACACTGTCAATTCGTGTAGTAAGTACGTATATTTACAGGTCAAAATGAGTTGTTTTTGACTGGTAAACGCATTGTCTGGTATTGTTCAGGGTGGTCAAAATGACAGTAAAAACCAGTGAAAAATGCCCCTGTCTGCACATTTGGGTCAACAGTCAAACCGGGCAGTTGACTGGGTCTGACCTCTGTATAGCAACTTCCCACTCAAGTGCAGCAATAGTAGGAGGGTTAATGGCCTATCCACGCCAGACCCCCCTTGGAAAATCACAGACAAAGCCAACTTGGGCCTACATAAAACATGCACAAAAAGATACATGCTTATTGTGTTTATCACAGAGAAAGGTGTCATATTTTTCACTTATTTTACACCACAATATCCATTTTCCACAACAGACAATCTACACTCAAACAAATTTTCCCTATGGGCTTAACCTTGAAGACTAGATAGGAACAAGGGCGATCTCTGATCTCTAGGGCCAATGACGGTCAGCGTCTGGGGTGTCTTCACTGACAGAAACAAGTTCATGTTTATAAATGGTTTCCTGTTTTGTGGATGATATTGGTTGTTTTCTTGTGCTTGAGTAAACACTTGGGATATCTACAGAAGCCTGCAAACACCCAGTGCCCCATCCATCAAAAGGTGTACATTCAAAACCTTGTGACATTTTCCAAGGGCAAATTACTCAGACATGGAGTCTCAAAGCCAAGGGCATTCCATGCACAGTGCTTCCAACCCAATTATACTTGGTGTTGCGTGGCGGAGCATCTCTCCTGGAACATGTGTATAGTGACAGATCTAAACTGGCCAAATCCTTACCATATTTATAAATCTGAACTGTTTTTAAATGTTTCAATTAGCTTTGTGCCACCCTGCCTTCATAAGACCTTGAACTTCAGGGGTGGCGACAAGTGCTTTCATAAACCCATCGTCTTTGCCTTGATGATACCACATACCCACGGACACACAAAAAAGGGTCTGCGTGACATCCACATGAAACAGCCGTTTACATGGAAGAAGACATGGAACAGTCACATGGTTAATGTGCTCAAGGTTATCATCTTTTTGGTGTCACATGCACCTTTTTTCACATTAAGTATAAAAGAGTAAGACTTAAGGCTGTGCATGGTGGGAACAGATAGTGAGATTTGCGGTGACACCATGTATTGAAATAATCTCTTTTGAGTAGTCAAGGTTCCGAGAAGAACCTTTGATTAACTTGACGTTTTGATCGGTATGCTCTCCATTACATTGCTGCGCGCTTTTAATCACCAAATAAATAAAATCGTTTACTAGGTCGTGACTCGAAACTACAGTATTACCTAATTGATGAATTTCACTATTTGTTTTGTACAATTCTGTCCAAATATTTAGTTTAGTTAACAGTTTCTTACCCCAAAACATGTTTTACTTTTTTCTCCCGTATTTACCCTTGCAACAAAATATTCATATACTTTGGTAAACCCCCTTTTAAGTATTTATTCAAAACTATTTCATGTGATGTTTGGAAACATTTCTTCAAAAGTTTTTACGTTGAACTTTGAATTTTGGCAGGTCAAGGGAAATGAAAATTCACTGATTACACAGAGGATTGAAGTACTCGTACTCTAGTACAGTTTTATGTACTGGTACTCGTACTCATTGAAATGTACACGACTACGAGTCTATCATGTAGGATTTGAGGCTTTGCATGGTGGAGATAGATGTTTTTGAGTTCTTTCGGGTACTGATCTCTTTGTAATGATCTCTTTTTGGAAAAAGTGAGAAGAGCCGAGTCTATCCCGACATGACAAACCAGTGAGCTATTATCGTACACGCACTATGGTGTGAGTGTATACATAATGTCCCTTGAAATGTTTCCGTAGACAAATCTAATGCAAGCCCTCCCCCCTTACCACAAGTAAATTGCTTTGCCTTTACAAGAATGACATTCAAGGGCAGCCTTTAAGGCCAGGACAAATCTCAACAGGTTGCACAACAACTGAAGCAGTCTAGCAACACTTCTGAGTCGGTTTAATACATTTTGAAACCGGTCTCAAGCGTAATTAGGTACATGTATCTTGGCACTGTTGCCAAACCGAGTGTGTGCGCCAGCCAACGTTGAAGTTGATGTATCATGCAATGTGCAGGTCTACCTTTAAGTCTTTAAATTGGCAGGATATTGTGCTTTTCCCTGTGAAACCACTGAATTTCACGGTGGTTAACTGGCCAGGTCTCTGGTTTTATTCAAACCATGTTATGGTTTCATGTGGAGGAAATTGGCTCAATAGAAACAGTGACAGGGCAAGGAAGATGAAATTTCTCCACAGGCAGCCACCACCGAGGTGGAAATCCTCCGAGACATGCCAAGGAATCTCAAGATACATCACATAAATTACATGAACCACATACTTCTCTCATTCATCTAGGTCTGTATTTGGAAAACTATTTTTGGAGACAAAATGAAGACATTTTAACTTAAACCACTTAATATATTTAAAAATTAATGCTGTTGTAACCTCTAGAATTTAAAGGAATTGTACACCTTTGGTAAAATGCCTGTTTTGCAAATCCATGATTTTGACAAATTTGAACAAAATGGGAATCTTTGACATTCATGAGCAGTGAAAATTGGCTGCACTTTTTTAAATTCTAAAAATGTTTGTGCTAATCTTTGACACATGAGGGCGCTGTCAGATGTACTAAGAGTGTACAAAAAAAACCACTAACCTTGCCCAAGAAATCATTGTTTACTGATGGTTACCTCAACAATTTAAACTAGAACAAAAGTTCTGAGAACTACATGGTGAAAAGACCAGGATTTCAATCAACGTTTCCACACAAACAATCATGAATGATGTTGCAATCTGTTCTTAATATGACAACAGAATTACTCTCAATAAATATGGCAATTTTCATTTGCACATTGCTTTAAAATGTTCTCTGACACATGCAAAAGAATCTCAAGATATAAATTACATGAACCACATATTTCTGACGTACGTGAGGTCTGACGTAGATGAAGTTGGAAAACTATTTTTGGAGACAACATGAACACATTTTAACTTAAACTGCTCTCATCAGTAGTTCAGACAACTACCGTGTGAAAAGACCTGGAATTCAATCAACGTTTCCACACAAACAACTTTGAATGATGTTGCAATCTGTTCTTAATATGACAGCGGAATTATGCTCAATAAATATGCCAATTTCCATTTGCAAAGATGCCACAAATTGCATTTTTAAGTGTTTTAACACATTAACATAGTAGTCCAAGAGCTAGCTGAGATTTATTTGACATGAAACCTACAAAAGCTTTGACTGTTTGGTTGGGTACAGGTAGCCTACCTGACCACAGAAACCCTTGTCTTAAGTGCAGTCAGTGGTGGGTGGGGGTGGGGGGCCTTTTTAATTACCCCAAAAATTCACTTTTATTTGACTTTTGCCTACAAGGCTGACATCCAGTCCGTTAGTTTTAACCAAAGTGTTCTAGATAATGTTACATTCCCAAAACATGCGTTCAACTGAATTGTTTCAACATAATATTTGACAGAATGTGCATGAGTTTGCATTTTTGAGTTTGCATTTATACAGACATTTAGTCAGAGGGATTACTCTATGGGTATAATGTTGACTTGTAAAATTCTCTGTTTCTTTTCTATTGTTGTTTTGTATGGCAGAGAATAAATGACCAGTCGTTGTCATCAAAATGTAGCCGTGAGTTATATACTCTATTTACGTTCAGATTTATCAGGTGTGGTTAATACATTTTTTAGTGGTCGATTTTTTTTGGTTCTTGTATATTCATGATAATATGGTATTGTTTGATGACCCCGGATTTGATGCAAATTGACCTTTGACCTTGTCTTAAGTGACCCTTCCACCACATAAGCTGGTCTTAAGTTGGTGAGTATTGATGAAAAGATCAAACTCTACATTTTCCACCAGTTTTTAGTTCTGTAGGTCCTATAATGTCAATTAAAGTAGAATTAAAGGTCATTCAGTGCAAATTGACCTTTGACCTTGTCTTAAGTGACCTTTCCACCACATAATCTTGTCTTAAGTTGGTGATTATTGATGAAGAGATCAAACTCTACATTCTCCACCAGTTTTTAGTTCTGTAGGTTCTATAATGTCAATTAAAGTAGAATTAAAGGTCATTTGGTGCAAATTGACCTTTGACCTTGTCTTAAGTGACCTTTCCACCACAAAATTGTCTTAAGTTGCAGATTTATAATTAGTAGGGCTTTCCTTACAACATGGCAAAAGTCAAATAAAGGTGAATTTTGGGGGTAATTAAAAAGGCCCGGCTACCCCCACCCACCACTGACTGCACTTAAGACAAGGGTTTCTGTGGTCAGGTAGGCTACCTGTACCCAACCAAGCAGTCAAAGCTTTTGTAGGTTTCGTGTCAAATAAATCTCAGCTAGCTCTTGGTCTATAGGCAATAAGAAATTATAGCAACCAGATGATATGATATAAAAATGGATACACAGTTATCTGTTGAATGGATTTAGGCAA
The DNA here is from genome assembly GCA_029582265.1 of Zoroaster sp. YZ-2022. Lineage (NCBI taxonomy): Eukaryota > Metazoa > Echinodermata > Asteroidea > Forcipulatida > Zoroasteridae > Zoroaster > Zoroaster sp. YZ-2022. Next base: position 4,996,437 of record CM055821.1, on the reverse strand, counting down.
AATCTGCCATCGGTCAGCTTAAAAATCGGTGCGGTGACATGTTTTTTTTTGTTTCTTTAAAAAAATTTTTTTAGCCAACTCGTGAAATATGTGATAGGCAGTTACTGGAACCAGACCAAATTTCCCATACACAAAGTATGTTGGCTAAGAGAGGCCGCACAAATCAGGCAAACCTTCATACCCTATAGATGTGAAAAAGTCATTTAAAACACAGTGTGGCAGAATTCCAATTGATCCAGCAACTTTGGCTGCAATTGGACATTGTGTCATAGCAAAAAAATAACATTTAAAATGCTGATGCGTGGGTCTGATGAGGTGACGCGCATGGAGACCAGAAAACAGAGACTTTTTTTTCTTAAGTAAAAATGAGAAGAAATGAAAAGAGATACACACAAGCAGAGACTTTAGATTTGGATGTAGTTCTCCCTCCCCTCCCCCGCTGATGTTTCTAGTACATGGGACCTATGGTTCAACGTCCCATCTGAAGGATGAAACAATTATATGGTTAAGTAAGTGTCTTGCTCAAGGACACAAATGCAATGACTGGCCAGGCTGGGATATGAACCAGAACTTGAGTCCGATGCACTAGACTGCTCAGCCACAACACACACATTACCATAGACAATTCTCATACATACACTGTACATGTACATGTAGTAGTAATTTATATCCACAGGAAATCCTCTATTGTAAATATGCTGTAACAGCATATTTGCATCAACTTTATTAGAGGTCTTTATGACAGTGTGCCCTAGCGTGCTTATAAACAAGTCAACAGTATGGTACATCAAATCTATGCACGCACAACAACTGTGATGATATAATTTGGCTATGTACCCTAAGAAAGTGCAGCACCCATGAATAAGTGCTCTGGAACATGGATCTTTCCATACTAATGGGCACATATGATAACTATTGGAGTGTGACATGGGAGGGTCAAATAAAGGCAACTATTTTGTCCCGATCTATTCCTGAACATTCCTTAGCATTCAATGATTGCGCATACCAAATAAGAAAATATTATTGGTACTTTAAGACATGATGTTTGTAACATGGACAAACATTTTGTTTTAAGATTGACAGGAAAGTGATAATAGAATTAAATAATTACCCAAATGCTTTTTCATTTTGGATTGTTATGAGCCAAAACTACGACATCTTCTGGGTATTACAGAAATTAGCAATAATTTAGCATGTCAAATATACCACGTATGTAACGTGGACAGACAATTTGTGACAAATGTCTGTCCACTTTGAAGATGACCCCCTGTTATTTGTTTAATACCAGGAGAGTTTTCTTGATTTTTTTCAAGTAACAATCCTTAGGGGAATAGCATTGTAAAGGAACAACATGTGGATGAATAAATCCGTTTTATTTGTACTTCTAGTCAATTTCTGGGTAAGTGTCTGTCCACGTTACAGACATAACATCTTAAAGAAGATCCCCTTGTAATTACTTATAATTACTGAGAAAGTTGTCTTAATTTTTGAAAAGCACAATTCTCAAGGCACTGACAACGTACTTCATTTTATTATTAACGTACCATGTTCCTCTAAAATGTTCCTCTGGCAAAACCATAAACTTGGACCCAATTTTCAAAAGTGGCCTACCAAATTTATCTTGAAAAGTAACAATGTTCCCAACAACGTTTCAGGATTTTTCTTTTTCCATCAAAATCTAGAGAAAATGCTCTATATGGTGACATGAAAACTGGTCCCTCAAACTGGTCCCTGGGGTAAGTTTTTGACCTTTTCATGGCTGCTACGCATTATGGTAAATGCCGAGAAGTTTCGGGTTTTGCCAGAGTGGGTCACAAATGTCACACTTTTGGACCAATTAGTGGGGACAGACCCATATAAGCGCTCTAGACATATCGTGTTCTACAACAAAATGTGAGGCAAACTGGAAGCGACTGACAGCAGAGCCGCCCAACAGCATGTGAAGTGCAGTTAAGGTGCATGCTGGCTGATTACCCGGGAGGCACTGCTTCTAAAAGACCATGTGCGTCAGTGACCTATGGAATACTACGTGAATGACCGGCTAGAACTGTGACTAGGTTTAAGACAAGACTGGCACATTTTGTGGAGGTTACAGACTTCTACATGTATTAAGTGAACTGTGATGTGGTTTGAAGTATATAGTGAAATTTTGCTACCATTTGAAATTGGAAATGCCTGCGCACACACATTATACATATATATACATATACATGTATATACATATATATACATATACATATATATATATATATACATATATATACATACATATATATACATACATATATATATATATATATATATATATATATATATATATATACACATATATATACATATACATATATATATATATACATATACATATATATATACATATATATACATATACATATATACATATATACATATATACATATACATATATATATATATATATATATATATATATATATAAACAGTTCGCGAGCAAAGAAAAATTGGCTGATGCCGGACTCGAACCCGCGACCTCTCGATTACCGTACGAGCGCTCTACCAACTGAGCTAACCAGCCACTATGTTGGTGGGCGGTCCACTTATGCCAATTATCTATTGCTCTATGGGGCCAGGTCAGAGGCCAAACCATATCTGCCGAGTAGCCAGATATATATATATATATATGTAACTACCAATAAATCAAAGTTGTGATCATTACAGCTTGTCTTCAGGGAATCGCACACAGATGACAGCAACATTATAATGACCATTTCACAATTGGTGCACATTTTGCATTTTTATCCTGGTATTACACAGTATCTACACTTATGCCATAATAATAATAGTGATGGTGGATTTTTATATAGAGCCAACTCAAGGCTTAAATTATTATCCCTGTAACACTGGTCTACAGCCAAAATGCTTCCGAAACAAATGAAGTCAAACTTGACTAATTATGGGTCGCTGAGAATGGAAATGATGCTTAAAATTGTTGATTGGCTCTAGTTTTCAAGATATGGTACCGTTTAATGACTACAAGAGACAAGCCAAGAAGCGCAGAGTAGACACTGAATAAGGACTGAACTATGAACTGATACATAGTAAGTGTTGCATAAACAGGGCAGGTGACATAATATCAAGTGAAACAACCATAAACACATGAAAAGACCTAGGTTTACAATTCATGATTAAAAATCTGCTATGTACACCATATACATAGTACATAAAATGTAAACTTAAATATCTTGGAAACAGTAGCCAATCAGCAATTTTAATTGTCATATTTGAATTCAGCACATCAAAATCCATAATAAATAGCACATTTTATCTCCGAAGCAGACAATTAAAAAAAAAATTGTTGACCAGTGTAATCAGGCTACTTTAAAAAAAAAAAATCATGGTTCATTCTAAAGTGTACTGCTTAAAGACACAAGTGCCGCAACTGGCATGGCTAGGATTCAAACCCACATTCTGACAACTCTAGAACCAAAACTTGAGTCCAGTGTTCTACTGCTTGGCCAGGACACTCAAGCCTCCCACAATATTAACAAGGCTGTACATATCTGCCCATAGATCTTCCACATGTATCTTCCAAACATCTCATCTCATAAATCATAATAATAATAATAATGTGGACTTATATAGCGCACATATCCACCAAACTGGTGCTCAAGGCACATTATATTATTACCCCTGCTCATCAGGCTCATAAATCATTCCTGAAACCATCTCAGCTCCCTGGGGAGTATACAGCTCAATTGCTGCCATTACAGCGCATATAGGGCTAATCAAACACAACAACCAACTCTGCCCTCACAGGTACCCATTTACCCCTAGGTGGAGAGAAGCAATGATGGTAAAGTGTCTTGCTCAAGGACACAAGCACCATGGTCGCGGTTGGGATTCGAACCCACATTCTGACGACTCAGCCATTAGAACACAAATCCGATGCACTAAACCGCTCGACCATGGCACTCCATAAATCATAAACCCTTTAAGGTTTTTGCCAGACGACTCAATAAAAAAGTGCACTGACATTGTTGCTTTCCAAGATCACCAAATCCATCTTAATAACGTTCTTTCACCAATCTATATATATATATCGTGGAACCCGCTGCTATATAGGATTCTAGCCGGCCAATCGTCATCGGGCAAGCTCGGTGGTCGAGAGGTTAAGACGTCTGCACTAGTAAGCAGGAGGTCGTGGGTTCGAATCCCGCCCGAGTCGCCTGTGTAGTTTTTTCACAGACACTCGGAAAGCACTGAGCATACAGTGCTATACACACGTCGGTGTAGGGCAAAATTAAATCAACCTTATTCTTGTTAATAATGGTGGAGACTTACGGCTTCCCCCCCCCCCCCCCATACATGTATGACTTTCCTCTCTCATTACAATCCAAGATGACAGTGGTTTGACATTCATGAGCTCAATGCTTACCGGCACTGAAGCTTTTCCAACCCCCTTCAAAACCCCCTCCCCGTTTTACCCCCTCCAGACGCTTATGAGAACCCAACCTAAACGGTCTAAACAGTAAAAACAGTAAAAGGAATCAAAATTGGATTTTATTCACCTCCGATGACAAGTATCCAGTTCCTTGATCTGTCAGCACAAGTGTCAAAAGGGTCATGATAGAAAGGCATGGACGAATTGAGCTGGAGTTCTTGTACTCTTAAGTACAGTACACTACATTTACGTGTATGTGGTCAAAGTATATAGTTCCTGACACTTGAGAGAATAGACTACTGTCTGTCATTACAATGTGCAATAAAAGATAAAGCTGTGTTTGCACTTCATTTGTTTAACTTCCACTGTTTCATCATACCAATTTATTCATTTATGATTTTGTTGATTTGATTTTTGCCCTAACACCGACGTATGGTATGAAGCGCTGTATACTCAGTGCTTTCCGAGTGTCTGTGAAAAAAAATCCACGGGCGACTCGGGTGGGATTCAAATCCACATCGCCCTCCTGACTAGTGGAGACCTCTTGACCACCGAGCTTGCCTGATGACAATTGACTGGCTAGAATCCTATATAGCAGTGGGTTCCGCGATTTTTATAGATTGATGACATTCTTGCGATGCAAAAATCTATGATTTTGTTAAACAGTCTGGTGTAAAATCACTTGAAAACAGCTTTTAAAAACCAAAAATGTTGATTCTACCAGGGGATGCCATGGTTGTAAATGTTACGCTATTTAAAGTCACTGTCGGTCCTCAAAACTTGTCAGTCACCATGTGTGTCAAACTAGGCTGTTCATGGCATGCGGTAGGCCATGGCGTAACAAACTAGGCTGTTCATGGCATGCGGTAGGCCATGGCGTGCCAAACTAGGCTGTTCATGGCATGCGGTAGGCCATGGCGTGCCAAACTAGGCTGTTCATGGCATGCGGTAGGCCATGGCGTGCCAAACTAGGCTGTTCATGGCACTGGTGTTTGCCATAGACATTTTGATTTTCTTAGGGAAATGCAATTTATGGTTTTGGGTTTACGTATCCTTTAATTTTCATAACTTATCTTTTAATTATAAGTCCAGTGCGGAAGGTTCGGCAACGGCGGCGCTACTTTCTTTGCCCACCCCCAATTTTTTCCCCGATGTTAAGTCAATGCTTTTTCAGCAGTACAAAATTACATTAAAGATTAACCCTAACTCCCTAGACAACAAAGCCAGTTGGAGGATTTTGAAGGATTTTTATTGTTTTAGTACAACGCCTAGGGAGTTAGGGTTAATGTTTGCCCCCCTTAAATTTAAGCTTGCCCCCCTTAAATTTAAGCTTCCCCCCCCCCCCCCCCCACCCACCCCAGTTTAACAGGTCTGGCGCCACTGCTGAGGTTCGGCAACTATGTTAAAACTGTCAGCATCCAAGCTTTGAAGGGGCAATATAATTACAATCAGAGCCGACTGACGACATGACACGGAATCGGTGTCCTATGTTTACATGTATATGAACTCAGTGACTGGAAATAATCCCCCATGAGCACGCACTGGTCTAGATAACAGGGCACGATATAATCATATTACCTTGGCTGATACATTAATAATAATCCAGTGGCTGCATAATGATATCTATGCAGCAGCCACAGTAATATTATAGTAATCTTATCGTGCCCTGTTATCTTGGCTAGCACTGACTCGTTTATATTTTTTTTCATTCACTGAGTTCATACAGGAACACTGCTTCCATGCCCTGTTAAAAGTCTACTTTAATCATGGAGATAAGTGACTTTAAGTCACTGAGATTTGTATATAGCATCAGTTGAGCACTGGGCCCAATTGGGAACACTCGCTCATCTGTAACAAGTGTAAGGGGTGCACGCCGCCGTCTACCAAACTGAATAAGTGGGTCGGCTTGAGCCACATCAGGTCCGAATCTCAATAAAATATGACTGATCCAAATCTCAAATTCAAACCATCGGGTTCGTGACCTGACCCGGAGAATGAAAATGACTTGCATTTCAAAAAAGCTTTTACATCAAAAGTCCAATAATAATCCAATCTGATGTCAGGAAACTCAACTTAATGATGTGGTTTTTTTTTTGGTCATCAATTTCAGGTACATGTGTGCAGCTGAGCAAGCGACAAGTGCTCGGTGAGTCAATGATGAGTGAAACCACTACTGCCATCCAATCAAGTGTCAATACTAAACCGATCTTTATTTACCACAAGAGTTTTACTTTAAAATACAACTCTGGAAAAAATCCTGCGCAACAAAAAAAAACAAAAAAAAACCCAAGGGTATATCAAGTCTTAGTTTGCATATTGAGCATGATATTTAGTCAGCAAATAAACCACCAAATCAATCCCCCGCAACAGGCTTGTCACTTTTTGGACCAAAGTGATTTTATTTCTAAGGGAAATTTCTAAAGCCTACCCCCTCCTCAAAAAATTCTTACGCCTACCCCCCCCCCAAAAAAAAAAATTGTTCACAGAATTGTTCACATCATCTACCCTTGTGCAGTGTTCAATATTTTACAACAGTTTAAGGGATTATGGATAATCTCTTGCGTGCCTACTCAAACAAGAGGAATAAAGACGAATATTCCCTAGGACACTGGACATACCCTTTCCTTATTGATGTGGCAGACTATGGCAAAAAGTTAATCCTTCATTATGTGAATAGCATTCCAATCTGGCATTTTTGACACAAAACGACACCTCAAGGTGACACTTAATTTACACGTAGGATACAGACTGTTAGTGTAAGATTTAATTCAACACTTGTCTGTATTCTGGATAAATATGACCACCAGCAGATTAACTGTTGCTCCACCATGAGCCCGGTTAGCAGATCACCAAATCCTGTAAAAGTTTGAAGCACTATATCTCATAATTGTATTTAGAAGTTATGCATTACGGGCACGTTGCATCGGGATAAAGAGAATGTATTTGAAATCAATCCACAAAGGAAAACAAAATAATTACAAAGTCAAAATATTTTGTCAAATTAACAGATGAAATTCACACAAAATGCAATCACATTATCTGTTGGCATCGCACAAAGACCCAGGTTATATGCTGGAGTTAGAACCGAACAATTGACACCTCGATAAGCTTTCTAGAAATCTACCAACTATGCATTGTACTCCGTGTTAATACGACTTTGAGCATGTATAATTAAGTTGACCTCGAAAACTAGAAAGAATTTCAGAGAATAGCGAACTTCCAGGACCTAGTAGCTAAACGAGCATCAACTGTGTGCATGTGAAATTAGGGCACACATTTATAATCATTACAATTTAATGCACATTGAAAATATTGCAAAATTTATTACTAAATTGAAAGGGGGGGGGGGTAAAACTGACCTTAACTTCCAATCAATATGATTGAACACATAACTGGTGTGTAAAACAGATCAGGGGATCCATGAGTAGACCAGTCAGTGGTTGGTATCCAGGTGTAAATACCAAAAAAGTGAATTTGAAGTCGCAAGACTTCGGTGGGGCTATCAGCTTTCTGTTGAAAACATGCTTTAAGTAAAATCCTCCAATATCTACTCACACAACCTATACTATAAGAATATACATTATTATATAGGTCTGTGCTCCCTCTTAAGTCAGTAGTGTAACACCAACTATCAACACCATGTAACACAGCATCTTAATGGCAACAAAGTTCATGACAGCTCTTCATCACTTCACCAGACCTTGTATGTTATCATTTCAAGGTTCCTGAACAACTAATGGTGGACATTCCTTGAGTGACTTCAGCAGCTTTCTGCCTTTGAGATATTCCCTGAAAAAAAAAAAAATTAACACAGCAGATGCGTGATGCAACCCTCAAATTTAAAGGTGTTTCATATTTGTCAATATTTAATTCCTGACATATATGCTCTTTATCTTTTTGTCCTCACAGTCAGTACTTGGGTGGGAGATTGGCTGGGGTATTGTAACAAGCGTGAGTCAGGTAGGCGTGTGTATAATATCTACAGTGCTGCGTCCTTTGGATAGGTATGGGACATTAAGTGCAGCTGGTTAGAACAGTCCCTGCAAAACCTTAAAGACACAGACAATGACACTACTTCATCAGCAGAAGGTAGTGGCGTAACTAAAAACAAATTTAAAAACCCTGATGTACATAATGTGCCTTGTATCCACAAAAACACCTATATACGTATGTACATGTATGGTAATCGCTCAGATTAGTAAAACTAACATTTTTATCTACAATCAAAAATTACCTAAAAGGGCATTAACCCTAACTCCCTAGGCCCATTTGCTTACACATAACCTGAATCCTCCAAAATCCTTCAGTAGTAAAGCAAGCACAAGACATGTATGCACACATGTGTTTCTAATCTGTGATACATTGTACATGGCCAGGGACCCTCCCTGCATGCATGGAGCAATAAACAGTGTCCACTGACCCAAGCACTGACCTTGCAATCACTACAACAAACATGGATGTACATGTACCATGGAAAGGCAAGTATGCCTAATAACCTCAATCCTCCAAAATCCTTCACTTTAGCAAAGAGGATTTTAGAGGATTTTGGATGATTTGGGAAGGGGTTAATCAAACACTGTTTGAAGACCATTTTTGAATTTCTTGTAAATAATTCAAGCCTAGGGTGAGGCTTTGGTTTAAATTTAAAAAAAAAAATTTTGATTGAGGTCACAAAACAACTCCCCCGCCCCTTTTTAAGGGTTAAAATGGGGTCAAATATTTTGCTGTGCCGTATTTTCCCCTTTTTTATTAAAAAAAACCTGACCCATGATGTGTGGAAATTCCCCCTCCCCCTCGCTCCTCCTTTGGCTACGTGGCATTCATGTATTATTGAAAACTTTTTGCTCTTTTTGACATGCCCCCTCCCCCAGAAAAAGTGGTGCACCCCCCTAGTGTACTCCCTGCAAATTGCACCCTAGTTACGCCACTGGCAGAAGGAAGGATCACTGAATTGAAGTAGTTTGCGTAGCAAAAAGCAACATGACCATATGTCCTGTCAATTACATAAACATCAATCACTGTTTGTTCAGGAGGGGGAGGAGGTTGTTAAACAGGGGCAAAAAAAAATCAGTGTTTTCTCCCACTGAAAAAACATTTTGGAGAAACAAAAAACACAGAAGCATGCAAGTGTTACAACACCCAATCTATCAATGTATCAGTTGAGCAAACCATTAAGCAAGCACGCTTTGACTTTGCCGCTAGATGCTCAGCTGGACTATACAATCATTCATAGGATGAAATATCTCTGAAACCTTTTTTAAAAAGCATCTGCCGCATTTATCAGATTCAGATACCTAAAAAAAAATATGTGACAATCTTTCAGATGCTTTCATAAGATTTGGACAACAGTTGACACAATGTTGACATGGTGACATCCTGTGACGGATCACTTAATACAGAGAGGTTTTTAAATTATATTAGGAGGCAGACAGATGCTTTGTGCATTTTCTGGATTCTGGAATGAATGCAGCATATAAAGGAACACCAGTGGTCACTGGTAAACAGGGGAAAAGTCAAAGATGAACAAGTAAATGGATCTCTGAGTTGAACGAACATCTGTCTTTCTCATACCGTACCATTTGCTCAATTCATCATCCCATTGATCGCCTATGAACTTTACAAATTTGTTTGAATCATGAACAAGAAAGTACATGATTTTCCCCATCCTGTAGAATTTTAAAAACAAATGTTATATACTTGACAGCTCAGATTCAGGTTTGTTTTTTTGGTGTTTTCTGCAAGCAAATATCTTCTTTTAAAGTTTGTGTAAGAAATTGAAAGTCTGTAACATGCATATACAAGTATGTAATTCCAAAAGCAATTGGCCTGTGCCTTCAAATTTCATATGCACAAAAATCAATCAAATGCGTCGTCAATGGACTGAGTACCAGTCCTGATGAATGGAGAAAGTACTGGGGACTGTTAAGCAGAGCTGGCCCCTCGCTAACAGTGTGCAGGAGTTGTCTTACCCTGGGCCTAGGGTGATGGGGGCCTAGGGTGATGGGCACCTCGGCAGCAGGCATTACCGACTATAACTTCCACATGACTGACTTAACGCATGATCCACAGTATACGGACCCAGTTAAACAAGGAACCGAGCAAAGGGTTGCGAATATCGTTAATGTAGGGTAGTGGATTGTGGACCAACATCTAACATGGCGCACTGCACATTTCCCCCTCTTGTGGGCTGGATGAGCCGCAATTTCTACACCAAATTGCCAAATGAATTAAATTTTTTATCAATCCGCATTAAAAATGTTTTCAATTGGACAAGGTATCTTTGCGAAAAAAAGTTTGCCCGTTTTTCAAAACTTCTTCAATTGTCAAGTGTATTCTGACTAAGAGTTAGACACTCCACATTGAGCCGAAACTTTCACAGATTGGTTATTTGATGTACATGCATAGCTTGGTTCAAAGAGAGTAAGCATACTCATACAGAAGCAGTTTTTGCCAAACATTACCAATGTTGTACCATGTACCTTCCCTATTAAACTTTACATTCCAATATACATGTCTGTACCATAGTCCTGTTTGTGTCACAGACGATTTGAACTCCTAGTAATTTTACCCATACTTTTAGCTTCTACAGCTTCAAATCCTACCCATACATTTATTATCATGTAGGACCACACCCGATACCACACAAACAGTAAGGTATCATTCCTTTAGTAATAACTTCCTGAGCGGCCATCATAAACAACCTGGCAGGTGATCAGATATTAAATTAGGTTTGATGCCGGAACATCTCAGAATATCCGAATGGGTGAAGCCAGCATTATTAGGTCCCTTCGACAATTTACGGCCAAAATGTGTCCCCCGGTCACGTTCAGAAATTGCGGTCACTTTATTCGTTGCACCGTTGTGTGTGGAAGGTACGAATTATTACATTGAATCTACCACAATTTAACTGTTTGGAGAACAAATATGTAAAGGAAATTGAATGATAATTGGCTGCTTGCAGCTGGGAATCATACGCCATCTGAAACTTAACTTTGATCGCATTAAGTTATTAGGGTTAACTCTTGAGGCAATGTTTGTGTTGCATGCAAGCATTTCGATGGGCGAGTATTTAATTTTGTTTTCGTTTATGATTTCCTGTGTACACAAACCACGCAAATTAAAAAAAAAAGTATTTATCACTATTTCAAAGGTGATTCTCCTTAAATAACTTTCTTTGCATTATGAAAATTACTGTTTTCCTTGTATAAAGGCAAACAGTTATTTTAAAATGAGACATTTCACCAAATAGTCTCCACAGCCTATTTGTCCCATCCAATCTATGTCATTGACCCTAACCTTCCCAAATCCTCCAAAATCCTCTTTGCTAAAGTGAAGGATTTTGAAGGAGTGAGGTTACATGCTACATGCTCTTTGCTAAAGTGAAGGATTTTGGAGGATTGAGGTTATTAGGCATACTTGCCTTTCCATGGTACATGTACATCCATGTTTGTTGTAGTGATTGCAAGGTCAGTGCTTGGGTCAGTGGACACTGTTTATTGCTCCATGCATGCAGGGAGGGTCCCTGGCCATGTATCACAGATTAGAAACACATGTGTGCATACATGTCATGTGCTTGCTTTACTACTGAAGGATTTTGGAGGATTCAGGTTATGTGTAAGTAAATGGGCCTAGGGAGTTAGGGTTAAATAACTGAATCTGAAGGGAACTTACAATGTATTCGGACAATGGTAAGGTGAAACATAAATGTTTCAAATCGTGAAGTAAATGTGCAGTTATTGGCTGTTAACACTCCTACTATAGCTGCACTTTAGTGGCAAGTAGCTATAGGGGTCAAAATCAGTCAACTGCCTGTTTTGACTGTTGACCCAAATGTGCACATTTTGACCACCCTGAACAATACAAGACAATGCTTTTACCAGTCAAAAACGGTAAAGACTCATTTTGCCCTGGAAATGTACTTACTACACGAAAGGTTTGGCAGTGTTTGACTTTTAAGTGCACTAGATATACCTTGGCAAGTGTATCAACATTTTGACTGATTTTGACCCTTGTAGTAGTTGGAGGGTTTTAATCCAAATTGAAATAATGGCGGGCTCCATCACAAACTTATAAAGGTACTTGCCTTTTGGAATATATTTGATGAAATACTATTTGTATTCCTTTCTGTTTTGGACAAGATACAATTTCAGAAAAAAACAATTGCTGGGATCAATGGTGAAATCAGGGAAAAAACACAGGCAATGCATCTTGATTACCAAAAATATTGTTAAAAAATAATAAAAAATAAAACACAATGTGGGTGGGGGGAGATGAGTTTAAGAACAGATGTGTGATATTTGCTGTAGGTAACTTCCATGCTGGAGGCCACACATGAAGAGGGAGAAATATTTTTTTTAAATGATCACTTTTCTTTTGAAAACGGAGAATAAAACCTGACTTAGTTGTGTCTGATACGTTGTGCCATGTGTCATGTACGTACAGCTTAGCTTATGATGCACATGGCAGACACCGTGTGCATCATATTTCTAAAAGGTCCCAAAGTATGATCTAGTTTTGAGTCAGTTCAGCTCAATGGGAATCACCGCAATGGTTCACTTGCTTTCTAAGTCTGCAACATCTGACTAATGAGGAGTAACGACACAATGTACACAGAGCAAGGATTGCAAGCACAGACATATACAGGGGCCTAACCTATAGACAGACAGCCGAGTGCGCACAGATCGTAATCTCAGATTCTCTGACACCGTGGGCATAGAGCATGTGTAGTCTTAAATGTTGCACTGCATGCGTGTACAAATTTATGCATATACATGTATGTATATGCAATATTTGCTTAGCAATAGTTTCTGCTTAGCAAAAATAGTTGACCAGCCAAATTGTCACGTAATGTATATTGTTCTTGAGTTCTTTCGGGTACACCATGTAATGATCTCTTTTTGGAAAAAGTGATGGCTCTGAGAAGAGCCGGTTGGTTTTGTTCTCAACGTTTCGACTAGTCTGCTCTAGTCATCGTCAGGAGAGCTCTAGTCATCGTCAGGAGAGCCCTAGTCATCGTCAGTCTCCTGAGCAGGCCAGTCTCCTGGAGCAGGCTAGTCGAAACGTTGAGAACAAACCAATCGGCTCTTCTCAGAGCCATCATTTTTTTCCAAAAAGAGATCGTTACATGGTGTACCCGAAATAACTCAAGAATATCTATCTCCACCATGCAAAAGCCTCAAATCCTACATCAGTAATGTATATTGTTTCTGGCAGGTTCACAGCTCAATTTTTCTCAGCAGACAAACTTCCTAAACAATATTTTCTGCTTTAGCAAAAATAGTTTACCAGCCAAAATTATCACGTAATGTATAATTGCCATCTGGCAGCTCAATTTTGCTTAGAAGCTGTGAAATTGGGCCCTAAACTAGCAGACCTTGAACTACATTTTATTCTGGGCAAGTCATTTTCTCCCAGGTAAAGGAACACTCCTGGTTAGAAACTCAAAATATCTGTGGGATCATTTCATGGCCAACAAGGCAGTCACCTGGTAGCGCAGAGGCAATTTGCCACCATGAAGGTCAAGGCCTGAAATAATACCGATGTCAAATTTGATGACATCATTCAATTAGGTGGCTACAGGGAGGGTCTGTGCAACTCTTGTCATTGTCAACACATGTGACATGTCAACAACAGCCAATCTGGACATTTATCTTGGAGTTATGATATAAAAAAAAAGATTAAAAAAAGTATTTGTACCCTAAGGGGGTTATCTAAATCCTTCTAAAAATTTGATTGAAACATTGTGTGGGGAAATATGACTGCTAAGGGGGGTCATGATGGGGGTCGGTGGTGTTATTAAGTCTGGGGGTAATTATTGTGCTGATAATGCCCTACAGGTAACTGATGGTTTGGTTAATACTTAAATAGAAAGGAAGATGGGTTGAGTTGAACTCAATAGGGAGTTAGACTGTATTGTTATGGAGATTAATTGGTGACATATGTATACTGTTAAGGTGTTGAGGAATCATAATAATGGATTGTGGAAGCAAGTGATGAGGAGGCCCAGGAGTGTCTCAATTGCTTCCCCCTCTGGGACAAAATACATGTGTGCAATCATTCACAAACAATGACACATGGCTGGAAACAACAACATATTTTGATGAATTCGGATGGATTGAATTCAATTCATATGGTGAATTCTAGAATCGTCGTGTACAGTCATACTTTTTTTTTTTTTTGGAAAAATATTTTTGTATTTTTGTATATTTTTCTTTAAGGTTAACTGAAATGGAATTTTTTTTTGGTGGTAGATTGATCAACTGGGTGATGAAATAATCTTCTTTGTTTTTTTTTGTTTTTTGTTACTCAAAAAGCATTTGATCACTTGTGAAAATTGGTATTTTTATTTTGACATTTCTTTTTGACCACCATGAAAATTTGACCACCAGCAATTGTTGAACTGTGCTGTTTTCAACAGTGCCCATGGGGGGGGGGGGGGGGGGTGAACCCCCTGACACCCCCTCTACTCAACTGTTGTTTCAACTTCATCACTCATATCAAATCACAAACTAATAGGGTCTGTAATTTAATAAATATATTCAATATTTGAGCCAGTTACAGCTGCATGTGAGAAGTTCGGCCTTACTGCAAAATAAATCTAGTCCATGCGGGAAAGTGGCTAGACTACAGAGTCCTGACACTCCTGTGGTGACCTGCCAAGTGTCACGTGTGAATCCATTAGCTAGATGTGAGCCGACCACCCATCAAACATCAGCTTGTCACTCCAAGTGACTGGGCTACGCAGTATCCCAAATCTGTTTATTTTGTAAGGATTTGGAAAAGGTTTACTTTTTATGTACTGATTTAATAATAATATTGGAGTCTGATATAGCGTGAAATCTATCAAAAAGTACTCAAACTTTTTGTTTAGTACTTTTTCATGAGTACGAGTACGAGTATGAGTACAGAAAAATGTACCAAGTATGAGTAGAGTACAAGTAATTGCCAGGTACAAATTGGTACACATTATAACCCCAGGCATATCTTTATCAAGGGCAAAATGGCACTGGAACACAAACACGATGATTGACTTACAATGACATTGGACTATTTTAACTAAAGGGAAAACTAATATGAGGAAAGAAACAAAAAGACCTAGGATTATGATGGATGAAAAGATTGTGCAGGTAGACAGATCGGAAATGATGTTTTAGGCAAAACAGGAGGCTTGGGTAATCCGAAACATATTCGATAATTTTGATTTGCTGTAATAGATGTCCAAGTAACACAAAACATGTGTGACGCTTTTTGTATGTTATTGTTTCAAGTCTGAACTCTCAACTCAAGTGCATCGGCGCAGATCGTATTTCCTACAAAGTATCGAGTGCTATGTACAATTTATTTCATGTCATTAGTTGTAAAAGGCCAGAAAGCCTGGCATCAAAGGATTTAAATTTCCATACGCATGGGAAGTGTAATTTCATTTATTCAATTGTATATTTATTTATTTCTATTGTATTTGTTTTATTGAATTTTTTTGAATAGCCTACTTACAAGAAAATTGTTTAGGGCAGTTGATTAACCCTAACGATCCCCATCCAGCCAAACTCCAACACCAGGGATTGTTGGAGTTTGATGGGTTGAGTACTGTGTACTTCTGATATGGCATGTGTAAAGTGTTGGAATATAGCTGGATGAGTACTGTATGTGTGCAGTAACAGTGTTGGATCTTGATTGAGTGAGGACGGTGGTTCTACTAGTATGCAACATTGTTAAACTTTGAGTGGAGAGAGTGTGTGTATGCAACCTGCTGTAATAAACAAATATTGTACTTAGGTATGCTTGGCATTGTGTCTAACATCATACAACTAGAACCTACCATTTATTCCATAGGGTGTTTTAGTTTTTGTATAGTTAAGTTTTTTTTAGCATGAAAACAATTGTTGGATTATGATGGGTTGAGTACTGTGTGACTCCAGTGTTCAAACTTTACTTTGGGCCATGTGTCCCCACTCAATCAAAATCCAACAGCTAAGGGCCTGTTGGAGTTTGACGGGTTGAGTACTGTTATGGCAAGTGGACTGTTGGAGTTTGATGGGTTGAGTACTGTAAACCAGCAACAGTCAACCATGGTGTTGGGATTTGATAGGTTGAGGAAGGTTTCTAGTAAAAATGCTTAAGGAGTTAGGGTTAAATATATTTTTAGAGTACAAAAAGAATTTTATAAGATCTTATAGACTTTTTGGTTCTCATTCAGAGTTTAATCAATGTGAAATTTCGAAAGTTAAAGGGACACTATCGTCACAATCAGAGCAGATTTTCAACAGGGCACGGAATCAGTGTCCTAGTTTTATGACTGAAAATTACTGGCTCATTTATGCAGCAGCAACAGTAATAAATTTTCATGAATTTATTTGTCTCCAGTATTAATATACAGTCACACTGATTACAGTAATAATTCACCAAAATAAATACAAAAAAGTAATACTGAAGAGGGGGCCCACTAGTAAGCAAAGCTTGTAAGCGTGGGTCCCCATGCATGCATGTGCTCTGAGCTGTATAACCCTAACCACCCCATATCCTGCAAAATCCTCCAAGGGGCACTTTTTGGGAAAAATTCAGCACTGTTGGAAACTGGTACTTTTCACCTCTTCAAATGGGGTAAAATTACTCCCTGTCAAGAAGTACAGGCCATAAGTGGCTCAATATGAAAGATCAACGAAAATGCACGGTGCATTTTGAAGATAAGGGCATGTTTCCAAAAGTGCACTGATGGATTTTGGAGGATTCAGGAAGGTTCCTAGCCAGAATACCTTGGGGGTTAGGGTTAAAGAAAGGATGCACAAGCATACAAGTACAGGGCAAGCGAGCTCAGAGCACATGCTGCCGTCTATGAATAACAATACATGTACTTGTAACCTACTTAATGCACTAGACATTATTTTCAGTCACCGAGTTAATGTAAAACTAGCACTCCGATTCCATGCCCTGTTGATCAAAGCGATACCGTCCCTTTACGTAGATTACTGCCGAATGTTACCCCATAAATGCTTATGGTGACTAGCACATCATCTCTGGTAGGTAGGTAGGTAGGTAGGTAGGTAGGTAGGTAGGTAGGTAGTTCTTGCTTTGGACTGGTTATCAGTCACATAAAATAACAGAACCCTGGGAATCCTGTGTGTGTCATATACCCACATGATTATGCTCCGAGACCATTTTATGGACACGCACAGCCATTTTTTATTAAACACCTGTATGGCGCTTTTTACGTTTCCCTGTCGGTTGATGGAAATGACGCATACGCATGGCAGAGGGGTCTCACCTGATGTTTAGCAACAGGCGTACATAGTTTAAATTATGCAACTGTAACCGACAGGTAAACATACACCCTTAAATATATTTCAGAAAAGTTTACTGTTTATTTTTTGTGGTGTATTTGACCCAGTATGACTGGCAAACCTGTGATTATCTGTCATTCAGAGAAAACAAAATCAGCTCAAAAAAATTTTATTTTACAAATAGGAGAAAAACAGACCCTTTTCATGATGAACAAACTTTGCAACATTTGTTGCAATTCACATGTATCAGGTTATTGCTCATCGCGTATCATGACCACAAATGAACCCCAAATGCGAAAAAAAGAGTTCAGCATTCTCCAGTGTCTATTTCTATGGTAACACCACCAAACCAATCACATTATATACCGAAGATCTGTGATCATGCAAAAGAAGATGCTGCATGACAAAGTTTCAACAACAGAGGGCAGCAGACAATGTTGATGGCTATCAAAACTGAAAACCATAACCACTCCATCATCAGGTAGTCAAATTGTAGTCCAATACAAAAGGAATTAACAAATTTCTTTTCCATATTTATGGATTATTTATGAATTGACAACAAAACTACCTTTCAATGTATGGATTATCACACTATCTGGCTGATAAGTAGGGCTGTGCGTTTTCGGATATTTTTGGAACTGGATACCCGAAATCAGGAAACTTCGGATACCCGTTTTCATTTTTGTTGAAAACATGCCTCCGGTGGTGTACAAATACATGTACTGCAAATGGTAACAAATTGACATTTATAATACAGAGGATACCGGTACCATACTATCGATCTTTTCTTTATTGGAGCGTAATCTCTTGAACTTAAAGATAATTGTCTGTACAAGTGCATTGTTCATGAGTCACAGATTTCTGTTTGCACCGCTTAAACGTTAAGTCCGAATTATAAAAAGTCGTTTACGGGTAATTGGAACTGAAAAATGGAAACGGGTAATGACATGTTCGGTTGGGTATCTGGATACCCAGCACAGCCCTACTGATAAGTTTGACCTTCAAATGCCAGAATTCAATGAACGTTGAATTAACTGGTTAACCCTCACCACATACACTTATTACTGATGATAAGCCACATTAAATTCACATGTGACTCATCACGAGTCATTTTACATTAATGTTACCACTGCAGTAGATCAACAACAATTCAGCTATTTCCTTTATATCGGCTTAAGTGTATGTGACTTATTCTACACAATCCAGTCACATTAACTTTTTATAATTTTCTACAAATTCTGTCACCACTTCCTTGTCATACTCTTTCTCTGGTTAATGGATATTAAAATACTGCTTACCTGTTACCGCTAGCCAATTTCTGCTAACCCATTACGACTAACCGACCCAATACTGCTAACCGATTACTGATATAAACTAACCCGTTACTACTAACCCATTACTACTAACCCATTACTGCTAACCCATTTCTGCTAACCCTTACTGCGAACCTATTACTGCTAACCCATTACTGTTAACCCGATACTGCAAACCTATTATACTGCTAACCCATTACTACTAACTTATTACTGCTAAACCTTACTGCTAACCCGTTACTACTAACCTGTTACTGCAAACCCATTATACTGCTGACCTATTACTGCTAACCCTTCCTGCTAACCAGTTACTGCTAACCAGTTACTGCTAAACCCATTACTGCTAACTTGTTACCGCTAACCCATTAATGTTAACCTGTTACTGCTTATAACCCATTACTGCTAACCCATCAATACTAACCAATTACCGCCAACACATTACTGCTAACTAAACCCTTACTGAACCGCCCAAAACAAGAATTTACATTTAGGTGTGGCGAGTGCCGCCCCTCCCATTTTTATACTTGTGTTTTCTGAAACATTATCCAATGTGC
Source organism: Zoroaster sp. YZ-2022 (assembly GCA_029582265.1). NCBI lineage: Eukaryota > Metazoa > Echinodermata > Asteroidea > Forcipulatida > Zoroasteridae > Zoroaster > Zoroaster sp. YZ-2022. The sequence continues at coordinate 4,976,873 of CM055821.1, read as the reverse complement.
CAATATTTAACCCTCCTACAATCAGTGCAATGTTTGAAACAACCCATTCATATCAGGCCACTCCAAGCCATTAGCTGTTGCCAGTGGCCTCTCATATGGTTACCCTTCTGTGCACTGTCACACCACTGAGATTGCAGGGTAAAGTGGTCTCCCATCAATACATTGCAGGCCATACTAATATGTTCAAACATTTACAGTGGCCTTGGGTGGCACACAGTTGATTTTACAAGATTACTTGCAAAGGACAGCAGGCTTGTATGTATTAAAGGTTGGTGAAAAACATACTGAAAATTTAGTGGATCAGAGTGGCCTCCATGTGTAAAAGAGTTAAGGATGAATTGCCAGTGTTTTCCACTATTTTTTGTTTTTATTTTCATCAGAACATTGAAAACAAATACTTTGAAATGAGATATTTCACAAAATAACAATCAGAAGCTAGGTTTTACAGTAAATAAGCAAATGAATTTATGATGTACACTATAATTAATTTACAGAATATTCAAATTCTTTTACAGACATATTTACTGTAAAACAATGCTTCTCATTATTATTTGGAGAAAATAAAGCATTTGTTATCCTTTCCTCGAGTAAAAAAAAGCAATGATCTGATGAAAAAGAAAACATTCCAAAATTGCCCATCAAAAAAGCGAAAAACAAGGTCAACACATCTTTATAAGAAGACGATGAAGATATTCTCCTGAAGACGATCGGTAAGCTTGGGTGATAACACGATAATATCGAATATCGCGATCCCTTTTTTATTCGATTACAATATCGAGAACCTTTTCTAGTTAACGAGATATCGGAAAATCGCAATTAAAAAAATATATATATTGCTATTAAAAAAAAATGCCATTGTGAGTCAAGTCAGAAATTCCATTTCAGAAGTGAGAAACAAAAGCGAACTACTTCAGAAGTACATACACACTATGCAGATGAATTTGCCATTTATTGTGACGTAGAATGGTACATACCTGTGGTTATCGGCTCTAAAGCAATCATGCGTGAATGAAAAACAAATAATCATGATGCTATCTAAAATCGCGATATATATGTTTGGCAATATATCATGGACGAAAAAAAAAATCAAAATCGCCCAAGCCTAACGAACAGAGCGCACTGATCGAAATGTAACCACCAGTTCAAAGCCACCAGTTCTTTTCAGAACTAATTACTACTCAATTGAGAATTTCACATGGTGTCACCACAAACAGTCCTCACTTATCCTTTTCACCATGCAAAGCTACATATATTACTTAACACATCTTTAATATTCTAAAAGTGAAACTAAAAGAGGTTGTGCCCCCCCCCCCCTCCCCCCCAACAAAAAAAATTTCCAGGAAAGCCACTGTCAAATGCTTGTCCCATAAACCGGAGTTAATTGTGCATTCTTACTGATCGTATTCTTAAGAAACCAGCATTTCTCCTGAGGGTTGACACAGTGGTACTGCCATGGTACGTCAGATAGGACCTTGGGAAATGAATCATCATGGCCTGGCTCAGGGTCCTGTACACACACCTTTCCGGAGCTAAGGCACTTACAACCCCCCCCCCCCCCCCCCCCAAAAAAAGAAAAAGAAAGAAGTATGCCAACAATTGTGCCTATGTCAGGTTGGCATGGACATCCATGCATGTATCGGGCTTGGGGAAGTTTCACGATCCAAGAATAGCTAGCAACCCGGATGATTGGGGGGGAAAAAAGAGGTTTTTTTCCAACTTTTTTTCTATGTGAAGGAATGTTGCGGTTATTTGAGACCTACTCCCACAAAAACCAGGACAAATTCACCAGAAATATTTGGTGGGTTTTTTTTTAAATAAATTTTCAGGGTGTTTTAAGAGTCTGTATCACCTAGTCCCATCCCCAACGTGTGGAACAACTTGTTCCTTTCAAAAGGTACAACATTTGAAGGGTGTGATTTGACATTTGTAAGTAAAAAATCCTGACAAAATGGGTAGCAGGCCTGGGTCTCCCCCTTTGGTCTAGAGGACAAAGCCCCCTGAATCTCCTGGATGTTTCATTTTGGAGGATTTACAGACTCTCCACATCCCCACAAAACAAGAAACTAGATGTTTGAACACAATACAGGCTACTTCTTTCTTTCCCTCAGTGGCTACTTCTCTTCTTTCAAGAAAATTTTGAGGCAAAGGGAGATTTGTAAAAAAAAATCCTGAAATCGGGAAAAATCCTGAGAAATCACAGGCCTGCATTTGTAATTATCCAATTATCAAATTATCATCTAAAAACTGGCTTGGTGTAAAGTTTAAACAAGTATCAATCATTTTGAGAAATAATTCCGTCCTGCAATTTCATCTTAGACAACAAATATTGTTACCCCCACCCTCCCAGCTTCAGAATCAGTGTGTTGACGCATTTTATCAATTTTTTTTTTGCCAACCAGTTAAATATGGGATACATGTTTACATGGCTATTGGAACCAAACCAAATCAAACAAAGTACGGCGGCCAAGAGAGGCCTCACAAATTGGGCAAACGTTCATACCCCTATGTGAAAAAGTCGTTTAAAAACACAGCACGGCAAAATTCCAATCGATCCAGTAATTTTGCTGCAATTGGACAACGTTTCATATAAAAAAATATATAAAAAATGCCGACGCGCGGGTCTGAGATGACACGTGCGAACACCAGATACCAGAGACTTTTTTTTCCTCAAAAACGTGATCACCAATTCTGGTGAAACTTTCACAGGTTATTTTAAGATGTATTTCTTGAAAATTAAAGGGTATAACATCTGCTCCCTTTCTTGGAACAGTCTTGTCTTTGGAGATTCTTGGCCTAGAACGATATCTTGGGAGAATGCCAGTTTATCTGATTGCACGTATACCTGTTATGATCATGAACAATTACAGGTACCTGTATAATGAATTAGGATAGGGGGAAGAACTTTTTGCTTTTAAAGATAAAATGTAAGCGTCAAGTTGTCTCCATTTCAAATCATGTTATGATTCGAGAAATACAGGATTTCTGCACTGAGAGGAGCTCTTGATCCGATTTGTGTCAACTCGTTTTAACATGTTTGAAGTTTAAATTGTTTAAAATGCCGGGTCAACAATGAGCGGATCAGTCCCATCCTAATAGCTAGCTTCAGTTTATATTTAATTTCCCCCACGGGGCTCGTTTTAGAAGTCCATAATTTAAACACGCAGTCATAACAGGACATGAATATCCATGTTTTAAAACGAAACTGTCTAGTTTTATCGAACAAAGCCACAGTAATTGCACAAGGCTCGTAATAATAACCCATGTTACATGTTTTTCGAGGTGGGGGGAGGGGGAGAGGGGGAAAAAGTCAAAAGCCATTAAACCCACACATGCCATGTAGCCAGGGATCGCGCCACAAGTTAAGATGCTTAACCTGGGAAGTGGCAGTTGGGGTATCAATGAGAGATATCATTCTTCTGGGAAGGGGGGGGGTGCTTGTTAGAAGCCGTTATAACCCAAACATGCCGTGAATCCAGGGATCAAGCCACAAGTTACTCAGAGAGGATGCTGCCTTTTTTTGAATATCAAATTATAAAATAAACCACATGGGACACCGACAGGTAGGGTCATGAATTAAGTTTTGGTGTGAACAAGAAAAAGCGGAACCTGCAACTTCCTGATTACCGTTATTTCAGGCATGTCTGTCATGTCTTGGTGAATTAAAATGTTAAGTTTACCATTATCTCTGAAATAACTTGCCTAACAGGTATCCACCAAACTGGTGCTAAAACCATCTCAGCTCCCTGGGGAGGATACAGCACAACTGCTGCCATTTCGGCGCATATAGGGCCAATCAAACACAACAATCAACTCTGCCCTCACAGGTACCCATTTACTCCTGGGTGGAGAGAAGCAAAGTGTCTTGCTCAAGGACACAAGCACCATGGTCGCGGCCAGGATTGGAACCCACATTTTAACAACTCAACCCCATCAGAACGCACATCCGATGTACACTAAACCGCTTGGCCATGTATACATTACTGTATACAATTAATCAATTATCCTGGTACAGGCTCATTTGATGTGAAAAGTTTTCACAAATTTTTCAGAAGCATCGATACTCACTGACTCTAGTGAACCGCATTTTACCAGATCAATTACATAATTAATTGATTGACATCACTGATTTGCTCATGGATATATGCAAAGGCATAAAGATCAAGAAGTGATAAAAAACACCCACAACTTTGCAATTACGAGGTAGAAAAGTGTTGTCAACACGGATAAATAATTCTTGGAAGCTTAGAATGTTTGCCTGTTTACATGCATACTTCGCATAACTAACGATTCTCTGCTTTCACGGCACAAAATTTCTATTCCAAGCCTTTAAGCACAAAATAGTTAACGTAAGTATTCCATGTTAATTAGGCACTGGTGTGATCACCCATTTGTGTCTCTGGATTGTGGGGACTTCACCCATGGATGTTGGGGGATCACAATTTTTTCGGGAACAAAAAAAATCCCTAATAGACCATTTTTGTCTGGGTCCCTGTATGCAAATATGATATCACAATGTTGATAATCATTTCATAAACGGAACCAGCCTATTTCCCTGCCAGCCTCGGTTTGGATGTCATGTATTTGCATGAGAAAAGCAAATTGACACCATTGTGATAAATAGTCCAGGCTGTTATGTATTCAAACTGGATTTGAAAGCCTTCCGTTTCCCTTATAACCTCGGCCCTCACTCTTACCCTGTAGAGCGTCCAGGCCAACACACACAACATATGACTTACCTCTGGGTACAAGGGATGAAATGCCACATCAGATACGACATCGGTGTGTCCTGAGAGCTTATGGATATAAGTGCCTGCCCTTACATCAAATATGTAGGCCTAAATTGAGGAAATAAGCAAGAACATGAAGGCTGTAAATGAGAAGTCAATATTTACAGGTTAGGGTTTGATTTAAAAATATTGCATAATCTTGATAACATCAAGGACCACCAAATCGACTGGCAGGCAGCCCAACTCATCACACCCATCGACGCATGGCACCCCAGACGCATCAGAGAGGCCATCGAGATCGTCAAACACGACACTGTGCCACAGGACATCGGTTTCTTCATCAGCGACATTTGGCGACCTATACTACAGACTGAAGGATCTTCTATATCCAAAGTCCACAACCAACCCCAGACTGAGGGATCCCCTATATCCTAAGTCAACCACCCTCCTTCCCCTGTGCTTGTTAACAACTGATTCAGTTCAGTGAGCACACCTCCTCCCCAATCCCTAGGATCCTAGTCTCATAGTCTCACAGTTTCCGCCTGCGCGCCCAACGAACTAATCCTCCAGCAGGGGATGATCCTCCAGCAGCCTACTTAAGCAGCAGCATTTTCCAGAGTCCGGCATTCTCCTGAGGACGATCAGAGCATACTGATCGAAACGTCGAGTTGTACCCCCAGTTCTTTTCAGAACTAATTACTACTCAATTGAGATTCCACATGGTGTCACCGCAATTAGTCTTACTTATCATCCTCACCATGCAAAGCTACAAGTTTTACCTATTAAGTAATATCGTCGTGTGCCCGGAAGAAGGACATAACAAAAGTGTTACCGGCAAAAGGTCGTAAGCAATTAATGTGCAAAATAATGTTTCAAGAAAACTGAGTGTGAAAGTTTGGTACTTTTTCTGCCTTTTATAAGTCACTGTAGGAAAGTTAAATTCCACACAGGAATGGAAAAATATGTCTTGGGAGTAATTCTAGCAACAAATATATGTAACAGTTATGCCCTACCTTTTTTTCAAAGGAACCATTTTATTGCTTACGACCTTCTGCTGGGACAAAAAGTTGTACTTTGTATGCCCAGAAGAAGGTCGTAGAACCTTACGACCTTCTTCTGGGCACACAAGGATATTTCTCCTGAAGACGAATTTCTACATGGTGTCACCGCAAACAGTCTGGTTTGTGGTTATATTGTTTGGTAATATTTATTTAACCCCCAATGCCCCCCACCCCTCTTCTAGATCTGTCCCTGTACCTAGTGGTGTAACTATAGGGGAATGTGCATCCCCTCTCTCACAACTCCTCCTCCCCCCACAACAACTGATGAGAATTTGGATCCCCAAGGAAAGAAAACAAGAAGAGCCTGTAGAAATAAAAGTGCCTCAGATTCCCCCTGCCATCCACTCCTGATGAACCCACCCTTGTTATGTTGCTTGAAAATACCTCACAGAATTGTTTCCATTTTCATCAGGAGTTGACTGACCAGCAGTTTTTAATGTGACCTTTTTCAATTTTATTTTTTTTCTGGTGGGGAAGTTGGCAGCACACCAACTCGTTAATGCATATTCTTAAGGAGGCATATTCCGAATGAGTCCTTATTTTTTTCCAATCACTTTGGGTTTAAAGTTACACACTGCTCTTTTCCCAGTAGAAAAGAAGCAAATTAATAAGTTATTTCAGAAAATAATTGACCTGAGAATGGTGAAAGAGTGATTCAGTGAATAAATTAATTTATGACGCAGTGTGATGGTCAAATAATGGCGCCTACTTTTTAACAATGCTCCAGTCAATTATTTTGTGAAATATCTCAATAGAAAGTATAATCTAGTCGCTTTTTACAAGGAAAATTTAAGTGCAAGAAACCAACAGGTAAAATTCCAAAACACACAGAACGTGAAGAACCTAGAGCGATTAGCGATAGTTGACAAGAATAAGCATGATTATGTAATAATAATAATAATAATAATGTGGACTTATATAGTGCACGTATCCACCAAACTGGTGCTCAAGGCGCATTATATTATTACCCCTGCTCATCAGGCGCATAAATCATTCCTGAAACCATCTCAGCTCCCTGGGGAGCATACAGCTCAATTGCTGCCATTTCGGCGCATATAGGGCTAATCAAACACAACCAACTCTGCCCTCACAGGTACCCATTTACCCCTGGGTGGAGAGAAGCAATTATGGTAAAGTGTCTTGCTCAAGGACACAAGCACCCCGGTCGCGGTTGGGATTTGAACCCACATTCTGACGACTCAGCCATCAGAACACAAATCCGACGCACTAAACCGCTCGACCATAGCACTCCACATCCAAAAATTGTACAGTACTCTCAATCTTCACTTGCACTTTACATCAAAATAGACATTCCCAATTTGTTTTAGTCCATCCAGAGAGCAAGGATAACTACCAAAAGTAAGTATACCCATAAACTTTCATTTTTGTTTACAGACCCAAAACTATTTTCTGTCGGAACATGTGTGTAATCTCTACGTAAATCAAAAAGGGGATGTCCCAATAGCAATAACAAGCATATTATAACTTGTGACAATTCCGGTTCAATCAAAATACGATACTCGGTAAATCCCAAAGCACTGATGAGACCGGCCTTATCGTTACTAATTGGGGTCGACCTCACTGTAACTGAGTGTACTCTTTACAACTGAATGTTGTGATCCCAGTCATACAAACACACCCACTCTCTCATGGAACATAACTTTTTAATGAAATATGGGATGTATTAGGCCAGTTTCGGGTCTCCGTGCACATAGTCACAGACCCGCACATGGGCATTCTTAGTTTTCTTTTTTTGTTGTTGCTATGACACGATGTCCAATTGCAGCCAAAATTGCTGGACTGATTGGAATTCTGGGTTTTAAAATGACTTGTTCACATAGGGGTATGAATGTTTGCCCGATTTTCGAGGCCTCTCTTAGCCATCTTACTTTGTGTACGGGAAATTTGGTCTGGTTCCAATAATCGCGTATACATGTATCATGTTTTTCACTGGTTGGGAAAAAAAAAGAAAGAAAGTGCGTCACCGATTTTGAAGCCGACCCACGACCACAAACCAAAGCTTTTTTTATTTCTGGCCTTAATTACGACTATGATTGTAATGGAATGGACAAGCAATTCAGAAGGGAGAAGCAATTCAGAAGGGAGAAACAACAACCACTGATTGAAAAACCCGAGAGGAGTGCAACCATCTGTTGTTATTAAATGCAAAATAATGGTTATTGGCCTTACGTTTCGAACCTAGCAGGTTCTTTCTCAAAGGCAAAATGAGACAGAATACAAACATACATACATTCATACATGAACACAAGAGTGAGCAGAAGTTAGTCAGGTGTGAAATGAACACAAAAGAATAAGATACAAAAAAACAGAGTCAGGTATACAAAATTTCGAAAAAATGTTCATGCTGATCCGTGACACACGAGGGCGCTGTTCGGCGAGAACGCAATAGGAACTCAAGCACTGAAAGTGCACAAGATCAAAAAATCTAAACTCCAAACCCTGCCAAAGAAAACAGTTGTGACCTCAACTTTTACAGGTTGGGTTTCTGTGCCTGTATCTCTGGATTCTTACGAAGAAATTGTTGCATTTGAAGACATATTACCCCAGGTGTATCTCAAAGATTACATTTGCCAGCCATCCAACAGCTGGAAACAGATGAAATGATTGACTCACGCACAAGGATAAAGGTCTACTGAAGGATACAATGAATGCATTTCCTCGGCGAAAGGGCATTTTTAAACAAAATGCTGAAAATACTCTTCAGGTAAAAAAAATATAAAAAAAATAAAAGAAAAAGAAAGAAAAAAAATCAAGGGTATTCCTGTCTTCATGATCAACATGTGGTATGAAGGACTGACCTATTGGGACCAATGAATCATTTGTGTGTATTAAGTTAATCAAATGTTATATATACTGTATAATAACAAGCAGGTGTCGCCTGGGATGTTTGGCCTTTTTAAAGGTAATCCTTCAAAATCTGGATTCAGTCTAACGGCAGTGGCGGATCAAGATTTTGGGCCAATTGAGGAAGGGGCAGGGCACTCTCCTAAAGGGCAAAATTACCCCCAAAATTACTACAGGGTGTACAGCCTTCTCCCCCTTTTCAGGCAACTAGCCATAAATATTAGGGGTTTTATTTGACAAAAGAAAAAATCCTGATAAATGGGTAGCGGGCCTGAGTCTCCCTTTGGTCTAGAGGACAAAGCCCCCTGAACCTCCTGGATGTTTAATTCTGGAGGATTTACAGACTCTCCACATCCCTACAAAACAAGAAACTAGAGAATTGATTTAATTTTGCCCTACATCGACATGTGTATAGCACTGTATACTCAGTGCTTTCCGAGTGTCTGTGATTACAGCCAGCCGATCGTCATCGGGCAAGCTCGGTGGTCGAGAGCTTAAGACGTCTGCACTAGTAAGCAGGAGGTCGTGGGTTCGAATCCCGCCTGAGTCACCTGTGTAGTTTTTTCACAGACACTCGGAAAGCACTGAGTATACAGTGCTATACACACATCGGTGTAGGAGGGTTAAGGGAATAAAAGTTTGTCAAGAGGTCTTTAACGCAGTATAAAGACCGAGAGGTTGTGGCCATGGAACATAAAAGAACCAAGCCGAAAGAGAGGTCTTTGGCCACGACCCACAATATGTGACTGGCAAAACCCTAAACCCCCAAAACCCCAATGATCAAAAGTGACCTCCCAAATTTATCGTGACAATTAACAATGTTCCCAACAACGTTTCAGTATTTTTCTTTTTCCCGTCAAAATCTAGAGAAAATGCTCTATATGGTGACATGAAAATTGGTCCCTCAAACTGGTCCCTGGGGTGTTTTTGACCTGTTCATGGCTGTTACGCATTATGGTAAATGCCGAAAAGTTTCGGGTTTTGCCAGAGCGGGTTCACATATTATAATACACCTGCATAAGTATTGAAAGTTGAACATTTGGAAACCTTGTTTTTCCAAATGTTTCTGGATCTTACAAAAAGACTCAATGAAACAAGAAAGGAAGAAAGAAAGAAACATTAATAAAAAAAGGAAGTCAACGAGAAACAACCTTAAGAAAAAACAAATTAAGACAGACAGACAAATCAACAGATGAATTGATTGTTTAGAATCAAGAGATACATGTAAATTGAAAAGACAAAGACTAGTTAATGATAACGACACTGCTTGCTTCCAGATGAATCACAAGAACTAAGATGTCAAGGAAACCTTAAAGCAATTAAAATTTGTTGACATAATTCCATTTTTACCCCAAAATGAAATCACTTCAGATGGAAACATTTCTCAGGGCGACTGATACTTTCGCCAAACCTTACACCGAGTAACTTTAATCTACTGCGATCGTTTATGTTTTTTGAAAATAATGTTGTACCTTCTCTTTAAGAACACACAAAATTCATATGAATACTAACTGGATGAAAGTTTTAGCCCACATTAAAACATTCTTTTGTGTACACGCCCTGAATCTGTTACTAAGGAAAACAACATTTGTTTCAAATGAAATCACACTGACACAAAGATCATATATCCAGTGGGACGTTTTTGTGTAGGGGTAATATGTTTGTCAAAGACATCCGGAAAATTCCCTCCATATGTTTTTATCACCGATCCCAGCGATCACAAAAGCCGCCGCGATGGGACAATTCAGAGGGGTCTGCTGAGACCGAGGTGGGGGCCAGTCCAGGGGGATAATCTGTCAAATGTTTACTTCTCTGTCAATGATTCAAGATGGTGATTCTACATATGGGCGAAATCAGCTGAAGCATTTCTCCTCTTCAGGGATCACCGAGTCTTATAATGACTGAAACCTACGCCCGAATTATCAAAACAGCTGTGGGCTAATGTTTGCTTTCAAGTATTGCACCAGGAAATAACCAATGACAATCTGTTCCCATCTGCTGGAAGACAGACATCATCCACTTGCACAGTCAGCAAGTACAAGACTTGTCTTTTTTTTAAAAGAAGGATTTAGAATAAATTGTCTGACTAAACTTTCTACAAAATAAAAATAACAAAAACTTGTCCCCTATTTTTTTTGTAGGGGGGGATTTAGAACAAAACTGTTCATAACAACTTTATAAGAAAACTACGCCCTTAAAATCAGAAATGATGACAAATATCTTAATAAAACTCTAGATTAAGTTATTTACAAAAACAATAGAAACTGTGTATTCAGGGAGATTGAGCTGACAAAACTGAGACACAAAACAAATGGACTACGACAAAGGAAACAAAACACACAAAAAAAACAGACAATGGTGGACGAGATCAGCACAACAAATGGACAGACAGACAAACAAAGGGCCATGAGACAGGAGGAATTTGGTAACAAATGTATAAACCTGGAGACATACACCCCGTTTGCAAATACCACAGTGTGCACGCGCAAGACGATTTGCATAATGCATGCTGACCAAGCTAACAACAAAATACTGTAAAATGTACCTTACATCCCCAGATATTGTTAAAACCACACTGAATAACAGTTAGCCATGCTTTTCTTCTACCGTATGTGATAACACAACTAAGTAGATGGTTGGATTACAAACTACACAATAACATACAGAGAAATGTGAATGGTGATCAGAAGCTAATAATAATAATAATGTATAGATTTATATAGCGCACGTATCCACCAACTAAGTGGCGCTCAAGGCGCATTATATTATTATCCCTGCTCATAAGGCTCATAAGGCTCATAAATCATTCCTGAAACCATCTCAGCTCCCTGGGGAGTATACAGCTCAATTGCTGCCATTTCTAGCGCATATAGAGCAAACCATCTCTGCCTTCACAGGTACCCATTTAACCCCTGGGTGGAGAGAAGCAATTATGGTTAAGTGTCTTGCTCAAGGACACAGGTGTCACGGCCGGGGCTCGAACCCACACTCTGCTGCTGGCAACACCAGAACTTGAGTTCAGTGCGCTAGACCGCACGACAATCCACTTTACGTGCATTATACAACACACGGGACCTACGGCTTTACGTCCCATCCGAAGGACGAAGCAATTATGGTTAAGTACCTTGCTCAAGGACACAAGTGTCACGACCGGGGCTCGAACCCACACCCTGCTGCTGGCAACACCAGAACTTGAGCTAGACCGAAATACAGTGCACAAATATATTTGCTTAGTAGTCTATGACACGTAGCCCAGCAGGCAAAGTATATGACCAAGTCAGACAACCCCAACAAAGATCATCTTCAACTTTGAGAGAGTACTCGTCTTTAAAATGCCGTAAAAACAGAATTATGGTTAACCTTGGCTCTTTACACACAGTGATTCATAACTCTAGTTTATTCTCCAAGGGCAGAATGAAGTTCACTGCAAAGTAGGTCAATAAATTATCCATTCTGTAAAGATCGTAGCCCAATTGTGGTGGAAATACACCCAGTGTCCGACTGGTGAAAGGACACTTTGGAGATGGCTGAGCGTTGTGCGTACACTTTGCGTTCATACTTTGTGCGTATGCTTCTGATAGCCGATAATCTCTATACAAACTGCGCATGTGCAGTGTACACATAAACCTCACTTAATTAATAATGCTCTATTATTGTCCTAGCAATCGGCGGTAATAAAAAAAAGCGCCCTCAACAGCTTACGTATTGCACTGATAGAATCACAATCATTACTGGACTTGAGCATCACTGTGATTCTAAAAGATTATAGATCACAGGACGAGAAATATCCCTTGATAAACTAGTTACCTTCATTTGAGTTGGCTAAAACCTGCTAAAAAAAAGCCCCACCAACTACAACCTAGCCAGTGCGAATTTCAAACATTGCACCATGGAGCATTGATGAATATTAATGTGATGAAAAGGAAGGCTCCGTGACATCTGCGATAGCAAATCCTCTTGCCAAAACACGCGATCAACCTTGTTTCCTTTGCCACTTCAAAATGTCTTCATCAATGATTCTGCACCAACAGATTAGACTCTCAGTCTCCTGCAGAAGGCTCAGTGTTACCACATTAGTTTATATGACAACATCAATGTAAATCCTTCCCATTGGCTCTCAGGAATCATGCTGATGATACGCTAAACTTAACGTGTCTTTCTATCAGACCTCCTGTCTTTAAAGCCCCTCTATACCCTAGTAGTAGTGGTAACCTAAAAAAATAAAAATAAAAATAAAAATACCCATAAATAATACCTTGTATTTAATTTCTTTTTGTAAAAAAATGTTTGATGATTGTATCAAACATCCCTTGAAATATTTTCTGTATCAAGCCTTGAAATATGTGACGTGTTCTACCGAAATCAGACAGAATTGGGCAGAGCTTGGAACTGAGACATAGACAAAAAATGAATGTACTAAAAACATTTAATGAAGCAAATATAAGGCGATATTATTCTTCTGTAATGCCTGTTGCTAGGGAAAATGAAGTACCTTTGTAAGAAGTTAATTACTCAAATTATACCAAATGAAACTTGTAACTTTAAAGGGCAATAGGCCCGTTTTGAGTTTTCGTAAAGACAAATTTTAAAATTACCTAAATTCCACTCTTGCACGTCCGATTAAAATAAGAAAGCTATCATTGTAAGCTGAAGATCTCTTCTTTCATTATCAATAACCAACTCGATTGTGATTTCTTGCCCAACTATGTCTGATTTCGGTAGAACACATCACATATGTTCTGTCTGAGGTACTATAGCTATAGTAATATATTCATGAACAAATTTCAAATGTGAATTGTTGTCATCCAAAGACAGAAATTCTTATGTTGGGCATGAATACGAACAATCTGAATGCATTTTTCACTTTTTTTCTCCACAGAATGAAGTATTAACCTTTTTGTGACTGCAATGGTTAAAATCAGTCCAAATGTTGATATACTTGCCAAGGTATATCTAGTGCACTTAAAAGTCAGACACTGTCAAACCTTACGTGTAGTAAGTACATTTACAGGTCAAAATGAGTCGACCGTTTTTGACTGGTAAAAGCATTGTCTGGTATTGTTGAGGGTGGTCAAAATGACAGTAAAAACCAGTCAAAAAGGCCCCTGTGTGCACATTTGGGTCAACAGTCAAACACAGGCAGTTGACTGGTTTTGACCGCTATAGCAACTTGCCACTAAAGTGCAGCTATAGTAGGAGGGTTAAAGTTGAAACTCTTACAGGTCGTTTTTTTTATAAACATACCTTGATTCTTATAAAGTATGGATGCATTTACAGACATTGGTTGGTTTCTGTACATATCTCTTGATTCTTATAAAGTATGGATGCATTTACAGACATTGGTTGGTTTCTGTACACATCTCTTGATTCTTATAAAGTATGGATGCATTTACAGACATTGGTTGGTTTCTGTACACATCTCTTGATTCTTATAAAGTGTGGATGCATTTACAGACATTGGTTGGTTTCTGTACACATCTCTTGATTCTTATAAAGTGTGGATGCATTTACAGACATTGGTTGGTTTCTGTACACATCTCTTGATTCTTATAAAGTGTGGATGCATTTACAGACATTGGTTGGTTTCTGTACACATCTCTTGATTCTTATAAGGTGTGGATGCATTGTCAGACATTGGTTGGTTTCTGTACACATCTCTTGATTCTTATAATGTGTGGATGCATTTACAGACATTGGTTGGTTTCTGTACACATCTCTTGATTCTTATAAAGTATGGATGCATTTACAGACATTGGTTGGTTTCTATACACATCTATTGATTCTTATAAGGTATGGATGCATTTACAGACATTGGTTGGTTTCTGTACACATCTCTTGATTCTTATAAAGTATGGATGCATTTACAGACATTGGTTGGTTTCTGTACACATCTCTTGATTCTTATAAGGTGTGGATGCATTTACAGACATTGGTTGGTTTCTGTACACATCTCTTGATTCTTATAAGGTGTGGATGCATTTACAGACATTGGTTGGTTTCTGTACACATCTCTTGATTCTTATAAGGTGTGGATGCATTTACAGACATTGGTTGGTTTCTGTACACATCTCTTGATTCTTATAAAGTGTGGATGCATTTACAGACATTGGTTGGTTTCTGTACACATCTCTTGATTCTTATAAGGTGTGGATGCATTTACAGACATTGGTTGGTTTCTGTACACATCTCTTGATTCTTATAAAGTATGGATGCATTTACAGACATTGGTTGGTTGCTGTACACATCTCTTGATTCTTATAAAGTATGGATGCATTTACAGACATTGGTTGGTTGCTGTACACATCTCTTGATTCTTATAAAGTATGGATGCATTTACAGACATTGGTTGGTTTCTGTACACATCTCTTGATTCTTATAAAGTATGGATGCATTTACAGACATTGGTTGGTTTCTGTACATATCTCTTGATTCTTATAAAGTATGGATGCATTTACAGACATTGGTTGGTTTCTGTACATATCTCTTGATTCTTATAAAGTGTGGATGCATTTACAGACATTGGTTGGTTTCTGTACATATCTCTTGATTCTTATAAAGTATGGATGCATTTACAGACATTGGTTGGTTTCTGTACATATCTCTTGATTCTTATAAAGTGTGGATGCATTTACAGACATTGGTTGGTTTCTGTACATATCTCTTGATTCTTATAAAGTGTGGCTGCATTTACAGACATTGGTTGGTTTCTGTACATATCTCTTGATTCTTATAAAGTGTGGATGCATTTACAGACATTGGTTGGTTTCTGTACATATCTCTTGATTCTTATAAAGTATGGATGCATTTACAGACATTGGTTGGTTTCTGTACATATCTCTTGATTCTTATAAAGTGTGGATGCATTTACAGACATTGGTTGGTTGCTGTACATATCTCTTGATTCTTATAAAGTGTGGATGCATTTACAGACATTGGTTGGTTTCTGTACATATCTCTTGATTCTTATAAAGTGTGGATGCATTTACAGACATTGGTTGGTTTCTGTACATATCTCTTGATTCTTATAAAGTGTGGATGCATTTACAGACATTGGTTGGTTGCTGTACATATCTCTCGATTCTTATAAAGTATGGATGCATTTACAGACATTGGTTGGTTTCTGTACATATCTCTTGATTCTTATAAAGTATGGATGCATTTACAGACATTGGTTGGTTTCTGTACATATCTCTTGATTCTTATAAAGTATGGATGCATTTACAGACATTGGTTGGTTTCTGTACATATCTCTTGATGCATTTACAGACATTGGTTGGTTTCTGTACATATCTCTTGATGCATTTACAGACATTGGTTGGTTTCTGTACATATCTCTTGATTCTTATAAAGTATGGATGCATTTACAGACATTGGTTGGTTTCTGTACATATCTCTTGATTCTTATAAAGTATGGATGCATTTACAGACATTGGTTGGTTTCTGTACATATCTCTTGATTCTTATAAAGTATGGATGCATTTACAGACATTGGTTGGTTTCTGTACATATCTCTTGATTCTTATAAAGTATGGATGCATTTACAGACATTGGTTGGTTTCTGTACATATCTCTTGATTCTTATAAAGTATGGATGCATTTACAGACATTGGTTGGTTTCTGTACATATCTCTTGATTCTTATAAAGTATGGATGCATTTACAGACATTGGTTGGTTTCTGTACATATCTCTTGATTCTTATAAAGTATGGATGCATTTACAGACATTGGTTGGTTTCTGTACATATCTCTTGATTCTTATAAAGTATGGATGCATTTACAGACATTGGTTGGTTGCTGTACATATCTCTTGATTCTTATAAAGTATGGATGCATTTACAGACATTGGTTGGTTTCTGTACATATCTCTTGATTCTTATAAAGTATGGATGCATTTACAGACATTGGTTGGTTTCTGTACGTATCTCTTGATTCTTATAAAGTATGGATGCATTTACAGACATTGGTTGGTTTCTGTACACATCTCTTGATTCTTATAAAGTATGGATGCATTTACAGACATTGGTTGGTTTCTGTACATATCTCTTGATTCTTATAAAGTATGGATGCATTTACAGACATTGGTTGGTTTCTGTACATATCTCTTGATTGTTATAAGTATGGATGCATTTACAGACATTGGTTGGTTGCTGTACATATCTCTTGATTCTTAAAGTATGGATGCATTTACAGACATTGGTTGGTTGCTGTACACATCTCTTGATTCTTATAAAGTATGGATGCATTTACAGACATTGGTTGGTTGCTGTACATATCTCTTGATTCTTATAAAGTATGGATGCATTTACAGACATTGGTTGGTTGCTGTACACATCTCTTGATTCTTATAAAGTATGGATGCATTTACAGACATTGGTTGGTTGCTGTACATATCTCTTGATTCTTATAAAGTATGGATGCATTTACAGACATTGGTTGGTTTCTGTACATATCTCTTGATTCTTATAAAGTATGGATGCATTTACAGACATTGGTTGGTTTCTGTACATATCTCTTGATTCTTATAAAGTATGGATGCATTTACAGACATTGGTTGGTTTCTGTACATATCTCTTGATGCATTTACAGACATTGGTTGGTTTCTGTACATATCTCTTGATGCATTTACAGACATTGGTTGGTTTCTGTACATATCTCTTGATGCATTTACAGACATTTTACAAGGAGTGTATAGGCGCTTTAAAGTTTGGATTTTAAAAGCACTTAACTAAATATCCTTATATGAACGTGACAAAAGCTTACAATATTTAGGTAACACCCTTAACCATCTGACATGGGTTCCTGAGGGCAGGAGGAAAGTGGGACACCCTAGAACAACTTGGAGGCGCACTGTCGAGAAGCAAAGAACACAGCTAGGATGGAAGCCAAGCCTGTGGCCAAGAACAGGGCAGACTGGAGAGAGTGCACCTCAGCCTTATGGGCCACTTGGCCCTAAGATGATAGGTGAGGCGAGGTGACCTTTAACCTGAAGAGAGATGGCTCCGGTACATCTGTGACAGCCGATTTTACTCGACCGTGTCTTCGTACGTTTTTCAGAGTATTTGTCCGGAGTATTTCCTGATACTCAATCAGTCAGACTCTCAGTCTCCGCACAGAGGTCTCAAACATGATCACACCTTATACGTGACAACACGAGCGTGGATCCTACAATCGCGCCGACGGAACACAACCAATGATACGCTCTAGCGTACACTTCCTTCCATTGGGGAATTCAATTCTCAAAGGCACGAAAGACTGCCAAAATATTCAAGTGACCATCATACTGGAATAAACGGAAAAACAAGTATAAACCTACCGATTTATCCTCCGAGCCAGCTGCTATGTACTTAGCACAGGGGCTGACGGCAACTCTACAGCAATGTCCTCGATTCATGTGTCCTTCAAAACTTCTAACACATCTGTAATAAATAAATAAACCAATTGAAGGATAGGTACGTTGGTAGGTTCCAGAATATTAAATAAAAAAACTTATAATCTAATTACGTACTTGGTGTTCAGTTGGAACACGTATCAATCATACCGAGGGGGAAAAAAAGGAATAGTTATGTCGAATTTACACAAAATTGCCGTCTAACAACTAAAAAACGTTTCTCAAAAACGTGAGCATCTACTGTGATGAAACTTGCAAATGTTGTATGTTCCCTTTAAACAGACAAACAAATTGAATATGCAAAACTCATTCTTTTGTTTAGTCTATCTTTTGGAGTTGACATCCAAAAGCCTTTGAAGCAAAGTAAAATGTGGCTAAATATTTGATGAGCCCCCACAGTGGCTTCATCCTGAGAATGTTTATTTAAAACTCTATAATTGCCTCATAATTTTAATTATTTCCCACTCCAATGAATATCAATAAATATAAAAAAATAAACATGTAAATAACTAAAAAATACCACCTTTTTGCATTTGATAAAGATCCTGCTGGTTTTCAATAGTATACCAGTAACTACAATTTTGCATGAAAATAAACGCATTTACAAAAAAATTGTTTGAAATAATGAAATGTTTCAAGGAGAAAAGAATTTAAAGAGGATCAGTGGCAGAAGGGATGGGGAAACTGAGGAAGAACACATTTATTTTTTGAATGCAATTTTCCAATTCACATTTCTGCAAGCATTCGATCATCGTGTACATGCACTATGTTAATGGGTATTTAACCCCAGGTGATGGATTCTGATGGATTCTGACCTACACTGGGTGGAATGCATGTTTGTTTGAGACGTCTTTACCTGTTGGTGCGTATGTCCCACAGCTTAATGCTATCTGTCATGGCGGCTGTTAGGAACAGGTCGTAGGCCGATGAAGGGTGACTGACGTAGGCAGAGCCCTTTTTGAGTAGGAAAGAAGAGGCAGAAACAATAAGGAAGCCGATGCCATTTTATATTTGCCCCGCTGGGATTTCTAATGTGGGTACGGCCGTTTGAAGATTGCATATTTGGTTTTTTTTTTAGGGGGGGAATGTAGTGGGGGCGAAACAGGGTTTTAGATAATGATGTGGGAAAGGATTGATGCCATCTGGTACGACAGCTGTTGCAACACAACATACATGTTGTATAGATGTTATTTCTAGCGTGAATAACAACTGATATGAAAATCAGGTGAATGGTGCATCATAATTTGACCATAAATCATGTTTGCCAAACAAATTAATGTTCATTTAATTATTTTTCAGGATGCTGTGATTGGTTACCTTATGAAACACATTTTTAAAGTACCTTTTATGCTTTGCATTGGGAAATGAGCTTTGGAAAAGGCCCGGGAAAAAAAGGGAAAAAAAGAAAAAAAATGGGAAAAATAGTAACCAAATTTTTGGTTGGAGCTCATGCAGCTTCAAAGAGGTATGGTGATGCAGCATTTTTTGTCTGAAAAAGATTGTTGGTCTTTACCCAGTTTTAAAATTTAAAAAAAAAATGAAATCTTAAAGACTTAGTTTGGAGGCTTAGAAGTGCTTAGACACCTTCCCACAATGATGAAGTTGCCATAAGGAAATATTACCGACAATTCATGGCATCACTTCTTAACCTTTTTTACTGGCTGGCGTAATACAGGAATACCAGCTGTTTGTCAGGTAGCTACATGCAGCTTACTTGCTACAAGCTTGCTTGAATGCCAGCCTGCTTGCTGGCACGGTTGCTAGCTTGCCCAAGCACAACTCCACATTGCCCATTCCTAGTGAAAATGCACCCAGTTTACCTGGCACCCCCCTTAAAAGTTCGAGCACAGAGCAGATTGCTTAATCTGCCTACTTGCTTGCCATTTTGCTTGTTCACTAGCTTGTTTGCTTTCTTGCTTGTTAACTTGTATTTGCTATATCTAGCTTGAATGCCAGCCTACTTGCTTGCACGGTTGCTAGCTTGCCCAAGCACAACTCACCGTTGCCCTCTGCTAGTGAAAATGCACCCAGTTTACATAGCACTCCCCGAAAAGGTTGAGCACAGAGCAGATTGCTTGATCTGTCTGCCTGCTTGCCTTTTTGCTTACTTGTTCACTAGTACTTGCTAGCTTGGTTTTACAATGGATTGCTTTTGTTCTAAGCTTGATTACTTCCTAGTTTGCTAACCTACCTCTCTGCATATTTATAT
Source organism: Zoroaster sp. YZ-2022 (assembly GCA_029582265.1). Taxonomy (NCBI): domain Eukaryota; kingdom Metazoa; phylum Echinodermata; class Asteroidea; order Forcipulatida; family Zoroasteridae; genus Zoroaster; species Zoroaster sp. YZ-2022. The sequence continues at coordinate 4,956,623 of CM055821.1, read as the reverse complement.
GTTGTTTTAAACTGGCAACTTGTATCTGGCTTTGTGTTATTTCAAGTGCTCCTTCCAACTGATGATTCATGAGATTTGATGGCATGTCTGAAAGCAGCACATGGTACCTACACATAAGGCCCCCAAAAAAGTCTCCAGTTTCTGGTCATCGGTCGGTTTCAAAATCGGTGCGGTAACATGTTTTTTTTTTCCGGCCATCTTTTTTTTTTTTGCCAACAGGGAAATACATTGCATACACGGGGACCAAATTTCCCATATACAAAGTATGGTGGCTAAGAGAGGCCTCACAAATTGGGCAAACGTTCATACCCCTATGTGAAAAAGTCATTTTAATTTCGACTGCAATTGGACATCATTTCACAGCAACAAAAAATAAAATTAAGAATACCGACCAGAAACAGAGACCCAGAGACCAGAAACCAGACTTTTTTTGTGTGGCCTAAACACATAGTTGTGCATTCAAAAATGGGGTTATCACTGCCTGTATAGATGCCCATTTTTCATTGCATCTATAACTAAAAATGGCCGTTCAGTCGTTTAGCCTGTTACAAAAGCAAAGATATGAACAAGATAATTACCTCATTTTGGCATATACAATGCACCGGTCTAGTATGAGCGCTGAGAATAGTTCTGATGCTCCGGCCTACATTCATGTCAAATATCTCCAGGGACTTATCGGACCCAGCACACAAAACAACATCTGTAAAATGTGGCTATTAAGGAAATGGCAACGCTTGGCATATCACATAAACGCTTGGCATATCACATAAACAGTTGACACACCAAAAAAAACTTGACATTTCATAGGATTAAGCTGCTTTTGTTTGACAGTAATTGGATTAGAAGGGCCATGTATAATATCACCAGGTATTATAGATTATTAATAAATGCCCTTAACAGTTTTCCCGATTGGCGTGGACGTGATCGTACAGAGTGTATGAGCATCAGATACAGAATGGTCCTGATCAAAATCAGACCAGCAAGTTTCTCGAGTAGCATGCCAATCGTTTTATCATTAACCCTAACTCCCTAGGCCCATTTGCTTACACATAACCTAAATCCTCCCAAATCCTTCAGTAGTAAAGCAAGCACATGACATGTATGCACGCATGTGTTTCTAATCTGTGATACATGTACATGGCCAGGGACCCTCTCTGCATGCATGGAGCAATAAACAGTGTCCACTGACCCAAGCACTGACCTTACAATCACTACAACAAACATGGATGTACATGTACCATGGAAAGGCAAGTATGCCTAATAACCTCAATCCTCCAAAATCCTTCACTTTAGCAAAGAGCATGTAGCATGTAACCTCAATCCTTCAAAATCCTTCAAAATCCTTCACTTTAGCAAAGAGGATTTGGGAAGGTTAGGGTTAAGCCAGTGTCTGATACGTATAAAACGCAGACTGAACCAATCAGAGCCCATTTCCCAACACGGCTGACTCACGTGCACCATTGGTGTTTCACTTTGATGTCCCAAATAATGTGGAATTGGCAGTTTCTATTTTACTTCTTTTCAACAAAAAATGTCGCTAATAATTGATATTTTGAGGCAGGCATTTGTTCATGGGTAACCACAGGATGACAGCTTCTTGGGGTATGGCTATGGTAACAATGACTTCAACTTGGTCCATATTCATCCACGGTAACACCCCATTTATCCTGCGGTAAACAACTAGTGACCAATTCCATTCTGATAATATTAGCCATACACATATCTGTTGTATCAAACTTCAAAGTCAATGTCGTGTCATGGGAGTCATTTGTCATCGTGCCAGCGATCGAAAGCTTGCATTGAACAATGATATTTGACCAATGAGTTTTCAAGCATTCGACCAATATAAGTATATATTCACCTCAAACCAAAATTACTGAAAAAATTACTAAAAGCCATCCTTCGACAGTTCCTTCTAGCGTACCGGCAGGAAAAGCACTCAAGATCTGGAATTAGTTATCCTTGAGTGTCAGATCCTCAATATCAACGGCCCAGTTCAGAAGGAACTTGAATTGAAAAAAAAAAAAACTCTTAGCAGGAAACATATCGCTGAAAAAAAAAAGCTCTCACAAATGAGTCTTACCAATGACAAGCTGTGAACAGAAACTAATACTTTCTTATAAGTTGATGAAATTCTTGCATTGGGTATTGAAACAATTGAGTCGCCTGTAAAGGTTTTTTTCACAGACACTCGGAAAGTACCGAGTATACAGTGCTATACACACGTCGTCGTAGGGCAAAAATTGAATCAATTAATACTTCCTTATTGACCAATCAGATGAGTTTGGTAAATGGCCATGCATGCACTGCGCGTAAAATATGCGAAAAAAATATGTGGCTGTTACTATGTGTGTTTTTGTACATGTTTCAAGGGAGTGTGGCATCCAACGGTCAATTCTGCACAAATTAAAGGGACAGTATCGTCACGATCAGAGCTGTCTTTCAACAGGGCATGGAATTGGTGTCCGAGTTTAAGATGAACACAGTGACTGAAAACTACTGGCTCATTTATGCAGCGGCAACGCTAATATGACCTTATCAAGTGGCAAAATAACATGGTAATTTAGAGAGAAGTATTCGCTAGTGTAATATGAAACACAATTTTGAATTATTTTCTTCTTGTAAAAAAGGAACACCTCCGACAGAATAAATTCAATCAATAATTATTCAGGATATCACAACTAGTGTAAAGGGCTCTGACTAATTTAGATTACGATTACTCACAATACTCTCACAATATTTGTCATTAATGATGTAAAACAGGTAGTCTGTGAACGGGGTATATGACGTACTGAAGCAACCATTCTAATTAAGAGATATTAGATTTTAATCCGTGAGGGAGATAGCGACAAGCCCAATGAGTCCCTCGGGAGGCTATACAAGCTCAGGCACATTTCCTCAAGAGGGTCAAAAAATCCAAGAGGGGCTTCAAATCAACCTGGAAATGCCCATAATGCCGAATCATTCGACAAGCTTGTTTTTCAAGTATTTATTTCCCCTGGCGATGACAGAAACGGTATTTCACATGCTTTTTTCTCATTAGTTTTGCATGTTTTCATGCTGTAATTAATCGGATCGAGTGGTGGTTGCATCAATGGACTCTTGCCAAAATGGTGACACACTTCTGTGTACTGTCTGTGGTTACTGTCCATCAACTCTTGATGATTGTATCATAAGTTTTCCTGAAAGACAATCTCCTGCCCAATCGGTTCTTGCCCCATAAATCAACTATAATATCAGAATGCCCATACACATCTGATGTTGAATCTTTCTATTTGTTTACACATGAATCATGGCTGCTTCATGCCACATGAGGGCGCAAGACAACAAAGATGGTGCAAGAAAAGCCCATGGCTCCAGAAATAAAGTTTGTAAATTCAATGTTCATGGATTTGTTTGTTTTGTTTTTTTTACTTTGAAATCTATATGCATTACAAAAATTCATGTAGCAATGTCTGATTTCAAACTGCTTTTTACTGATAATATATGGAGTTTTGGTGTATTATAATACCAACTTTTGGCTATTATGTTATTTTTTTATATTAAAACTGTACTTACAGAAACCATTTTAAATAGCCAAGACTCTAGTAGTTACTGTATAAAGATAAGTTAGGTTTGGTGAGGCTGGGCTGGGTTGGGTTAATATGTTGGTTTGGATTGGGTTAATATGTTGGTTTGGATTGGGTTAAGATGGGTTGGGCTGGGTTAAGATGGGTTGGGTTGGGTTGGGTGTAAACATTGGTTTGGGTTGGTTTGGATTGGATTGGGTTAAGATGGGTTTGAATGGATTGGGTTTGAATGGATTGGGTTGGGTTGGGTATATAAGTTGGTTCGAATTTGGTTAAGATTAATAAGGCTGGGTTGAGTTGGATGAGAAATGATGACCCCCCCCCCCCCCATGCTGAATTCATTTTGCGAAAGTGGTTCAAATTATAACTTCTTCCCTGCCTTTTTTGTTTAATACATTGAAGGGGGGGGGGGGGGAGTGGGCATCACCAACAAGTTTTTTCCCAAGACTGTAGTTGGCTTTGATTATTGTATTTGGACTTTGGAAGTTAGGTTTGGTTAGGGAAGTGTAGGCCGGACATTGATAAAGGTATCGCTTGGGATTGATATAATTGTGTCTGGGTATGAGCTGTAACGACTAGGTCAGGTCAGACTAGAAAATGAGTATGTTAAAGATGTATTGACCTTGTATTTCATTATTGTTTTTATAGTTTCATGAATTTTGTTTTAATCGGTTCATTGCTATTTTACATGGGGGAAGGGAAGAAAGCACACTTCACAAAACAATCGTGACTTGTATTATTTTAAGTAAATGCCAAATAATCAAGTAAATGCCAAAATGAATCTGTTTTGGGTCCCGTTCTTAATTCATTTGGGCACTAAATTACTATTTAATCAACCTGACAATTACGTGAAATATCTCATTTTAGAGTTGTTGTTTTCCTTTCTATAAGGAAAGTATCAATGTTCCGTTTATTTAGTGGCAAGTAGCTATAGAGGTCAAAACCAGTCAACTGCCCGTTTTGACTGTTGACCCAAATGTGCACACGGGGGCATTTTTGACTGGTTTTTACTGTCATTTTGACCACCCTCAACAATACCAGACAATGCTTATCAGTCAAAAACGGTCGACTCATTTTGACCTGTAAATGTACTTACTACACGTAAGGTTTGACAGTGTTTGACTTTTAACCAGTTGACGTCGGGAATATTTATTTTTTTCCGGTCCCCCGTGCGGGTTTATTTTCAGTGAAAAATCTGAAAAAATTTCTAGCCATTAATAATTTTTTTTGTCAATGAAACTAAGTTCGGACAACCAAATAAACACCTTTATTCATTGACATTTCGAGAATTAAATGGCTAGTTTTTTAATTACGGTTGTGTTTGTTCAGCACAATTAGACCGTTGGCAAGCTCCGATGCAATGGCCTATTAGCGACCAGCGCCCGGTCGAAAAGACGGCATACCTGGAGAGAGATCGAATGCCTCGTAAACAATGGATATAAATCCGTCTTTACAAATGCTTGGCTGGTACGTCAAAGGAACAGGTCTTGGATAAAGGGATTAGGCAAAAATCAACAAAAAGAGTGAACTTGTTCAGTATTTGCAGTGCATTTTGTCCGGGGCCACCGAACCGATTGCGTGTATACACGTCAGCCGCCACGACGGCACGCCACGTGTGGCGTGTTGACAAGTCTCCCGGTAACACACACAAAAATCGGAATGCGTGTTTAGACGCTCTCCGATCCGCTGTACAAAAAAAAATTGCGTGTATACACGGCATCCGAAGCGAACTGGTTAAGTGCACTAGATATACCTTGGCAAGTACATGAATATTTTGATTGATTTTGACCCTTGTAGTCACAGGAGGGTTAAAGGAAACGTTCACTGCTTTTATGAGTATGCTCCCTCTGTTTGAATACATTTAACAAACAAACTGTTTCAGCATATTACGTTGTGTCATTACGAATTCAAATTTGTTGTATCAAATACAATATGGAATTTGGTCAAGATTATTGTTAACGACTAATTTATTGAGAATGCCTTCACTTTTCTTAAATGACAGCACCTCAAAGACAACATTATTTCTAGGGAAGATTGATGCCATCATCAGCTTTACACCAAGTAAGTTTCACATTCCAATTTTTAAATAATAAAAAATGAAAAACACATGGGCAATTCTGCCCCTTATCCTTAAATAAATAATGAAAAACACGTGGGCAATTCTGCACCTTATCCTTAAATAAATAATGAAAAACACGTGGGCAATTCTGCACCTTATCCTTAAATAAATAATGAAAAACACGTGGGCGATTCTGCACCTTATCCTTAAATAAATAATGAAAAACACATGGGCAATACACCTTGAAGTTTTTGATGGGGTGGAATGGAAGTCTTGAATTGGATCTGGATGTTCACTTTGCACTTGGTGACTTGGTTCTCGCTGGTCTGCTGTAAAAGTTGAATCATGTTGAACAGATCTAGGGCTTGAGATTGTGTTTGTACATTAGTACTATAACGTTGAGGAACATAACCCTCAAAAAATCGGTGCCCCAAGCGAAAAATTAAAAAGGCCAGGACCCTGTCACTGCCCCTAAAAAAACATGTTCCTCCCCTACCCCAGTGGGAAACATCCAGGGTATGTTTTTTGTCTGTAAGTGGGGTTGGGAATGAAAATTTGGCCTGAACAGGATAAGGACTGTGTGTGACTCAGGTTGGGATGAATTGTGAAACAACATTGTATTGTTTTGGGGAATCTAAAAGAAGGATACAGGAATGAAATCCATTGACGGCCGAAAATGTTGTTATCTGTTGGGCCTGCTCCAGTTGGAAGGTTTTGACCAACTTGTGATGTGAGCTGCTCTGGTACCTGTGTCAGGACAACAAATTATACAGATCAATTCTTTAAAACCTCTTAATACCCAATATCGTAAAAACCGTTATCACAATTTTGCAAACCGCTTGATCTAACGAAGGGGTTACAGTAACATCCGAGGAGTAACCAGAAAAATATGTCAATCTTCAACCTGTAGCCTGGCGCGTAGCCAGACCGTCGCACTGCCTCGGGTATAAAAACTACAGCATCTCTCAGCACCACTGCTATGACTACATGTCTAATATTGTTATTAACTCTACCACTCTGAGTGAAACGAAAGTGTGGATGAAACGTTTCACTTTGATCAGAACGTCGAGTTAACACCGCAGGTTCTTCTCAGAACCGCACAACTCAAGAGCGATTTATGACATGGTGTTACCGCAAACCTACTCTAATTATTATCACTTGGATTGGCTGCCAATTTGAAATCACAGAATTGTGTGAATTGCAACATGTGGCAAATCAGTACAGATACAATTTGCCTACGACATTCAACTTTGAACATGATGTCCGTTGTAACAGTGTGTATGTTACATGTGCAGCTTTTCTGATTTTGTACTTTGATCACTTCATAACATCAATTCCTGTAAAAAATTAGTGATTAATAAGATTTTAGATACAGTGCCTCACTTAAAAATTATAAAATAATGACATCCTATCAAAATTGAAGGGACAATATCGTCACGATCAGAGCAGACAGGGCATGGAATCGGTGTCCTAGTTTAAGATGAACACAGTGACTGAAGATTACTGGCTCATTTATGCAGCAGCAAGGGTAATATGACTTTATAATGTGGGGTATCATTTTCAGTCACTAAGTTAATCTAAAACTAGCACGATTCCATGCCGTTGGTTGTGATGATATTGTCCCTGTAAATATTTATTGTACTTGCAACTGACAACAATAGCTTTTGCCAGCCAAAGTTTGACTGAGGGCGGTTATTTTATAAACAAGTGCTGTCACGTGTCACATCATCTGTTAAATGTTACTACACAGTGGCCATCTTGATTTTCTTCCATGTAAGTCCACAAGTCCAAACCGAGGCTTGGAGGAAAATAGGCTGGCCCCACTGTTACATTTTGAGAATCAGTGCTAAGATCATTATCATTGCATTCAGGGAACTAGACAAAGATAGCCTCCGTGTGATAACGGTCTCTAGTATTAATCACCTTTTGATGTCATCCACGGCGGTATCCAAGTGGTACTTATAGAGGAACAGCGTATTGCCGGAGGTGAGCAGAAGGAATCGGTCTACATAGTAAAACCTGGCAGCTTTGACTTCCTTGAGGGCGATGTGGCTACCCTGGAGGAAGGTGTGGCAGGAGATTAGACAATATGAGAGACAGGTTCTCATGTGTTGTTGATATGATGACTGATAAGGTGTTTGACCTGCAATGAGTATGTCCAGGGGAGGATCATGTTCTCCGGGCTCCACATAAAATGTTCACTGTAAGTGGTCGTTTGTTATAGTGATTCACTGCTGAGATGCATCGCAGGGACCCTTTTTTTTTTTTTTTTTGGTCAACTTGAATCAAATTTTTTAGGCGAGCTCATGCTGACTTCCAAATACGGAACTTCCAAATACCACATTCTCACTTTGACCTTTGAGCAAGGAAATGCACACATCTTTATGCTATCTTGCTTCATTTTCATGAAATTTGGTTCATGCAACCAATAATGAAACGTGAACTTAACTAGTTCTTCTTTTATAGATTGATGAAATTCTTGCGTAGTGTGATAAACAATTGATTTGATTTTTGCCCTTACACTGACTTAACCCTCCTACTGTAGCTGCACTTGAGTGGGAAGTTGCTATAGAGGTCAAAATCAGTCAACTGCCTGTTTTGACTGTTGACTCAAATGTGCACACAGGGGCATTTTTTACTGCTATTTACTGTCATTTTGACCACCCTGAACAATACAAGACAATGCTTTTCACCAGTCAAAAACGGGCGACTCATTTTGACCTGTAAATGTACTTACTACATAAGATTTGACAGTGTTTGACTTTTAAGTGCACTAGATATACCTTGGCAAGTATATCAACAGTTTGACTGATTTTGACCCTTGTAGTAGTAGGAGGGATAATGTATGAAGCACTGCAGGTAATTCGGGCAGGATTCGAACCCATGACCACCTGCTTACTAGTGCTTACTAGGAAAGTACTGAGCATGCAGTGCTTCGTACATTACGTCAAATCAATAGTTTTTTGTTTTCCCCACATAGAGAATGGATTGCTATGATAATGAAAGTTTAATGCGACAGTCATGACAACTCCAAGCTCATTGAAAAAAAATAAATAAAAAAATAAAAAACTTCCAAACTATAGGGATGTGTATCAATCAGCCTAGTGTTCTTTTTTGGCTTTACCTTATTAATGGGCATCTTATCAGTGACAGCGGTGCTTTGGTCTCTGTGACTCAGAGTCAGCACGGGTTCCGAGGCAGATTTTGACCAGATGCGGGCGGTCTTGTCATCCGAGGCGGTGAGTAGCCACTGGTTGTCATGACTCCAGTGGACAGAGTTAACTGTAGCATTGTGCCCTGCCCATAACAACAACAAAAACAACCAAAAGTAACAGCCAAATATTGAATTAGTTACGCATGAGTGAGATATGGGCGTAATTGATAGGGCGATGAATGACACCCAATTTGCGGCCGAGGCACGACCCCCCCCCACCCCCCAAGACAAAACTGTCTCGGTGCCAGTTGGCCAATGCAACATTCACACGCGATTTTTTTTTCCCCACAAGGATTCCGCATCGTCTTGCTGTGCGACTGTTTCAAAGCCCCAATATACTGTTTGATGTTCAAATATCCCTTGAGTTATACATTATTCAAATTTAATTTGCAAACGAGTTTGTGTCTCAATTCAACGTACGAATGAATACAACAAATCAGAATACATTTTCACTATTTTCTCGTTAACAAGACAATGGCATATGCAGAAACATTCAGACGTTGTTTGTTTTAATGTTTACATGTATATCTTGATTTAAAGATTAGATTAGATAAAACTTTATTGTCCCTCACGGGGAAATTAAAATGGCCTTTACAATACAATACAATACAATACAATACAATACAATACAATACAATACAATACAAACGATAAGTAGATACAAAAAAAGACTAGACATAAATAAGAAGCTGGTAAAAATAAACAAAAACTTACTTATTAAATACACAAACATTTAGAACAATTCTTTTAATAAAAATATACTACAATTCAATATTAAAAATTTACAAAAATTGTATGAGGATATAGAGTACATGGTGAGGGATCAGAGCCAACCACCCGACAGCTCATCACTCCAACTGCTCATTGTACCATTTGATAGCAGTCGGAATGAATGAACTGCCGTAACGGTGGGTCCTGATCCTTCTTTGTATAAAGAGTATAAACCATACACTTAAAGGTACAATATCATCAGGATAAGAGCAGACTTTCAACAGGGCATGTTGGCTAGTCAGGGATGATATTGTGAGAAAATGAAAAAGCAGGAAAAATGTTTGCCATTATCATTAGGCATATACTAGCCTATAGCGGTTTACATCTTTTGCCATGTATAGCAAGGAAACCGTTTTTTTTTTAATCATGGTATTTACAATAAAATGATACACAAGGAAAGTTTCCATTGGTCTGAAGTTAGTCGGAACCCAGTTTCATGGTAGAATTTTCAAAATCAAAAGGTAGGATTTCCTACAAAAGTAGGAAGAATATCATGCCTGCTAGTTTAAGATGAACAAAGTGACAGATTATTTGTGTCCCCCCCCCCATTTTTTTTTGTCTTATTATTTTTTACAGCATCATAATTCTTTAAATACAAATGTGGAAGTTTCATAATGTCACATAAAGAAGGGAATTTTATTTTTAGAGTGGGGTGGGGGACACACGCACTGATCTCTATACTAACTGGATAGGAGATCACGCCGATTGGCTCGTTGTTTGCCACCTTTGTTCCCCCAAGAAAGAAGGCGCATGCGTGACAGCCGGACAGGTTTACTGCTACCCAACTGACGACAATGCCGAGTGCTGCTGAACCAGATGTTGTTATTGTCTGTATGCTAACATGACATTTGACTCTTGACCTTTTGGGGGAACCAACATGGCGGCCGGTTACTTCAACATTTTTTTAGGCCAATCAGCGCCCATCTCCTATCCAGTTAGTATAGAGATCAGTGGACACACTCAGTGCTATATGACACAAAAGTAGATTGTCATTAACTGACTGGATCAGTGGCCAAATACAAGGAAGTTTTTACATTATAATTCAGGAATTTTGTATTCGGGTTATTACCGAAGGTGTATTTCCCTGCCGATAAAAGTTACATATTGATTGAAAGGTTAAAGGGACAATATCATCACGATCAGAGCAGACTTTCAACAGGGCATGGAATCGGTGTCCTAGTTTAAGATACACACTGCGACTCAAAATGAAATGGCCAATGTTGAACCTTTTCTTTACATGTACGATGTCACTGCCTGTAAAGATGTCCGCTGTATGGCATTGATCTAAAACAGTCTGTGATAAAAAAAAAATTGATGCGTTGCTTAGGCCAAAAAAACAAAATATTTATGGTTTCTGGTCTCCACGCATGTCGCCTCAGACCCACACGTCGACATTTTTAATTTTCTTTTTTTTTTGCTGTGAAACGATGTCCAAATTTCAGCCAAAATTGCTGGATCGATTGGAATTCTGCCGTGTTGTGTTTTAACCCTCCTACAATCAGTGAGATTTTTGAAACAACCCATTCAGGCCACTCCAAGCCATTGCTATGGTAGGCAGTGGCTCCTCATAGCTATACTGCATAGTAACATAATGCCTCATATGTCTGTTGGTTTTAGTGGTTCGTGATTGACATATTGCAGGGCATATTATTTTGTTCCAGACTCAGTGGCTGGTGGCACAGTAGGTTACTATGGAGTCTGTGTTTACAAAATAACTGCTGAAAATCCCAATGGATGATGGAGGCTTGATATGGTTTATTGGTCTCAGTGGCTGATTTATTATTGGATGTTTGTTTACAGTATAACCTGCTGAAAATAAGGTCAACTGTGGTATACATGTGTCTTTGTATGCATGTATGTACATTGGAGATTACTTCAAAGGGTCAGTGTGGCTTATATGCACAAACAATGTGTGTACAAAACATTGGACATTCAGTGGTTTACAGTGGCCTCTATGTGTAGGAGGGTTAAACGACTTTTTTTCACATAGGGGTATGAATGTTTGCCTGATTTATGAGGCCTCTCTTAGCCACCATACTTTGCATATGGGAAATTTGGTCCCCACATATACACATCCCTGTTGGCCAAAAAAAAAAAGATTACAACAACAACAAAAAAAGAAAAAAAAAGTGCCATCACCGCACTGATTTTGAAGCCTACCGATGACCAGAAACCAGAGACTTTTTTTTTTGGCCTTAGGTATCTAAAAATAGAGGGGAGAATTAAAGGTGGCCTCAACAGGACATAAACACAGAATGGTTTTCCTTCTCCAGGTACTTGGGATGCAAGCTTACCTGTGAAGCTTAATCCTTTGCCGGTTAGGGGCATCTTGAATAGCTGGGCCGATTTATTGGCGAGAGCGCAGGCCAGATATTGACCATCATCTGTAAGAACAAAAATGATGTATTACATGATGGAAGATAAATTGTTCAGTAAATATACAGTCATCCTCTGAAAATGTAGTACAACCATAAAGTGTCAACACTTCAACAAATCTATTAGGCCTAGCATTAATTATATTGCATAAAATAGATCAAACAGGATGTTGAACACCTGAAAACTGATAAAAACTGATGAAATCTCTGTATTATAGAGTTCCTTAACTTAGCATTTCAATCATGTTTGTAAATCGATATGTAATACATGCATATTGGTGCATTCTATTCGCTACTTCCATTTCTGTTCGCTACTTCCAGCTGGCAAACCGTTGTGTGTATTTTAAGCCAAATTTCTTGATCATAACGTTCAAAAGTGATTTTTGAGCGAGAATTTGACTTTGTTACTCAGATTTTTCGAGTGTATACAACACATACGTTAAAGGCAAGTCCCAAGCTTCCTAATTTCTTGCGTAAATCCTTAAATAAAAGCGTGGTCAATGCATTTCCAATGGGGCTTCTGATGATCGTCGGCGTGGTTTATGTTGGAATTACGTCACGCTTACCAACAGGATAAGTTACTGGATTTCTGTTTACGACTGCGATCCAACAGTTGCCAATGGATGGAAGCTGAAACTCATTCAGATCAATTCTGATACAATTCATTCCTGTGTTTAGTTTACAGGATATGTGCACTCTATAAGAACCTTCTGTTATTACAATTTTTTTTTATACAGTCTGTGAATCTTATCAGATGTGGTTGACTGGTTTTGAATAATAATAATAATAATGTGGACTTATATAGCACGTGTATCCACCAAACTGGTGCTCAAGGCGCATTACATTATTACCCCTGCTCATCAGGCTCATAAATCATTCCTGAAACCATCTCAGCTCCCTGGGGAGTATACAGCTCAATTGCTGCCATTACAGCGCATATAGGGCTAATCAAACACAACAACCAACTCTGCCCTCACAGGTACCCATTTACCCCTGGGTGGAGAGAATCAATTATGGTAAAGTGTCTTGCTCAAGGACACAAGCACCATGGTCGCGGTTGGGATACGAACCCACATTCTGACGACTCAGCCATCAGAACACAAATCCGATGCACTAAACCGCTCGACCATGGCACAAACAAAGGCAGGGGCCAATTTCACAGAGCTGCTAAGCAGAGAATTTAACTAAGCAATTTAAAACGGACTACCTGCCACAATGCATACATTTTGTATGAAAGTTTGGCTGGTCACCAAAGAAATCCGCTATTAAAGCAAACTTTTCTGGTAAGCAAGTTTATCTGCTAAGCAGCCCTATGACATTGGCCCCTGGTTACTCTTTGCACCATTCGGAGTTTGATCATTTAATGGATAATCATGACACATGATTAAATGTACACCCTGTGAATTAAAAACAAGGTATTGGGGAAACATTCTGATTCCAAATCTTTGTTTTTAAAACCAGAGAAAACCAGGCAAGCGAATCAAAGAACCTTTAACCAGTTCATGTCGGAGGCCGTGTATACACGCAATTTTTTTTGCACCGCAGATCGGAGAGCGTCTAAACATGCCATAGGAAACTCCGGAATATTTGTATGCATGCTTGGTTGAGCCATGCGTGTACGGTGACATGCTCGGAAGACGTGGCCACGCACTGTGGAAGCTTCCATTAACGTGTGTGTGGGAAAAAGAAACCCGCACAGGGGCCCAGAAAAACTTTTTTATTCCCGACGCGAACTGGTTCACAAAAATGTTTGAATCAATGGCAACAAAATTGTGGAAAGGTATGTAGTTTCAAAAAAATTTAAATAATAGTTTTAACACCCTGTAAATTCCGTATTGTAAAACAATCCTCAGAATATTAGGGTGATAAAGGCATTACGAATGTCATGCACATGACAGAAAACAGATTTTCCTCATATTTTGTTCCTGTTGCCAGAGACATTGAAATTGCCGGTTCCTCCCGGGGGGGACTATAAGCAATTATTCCTCGGGTCCAACTGCTAATTTCCATTAAAGGAAATTGCCACATCCCCGTGAGTTTGCCTTCAACAGGATCTCAATGTGCTCCCTCTTAATGCATGATGGACCACTGTCCTGTCCACCGGCGCTTTGTCCATCCTGTCTCCAAGAGATTGACATCTACTTGTAGTAAACTGCTTCACAAGTACTCTAAAAGCGGATTGAAGTTGTTGGTGACCTGCTTTTGTGCATGACCCCCGACCTATATCAGGTGAAAATATGTTTCCACTGCCTTGACCAGATGATAGCGCCATCTATGCACAGCACAGTTATTCAGTTCAGGAAACCCTAGCCACCAAAGGCGATAGATTGCGGAATTCCGTAGGACAGTCAGTCCTCCTTCAGTCCATGTTTTCAGGTTATCTGTCCATATTTTGGCGGGGCGACAATGCTTGTTCTTTCCAGCTATTTCTCCCTCTATGCATGCCTTTAACTCTTTCTACCTGGAATTATTGCACGTGTATGGACGGAATTGTTTACATTATTGTAATTTGATACTGTAAACAATCAAGGTCAAGTGTGGAAATTATTAATAATTATTTATTTATTTTTCCAATTGAAGAGAGTAAGGTACCAAAATAAAGGTTATGACTTACTGAGTGTGAATATTGAGATGAGGATCATCTTGGGATTACCCAGGATGCATTACGGCCATACAAATATAAATAATAGTTTATCGCTCCCTAGGGAATAGTCGTTAAATCTACCAAGTTATTGATTGAAAGTCTGTAAATATGCATTGTACCACAAACAAATAAGGTTTGTTTATGTCAGAATACATCAGGGCATAATAATATTACCCATAATGCATAGTAACATCCTTAAGAAAATTACAACCTTGATACAACATACTGTATGTTGTTTTCTGTTATGCAATAATGTAAACAATCAAGGTCAAGTGTGGAAATTATTAATAATATTTTTCATATTTTGCCAATTGAAGAGAGTAATGTATCAAAATAAAGGTTATGACTTTCTGAGTGTGAATATTGAGATGGGGGTCATGTTGGGAATACCCATAATGCATTGCAGCCATCCAAATGTAAATTTATGTTTATCGTTCCGTATAATAAATATCAATAAATCAACAAGTTATTGGAATAATGCATTGTATGATAAACAAAGGTGGTTTATTTATGTTAGAATATGTCAGGGCATAATAATATTACCCATAATGGTTTGAAACCCACTGTTCATGTAACAAAAATCATAATTTACAACATTGATACAACATACCGTATCGCTATATCGCTATTGTACTTGGTACATATGACCTCAGATTAACAGCTTTTACAGTCGTTTTTTCCCTAAAAATCAAAACTTCCATCACTGTCAGGGTGTTCACTGTCAGGGTGTTCAAAGTCAGCATAATCACCTCCATCAGTACTTCCCACTTCATAATTCCATGAAAATAGCGTGTGTTTAGCATCTTGCTGCGAGTTCCATGGAGGCCGCCATTTTGTAAATCAACGTGTGTGGTAAACCGCATAGGGTTATGTGTAAGTAACGTAAACAAAAACTTGACACAATCTGAGCTCGGATCGGAATGTTTCGTCAGTTCTCGTAGTCATAAACGTCATCAATAATCAATATTTATTAGCTAATTTGCATTGGAGGTACATGACCTCGAATTTTTATTGGTTATTTGCATATTCTGTTGTCAAAACAAGTCAAAACACGACGATGTTGTCAGGTGATGACGTCGGGTCTATAAAGTGGCACGCCGACAATTCACGGCGCGCACTCGGGCCTATAAAGTGGCGCGCCGGATAGAAAGAGTTAACATTCAAGTGTTAATGGTAACCAGGAAAGCGTTTTCAACCATAAAAAAATTACTAAAAATAAAAAAGTTAAGAACTTTAAAAATGGCAGATGAAAAAAAAATTCCTATACTGAATGATAAGTGCAGCAATATTTTCAAAAACAGTAGAAGTATGATATTTGGTAGGAGGTGGGAGAGAGGATGGAATGTAGCAATGAACATTTCTGGTTCGTATATCTATAAAAGTGACTTTATTTCATCATTCAAGCAACAATAACTGTGGCAATATTGAGGCATATGGTTTCGCCATAGCAATGGGCAATCTCTGATGTTAATTTATTTGTAATTTTTTTTTTTTTGCTGGTTCTTGCAGCCCAAAATTTACATTATCAGTTTGTGTTTCTGTGGGTTTAGCCTAACATTCAGTGGACACTGCACTTGTAGTACGAGCTAATTGCATTGTACTGTATGTTCTCAATTATGCTGAATTTGGCTCCAACTATATGTTACAAATTATACTGTTTATAATTTGGCTTGGACTAAAAATGTATGTTACAAATTATTCTGTTCGTCTCTTTGGATGTTTCCAAGGTACATGTAGCACGGCGCAGAAAATTTGTGGACAAAATTTTCACTGGAAGTGTTACCAGATATGGTCAGCTAAATTTATCCAAAAAGATTTCTGAAGGTGAGGAAATATTCATTGTAAATCTGCAAAGACTTCTACTGCATTGACCTTATTTTCTCAGAAAGATTTATAGAGCATAGCTTCAATGAGTGATGAAGTTTTTCCAAATCAACCCTGGGGAGCAATTTAAAAAAATGGCTTGCTTTAATCAGATGTGTCTGCATTTTCTAAACAGTTTGTTAAGATGTATAAAATTAGACCCAGAATTGTTAGTGTGTACCACAGATAACGTCATAGGCAGGAATAGGTCTACCTAAGTTAACGTTTTATATTTATACAGTTCAGGAGACTCCCATGAGATGCGCGTGCACTGTGACAATTATCTTTGATGTAGTTGTGAAACGTGCCTCGCTTCTAGCAAATACTTCTCAGCGTATTTAGCAGCAAAACTTCGCATTTTATGGACAAGCACCAAGTCTGGCCTCAGGTTCAAGCAATATGAAAGGCATTGTACACTTCCGGTTGTTTCCCAAACATTCACCGGTTGAAATACTATATGAACAGTTTTGTGGTTAATGCGGTGCTGATACTATGCCATGATCAAGCGGTTTAGTGCATTGGATTTGTGTTCTGATGGCCGAGTCGTCAGAATGTGGGTTCAAATCCCAACCGCGACCGGGGTACTTGTGTCCTTGAGCAAGACGCTTTACCATAATTGAGTCTCTCCACCCAGGGGCAAATGGGTACCTGTGAGGGCAGAGTTGGTTGTTGTGTTTGATTAGCCCTATATGCGACAAAATGGCAGCAATTGAGCTGTATACTCCCCAGGGAGCTGAGATGGTTTCAGGAATGATTTATGAGCCTGATGAGCAGGGGTAATAATATAATGCGCCTTGAGCACCAGTTTGGTAGATACGTGCGCTATATAAGTCGTCGTCGTCGTCGTCGTCGTCGTCGTCGTCGTCGTCATCATCATCACCAATTGAAAGACTAAAGCTGATGGCGGTGATTCCATGATACTATCCATGATATCACTGATTAAAATACTGAACGTCGTTTGTGATACCATGATACTATCCAATATATCAAGGTGGTTTGTGATACCATGATACTATCCAAGATATCAGTGATTGAAATACTAAAGGTGGTTTGTGACACCATAACAATGGTTGAAATACTAAAAGTGGTGGTGGTGATACCATGATACTATCCAAGATATCATCACTGATTAAAATACTGAATGTGGTTTGTGACACCATGATACTATCCAATATAGCAATGGTTGAAATACTAAAAGTGGTGGTGGTGATACCATGATGCTATCCAAGATATCATCACTGATTAAAATACTGAATGTGGTTTGTGACACCATGATACTATCCAATATAGCAATGGTTGAAATACTAAAAGTGGTGGTGGTGATACCATGATACTATCCAAGATATCATCACTGATTAAAATACTGAATGTGGTTTGTGACACCATGATACTATCCAATATAGCAATGGTTGAAATACTAAAAGTGGTGGAGGTGATACCATGATACTATCCAAGATATCATCACTGATTAAAATACTGAATGTGGTTTGTGACACCATGATACTATCCAATATAGCAATGGTTGAAATATTAAAGGTGGTGGAGGTGATACTATGATACTATCCAATATATCATCACTGATGTCCAATTGAAGTACTAAAATGTGGTGGTGATACCATGATGCAAGATATCAATGATTGGAATATTAATGATGATGTTGATATTGCGATAATGTCCAAGATATCAATGATTGAAATACTAAAGATGTGGTGGTGATACCGTTATATTATCTAATATATCACTGAATGAAATGCTAAATGTAGTGGTGATACCATGATACTATCCAATATATCACTGATTGGAATACTAAAGGTGGTGGTGTTACTATCAAAGATATCATCACTGAAATAGTAAAGGTGGTGATGATAACGTTATATTACCTCATATATCGCTAATTGAAATACTAAAGGTAGTGGTGATACCATGATACTATCTAGTAATATATCGCTGATTGGAATACTGAAGGTGGTGGTGTTACTATCAAAGATAGCATCACTAGTTAAAATACTACAGGTGGTGATGATATCGTTACATTATCTAATATATTGCTGATTGAAATACCAAAGGTAGTGGTGATACCATGATACTA
Source organism: Zoroaster sp. YZ-2022 (assembly GCA_029582265.1). Lineage (NCBI taxonomy): Eukaryota > Metazoa > Echinodermata > Asteroidea > Forcipulatida > Zoroasteridae > Zoroaster > Zoroaster sp. YZ-2022. The sequence goes on along the minus strand of CM055821.1, from coordinate 4,938,039 downwards.
TATAATAAATGTATATCACTGACTAGAATACTAAAGGTGGTGGTGTTACTATCAAAGATAGCATCACTGAAATACTAAAGGTGGTGATGATACGATTATATTATCTAATATATCGCTAATTGAAATACTAAAGGTAGTGGTAATACCCTGATACTATCCAATATATCAATGGATAAGATACTTGAGGTGGTGATGATTCTGCAGACTTGTAGTCGAGTACTTTTTCATGAGTATGAGTGCAAGTGCAGAAAAATGAAAACAAAGAAAGCATGATCCGAAACCTGGACTGGTGTTTTTTGTTTGTATTTCTCTTCATCTTGTTATTCAAATATTTGATTTATCAACAGTGTGCCGTGGATTTAACAAGCTCTGCTGCAAGAAACAGCGTGAGGATGTGGTTGTTGATGTATTGGCGGATGTAACAGGGGATGGGCGTTGCGCAGGTTCAGTGGAAAGCACAACACGGTCTACATGAAACAGGGGTAGACTACAATGGGCCCAAAGGAACAAACATCCAGGCAGAACTGAGTGACTACAAAAAACATGTTACCATGGTAATAATCGCTTTCATATCAAGGGTTTCGAACTGGCCAGGATGCATTGGGGGTAAAAAAAGACATTTGATCGACTCAATTAAATGAGAGTGTGGCGAGGGACATGAGATCAATCAAACTGCCCCAGACAGTATGACTGATGAGGTGTCACCTTTAGGGGAAATGTGGGGTAAGGGGGAGTGTGTGGCTCTGTGAAATATGCTAACTTTGGTCCCAGTTTCCAATTTGAGGAAGCTTAAATATAGTAATCGAAAATTACAAGCCTATAAATATTGCACAGCACATACATGTAGTAGTGATTAACTGGTAAACAAGAAAACTGCACTAGTCGTGGGTTCCATTTCTACCCGAATCACCTGTGGAGTTTTTCGCAGACACTCAGAAAGTATACAGTGATTCATTCTGACATATTATGTCAGTGTAGGGCAGAAATCAAATCAATTGGTTATATTCCCAACGCAAGAATTTCATTTAAAAAGGGGAAAAAATCAATAAATAAAAAATGGTAAACAACCATATATGTAAAACATAGATGATTTCTTCTCAGTTGATGTAATTTTAGATTAACCCAGCTGCACTTTAGTGGGAAGTTGCTGTAGAGGTCAAAATCAGTCAACTGCCTGTTTTGACTGTTGACCCTAATGTGCACATACATGTAGGGGCATTTTTGACCACCCTGAACAATACCAGACAATGCTTTTACCAGTCAAAAACAGTAAAAAAAATAAAAATTAAAACAGGTCAAAAACTCATTTTGACCTGTAAATGTACTTACTACATGTAAGGTTTGACAGTGTTTGACTTTTAAGTGCACTAGATATGCCTTGGCAAGTATATCAACATTTTGACTGATTTTGACCCTTGTAGTAGTAGGAGGGTTAAGTGCACTAGATATACCTTGGCAAGTATATCAACATTTTGACTGATTTTGACCCTTGTAGTAGTAGGGTTATGCACTAGATATACCTTGGCAAGTATATCAACATTTTGACTGATTTTGACCTTTGTAGTAGTAGGAGGGTTAAGTGCAATAGAGATACCGTGGCAAGTATATCAAGAGTTTGACTGTTTTTGACCCTTGTAGGAGGAGTGTTAAGTGAACTAGATATACCTTGGCAAGTATATCAACATTTTGACTGATTTTGACCCTTGTAGTAGTAGGAGGGTTATGCACTAGATATACCTTGGCAAGTATATCAACATTTTGACTGATTTTGACCCTTGTAGTAGTAGGAGGGTTAAGTGCATGATATACCTTGGCAAGTATATCAACATTTTGACTGATTTTGACCCTTGTAGTAGGAGGAGGGTTATGCACTAGATATACCTTGGCAAGTATATCAACATTTTGACTGATTTTGACCCTTGTAGTAGGAGGAGGGTTAAGTGCACTAGATATACCTTGGCAAGTATATCAACATTTTGACTGATTTTGACCCTTGTAGTAGTAGGAGGGTTATGCACTAGATATACCTTGGCAAGTATATCAACATTTTGACTGATTTTGACCCTTGTAGTAGTAGGAGGGTTAGTGCACTAGATATACCTTGGCAAGTATATCAACATTTTGACTGATTTTGACCCTTGTAGTAGTAGGAGGGTTATGCACTAGATATACCTTGGCAAGTATATCAACATTTTGACTGATTTTGACCCTTGTAGTAGTAGGAGGGTTAAGTGCACTAGATATACCTTGGCAAGTATATCAACATTTTGACTGATTTTGACCCTTGTAGTAGTAGGAGGTTATGCACTAGATATACCTTGGCAAGTATATCAACATTTTGACTGATTTGACCCTTGTAGTAGTAGGAGGGTTATGCACTAGATATACCTTGGCAAGTATATCAACATTTTGACTGATTTTGACCCTTGTAGTAGTAGGAGGGTTAAGTGCACCAGATATGCCTTGGCAAGTATATCAACATTTTGACTGATTTTGACCCAGTAGTAGGAGGGTTAAGTGCACTAGATATACCTTGGCAAGTATATCAACATTTTGACTGATTTTGACCCTTGTAGTAGTAGGAGGGTTAAGTGCACTAGATATACCTTAGCAAGTATATCAACATTTTGACTGATTTTGACCCTTGTAGTAGTAGGAGGGTTATGCACCAGATATACCTTGGCAAGTATATCAACATTTTGACTGATTTTGACCCTTGTAGTAGTAGGAGGGTTATGCACTAGATATACCTTGGCAAGTATATCAACATTTTGACTGATTTTGGACCCTTGTAGTAGTAGGAGGGTTATGCACTAGATATACCTGGCAAGTATATCAACATTTTGACTGATTTTGACCCTTGTAGTAGTAGGAGGGTTATGCACCAGATATACCTTGGCAAGTATATCAACATTTTGACTGATTTTGACCCTTGTAGTAGTAGGAGGGTTAAGTGCACTAGATATACCTTGGCAAGTATATCAACATTTTGACTGATTTTGACCCTTGTAGTAGTAGGAGGGTTATGCACTAGATATACCTTGCAAGTATATCAACATTTTGACTGATTTTGGACCCTTGTAGTAGTAGGAGGTTAAGTGCACTAGATATGCCTTGGCAAGTATATCAACATTTTGACTGATTTGACCCTTGTAGTAGTAGGAGGGTTAAGTGCACTAGATATGCCTTGGCAAGTATATCAACATTTTGACTGATTTTGACCCTTGTAGTAGTAGGAGGGTTAAGTGCACTAGATATGCCTTGGCAAGTATATCAACATTTTGACTGATTTTGACCCTTGTAGTAGTAGGAGGGTTATGCACTAGATATGCCTTGGCAAGTATATCAACATTTTGACTGATTTTGACCCTTGTAGTAGTAGGAGGGTTAAGTGCACTAGATATGCCTTGGCAAGTATATCAACATTTTGACTGATTTTGACCCTTGTAGTAGTAGGAGGGTTAAGTGCACTAGATATGCCTGGCAAGTATATCAACATTTTGACTGATTTTGACCCTGTAGTAGTAGGAGGGTTAAGTGCACTAGATATGCCTTGGCAAGTATATCAACATTTTGACTGATTTTGACCCTTGTAGTAGTAGGAGGGTTAAGTGCACTAGATATGCCTTGGCAAGTATATCAACATTTTGACTGAGTTTGACCCTTGTAGTAGTAGGAGGGTTAAGTGCACTAGATATGCCTTGGCAAGTATATCAACATTTTGACTGATTTTGACCCTTGTAGTAGTAGGAGGGTTAAGTGCACTAGATATGCCTTGGCAAGTATATCAACATTTTGACTGATTTTGACCCTTGTAGTAGTAGGAGGGTTAAGTGCACTAGATATGCCTTGGCAAGTATATCAACATTTTGACTGATTTTGACCCTTGTAGTAGTAGGAGGGTTAAGTGCACTAGATATGCCTTGGCAAGTATATCAACATTTTGACTGATTTTGACCCTTGTAGTAGGAGGAGGTTAAGTGCACTAGATATGCCTTGGCAAGTATATCAACATTTTGACTGATTTTGGACCCTTGTAGTAGTAGGAGGGTTATGCACTAGATATACCTTGGCAAGTATATCAACATTTTGACTGATTTTGACCCTTGTAGTAGTAGGAGGGTTATGCACTAGATATACCTTGGCAAGTATATCAACATTTTGACTGATTTTGACCCTTGTAGTAGGAGGGTTAAGTGCACTAGATATGCCTTGGCAAGTATATCAACATTTTGACTGATTTTGACCCTTGTAGTAGTAGGAGGGTTAAGTGCACTAGATATGCCTTGGCAAGTATATCAACATTTTGACTGATTTTGACCCTTGTAGTAGGAGGAGGGTTATGCACTAGATATGCCTTGGCAAGTATATCAACATTTTGACTGATTTTGACCCTTGTAGTAGTAGGAGGGTTAAGTGCACTAGATATGCCTTGGCAAGTATATCAACATTTTGACTGATTTTGACCCTTGTAGTAGTAGGAGGGTTAAGTGCACTAGATATGCCTTGGCAAGTATATCAACATTTTGACTGATTTTGACCCTTGTAGTAGTAGGAGGGTTAAGTGCACCAGATATGCCTTGGCAAGTATATCAACATTTTGACTGATTTTGACCCTTGTAGTAGGAGGAGGGTTATGCACTAGATATGCCTTGGCAAGTATATCAACATTTTGACTGATTTTGACCCTTGTAGTAGTAGGAGGGTTAAGTGCACTAGATATGCCTTGGCAAGTATATCAACATTTTGACTGATTTTGACCCTTGTAGTAGTAGGAGGGTTAAGTGCACTAGATATGCCTTTGGCAAGTATATCAACATTTTGACTGATTTTGACCCTTGTAGTAGTAGGAGGGTTAAGTGCACTAGATATGCCTTGGCAAGTATATCAACATTTTGACTGATTTTGACCCTTGTAGTAGTAGGAGGGTTAAGTGCACTAGATATGCCTTGGCAAGTATATCAACATTTTGACTGATTTTGACCCTTGTAGTAGTAGGAGGGTTATGCACTAGATATACCTTGGCAAGTATATCAACATTTTGACTGATTTTGACCCTTGTAGTAGGAGGAGGGTTAAGTGCACTAGATATACCTTGGCAAGTATATCAACATTTTGACTGATTTTGACCCTTGTAGTAGTAGGAGGGTTAAGTGCACTAGATATGCCTTGGCAAGTATATCAACATTTTGACTGATTTTGACCCTTGTAGTAGTAGGAGGGTTAAGTGCACTAGATATGCCTTGGCAAGTATATCAACATTTTGACTGATTTTGACCCTTGTAGTAGTAGGAGGGTTATGCACTAGATATACCTTGGCAAGTATATCAACATTTTGACTGATTTTGACCCTTGTAGTAGGAGGAGGGTTATGCACTAGATATACCTTGCAAGTATATCAACATTTGACTGATTTTGACCCTTGTAGTAGTAGGAGGGTTAAGTGCACTAGATATACCTTGGCAAGTATATCAACATTTTGACCGATTTTGACCCTTGTAGTAGTAGGAGGGTTAAGTGCACTAGATATACCTTGGCAAGTATATCAACATTTTGACCGATTTTGACCCTTGTAGTAGTAGGAGGGTTAAGTGCACTAGATATACCTTGGCAAGTATATCAACATTTTGACTGATTTTGACCCTTGTAGTAGTAGGAGGGTTAAGTGCACTAGATATACCTTGGCAAGTATATCAACATTTTGACTGATTTTGACCCTTGTAGTAGTAGGAGGGTTAAGTGCACTAGATATACCTTGGCAAGTATATCAATATTTTGACTGATTTTGACCCTTGTAGTAGTAGGAGGGTTAAGTGCACTAGATATGCCTTGGCAAGTATATCAACATTTTGACTGATTTTGACCCTTGTAGTAGTAGGAGGGTTAAGTGCACTAGATATGCCTTGGCAAGTATATCAACATTTTGACTGATTTTGACCCTTGTAGTAGTAGGAGGGTTAAGTGCACTAGATATGCCTTGGCAAGTATATCAACATTTTGACTGATTTTGACCCTTGTAGTAGTAGGAGGGTTAAGTGCACTAGATATGCAAGTATATCAACATTTTGACTGATTTTGACCCTTGTAGTAGTAGGAGGGTTAAGTGCACTAGATATGCCTTGGCAAGTATATCAACATTTTGACTGATTTTGACCCTTGTAGTAGTAGGAGGGTTAAGTGCACTAGATATGCCTTGGCAAGTATATCAACATTTTGACTGATTTTGACCCTTGTAGTAGTAGGAGGTCTATCCGCACTAGATATGCCTTGGCAAGTATATCAACATTTTGACTGATTTTGACCCTTGTAGTAGTAGGAGGGTTAAGTGCACTAGATATGCCTTGGCAAGTATATCAACATTTTGACTGATTTTGACCCTTGTAGTAGTAGGAGGGTTAAGTGCACTAGATATGCCTTGGCAAGTATATCAACATTTGGACGGATTTTGACCCTTGTAGTAGTAGGAGGGTTAAGTGCACTAGATATACCTTGGCAAGTATATCAACATTATGACTGATTTTGACCCTTGTAGTAGTAGGAGGGTTAAGTGCACCAGATATACCTTGGCAAGTATTTCAACATTGTGACTGATTTTGACCCTTGTAGTAGTAGGATGGTTATGCACTAGATATACCTGGCAAGTATATCAACATTTTGACTGATTTTGACCCTTGTAGTAGTAGGAGGGTTAAGTGCACTAGATATACCTTGGCAAGTATATCAACATTTTGACTGATTTTGACCCTTGTAGTAGTAGGAGGGTTAAGTGCACTAGATATACCTTGCAAGTATATCAACATTTTGACTGATTTTGACCCATGTAGTAGTAGGAGGGTTATGCACCAGATATACCTTGGCAAGTATATCAACATTTTGACTGATTTTGACCCTTGTAGTAGTAGGAGGGTTAAGTGCACTAGATATACCTTGGCAAGTATATCAACATTTTGACTGATTTTGACCCTTGTAGTAGTAGGAGGGTTAAGTGCACTAGATATGCCTTGGCAAGTATATCAACATTTTGACTGATTTTGACCCTTGTAGTAGTAGGAGGGTTAAGCACTAGATATGCCTTGGCAAGTATATCAACATTTTGACTGATTTTGACCCTTGTAGTAGTAGGAGGGTTAAGTGCACTAGATATGCCTTGGCAAGTATATCAACATTTTGACTGATTTTGACCCTTGTAGTAGTAGGAGGGTTAAGTGCACTAGATATGCCTTGGCAAGTATATCAACATTTTGACTGATTTTGACCCTTGTAGTAGTAGGAGGGTTAAGTGCACTAGATATGCCTTGGCAAGTATATCAACATTTTGACTGATTTTGACCCTTGTAGTAGTAGGAGGGTTAAGTGCACTAGATATGCCTTGGCAAGTATATCAACATTTTGACTGATTTTGACCCTTGTAGTAGTAGGAGGGTTAAGTGCACTAGATATGCCTTGGCAAGTATATCAACATTTTGACTGATTTTGACCCTTGTAGTAGTAGGAGGGTTAAGTGCACTAGATATGCCTTGGCAAGTATATCAACATTTTGACTGATTTTGACCCTTGTAGTAGTAGGAGGTTAAGTGCACTAGATATGCCTTGGCAAGTATATCAACATTTTGACTGATTTTGACCCTTGTAGTAGTAGGAGGGTTATGCACTAGATATGCCTTGGCAAGTATATCAACATTTTGACTGATTTTGACCCTTGTAGTAGTAGGAGGGTTAGTGCACTAGATATGCCTTGGCAAGTATATCAACATTTTGACTGATTTTGACCCTTGTAGTAGTAGGAGGGTTAAGTGCACTAGATATGCCTTTGGCAAGTATATCAACATTTTGACTGATTTTGACCCTGTAGTAGTAGGAGGGTTAAGTGCACTAGATATGCCTTGGCAAGTATATCAACATTTTGACTGATTTTGACCTTGTAGTAGTAGGAGGGTTAAGTGCACTAGATATGCCTTGGCAAGTATATCAACATTTTGACTGATTTTGACCCTTAGTAGTAGGAGGGTTAAGTGCACTAGATATACCTTGGCAAGTATATCAACATTTTGACTGATTTGACCCTTGTAGTAGTAGGAGGGTTATGCACTAGATATACCTTAGCAAGTATATCAACATTTTGACTGATTTTGACCCTTGTAGTAGTAGGAGGGTTATGCACCAGATATACCTTGGCAAGTATATCAACATTTTGACTGATTTTGACCCTTGTAGTAGTAGGAGGGTTATGCACTAGATATACCTTGGCAAGTATATCAACATTTTGACTGATTTTGACCCTTGTAGTAGTAGGAGGGTTATGCACTAGATATACCTTGGCAAGTATATCAACATTTTGACTGATTTTGACCCTTGTAGTAGTAGGAGGGTTATGCACTAGATATACCTTGGCAAGTATATCAACATTTTGACTGATTTTGACCCTTGTAGTAGTAGGAGGGTTAAGTGCACTAGATATGCCTTGGCAAGTATATCAACATTTTGACTGATTTTGACCCTTGTAGTAGTAGGAGGGTTAAGTGCACTAGATATGCCTTGGCAAGTATATCAACATTTTGACTGATTTTGACCCTTGTAGTAGTAGGAGGGTTAAGTGCACTAGATATGCCTTGGCAAGTATATCAACATTTTGACTGATTTTGACCCTTGTAGTAGTAGGAGGGTTAAGTGCACTAGATATGCCTTGGCAAGTATATCAACATTTTGACTGATTTTGACCCTTGTAGTAGTAGGAGGGTTAAGTGCACTAGATATGCCTTGGCAAGTATATCAACATTTTGACTGATTTTTGACCCTTGTAGTAGGAGGAGGTTAAGTGCACTAGATATGCCTTGGCAAGTATATCAACATTTTGACTGATTTTGACCCTTGTAGTAGTAGGAGGGTTAAGTGCACTAGATATGCCTTGGCAAGTATATCAACATTTTGACTGATTTTGACCCTTGTAGTAGTAGGAGGGTTAAGTGCACTAGATATACCTTGGCAAGTATATCAACATTTTGACTGATTTTGACCCTTGTAGTAGGAGGAGGGTTAAGTGCACTAGATATACCTTGGCAAGTATATCAACATTTTGACTGATTTTGACCCTTGTAGTAGTAGGAGGGTTAAGTGCACTAGATATACCTTGGCAAGTATATCAACATTTTGACTGATTTTGACCCTTGTAGTAGTAGGAGGGTTATGCACTAGATAGACCTTGGCAAGTATATCATCATTCTGACTGATTTTGACCCTTGTAGTAGTGGGAGGGTTATGTGCACTAGATATACCTTGGCAAGTATATCAACATTTTGACTGATTTTGACCCTTGTAGTAGTAGGAGGGTTATGCACTAGATATACCTTGGCAAGTATATCAACATTTTGACTGATTTTGACCCTTGTAGTAGGAGGAGGGTTAAGTGCACTAGATATACCTTGGCAAGTATATCAACATTTTGAATGATTTTGACCCTTAGTAGTAGGAGGGTTATGCACTAGATATACCTTGGCAAGTATATCAACATTTTGACTGATTTTGACCCTTGTAGTAGGAGGGTTAAGTGCACTAGATATACCTTGGCACGTATATCAACATTTTGACTGATTTTGACCCTTGTAGGAGGAGGGTTATGCACTAGATATACCTTGGCAAGTATATCAACATTTTGACTGATTTTGACCCTTGTAGTAGTAGGAGGGTTATGCACTAGATATACCTTGGCAAGTATATCAACATTTTGACTGATTTTGACCCTTGTAGTAGTAGGAGGGTTATGCACTAGATATACCTGGCAAGTATATCAACATTTTGACTGATTTTGACCCTTGTAGTAGTAGGAGGGTTATGCACTAGATATACCTTGGCAAGTATATCAACATTTTGACTGATTTTGGACCCTTGTAGTAGTAGGAGGGTTAAGTGCACTAGATATACCTGGGCAAGTATATCAACATTTTGACTGATTTTGACCCTTGTAGTAGGAGGGTTAAGTGCACTAGATATGCCTTGGCAAGTATATCAACATTTTGACTGATTTTGACCCTGTAGTAGTAGGAGGGTTAGTGCACTAGATATGCCTTGGCAAGTATATCAACATTTTGACTGATTTTGACCCTTGTAGTAGTAGGAGGGGTTAAGTGCACTAGATATGCCTTGGCAAGTATATCAACATTTTGACTGATTTTGACCCTTGTAGTAGTAGGAGGGTTAAGTGCACTAGATATGCTTGGCAAGTATATCAACATTTTGACTGATTTTGACCCTTGTAGTAGGAGGGTTAAGTGCACTAGATATGCCTTGGCAAGTATATCAACATTTTGACTGATTTTGACCCTTGTAGTAGGAGGAGGGTTATGCACTAGATATACCTCGGCAAGTATATCAACATTTTGACTGATTTTGACCCTTGTAGTAGTAGGAGGGTTAAGTGCACTAGATATACCTTGGCAAGTATATCAACATTTTGACTGATTTTGACCCTTGTAGTAGTAGGAGGGTTAAGTGCACTAGATATACCTTGGCAAGTATATCAACATTTTGACTGATTTTGACCCTTGTAGTAGGAGGAGGGTTAAGTGCACTAGATATGCCTTGGCAAGTATATCAACATTTTGACTGATTTTGACCCTTGTAGTAGTAGGAGGGTTAAGTGCACTAGATATACCTTGGCAAGTATATCAACATTTTGACTGATTTTGACCCTTGTAGTAGGAGGAGGGTTAAGTGCACTAGATATGCCTTGGCAAGTATATCAACATTTTGACTGATTTTGACCCTTGTAGTAGTAGGAGGGTTAAGTGCACTAGATATACCTTGGCAAGTATATCAACATTTTGACTGATTTTGACCCTTGTAGTAGTAGGAGGGTTATTTGCACTAGATATACCTTGGCGAGTATATCAACATTTTGACTGATTTTGACCCTTGTAGTAGTAGGAGGGTTAAGTGCACTAGATATACCGGCAAGTATATCAACATTTTGACTGATTTTGACCCTTGTAGTAGTAGGAGGGTTAAGTGCACTAGATATACCTTGGCAAGTATATCAACATTTTGACTGATTTTGACCCTTGTAGTAGGAGGAGGGTTAAGTGCACTAGATATGCCTTGGCAAGTATATCAACATTTTGACTGATTTTGACCCTTGTAGTAGTAGGAGGGTTAAGTGCACTAGATATACCTTGGCAAGTATATCAACATTTTGACTGATTTTGACCCTTGTAGTAGGAGGAGGGTTAAGTGCACTAGATATGCCTTGGCAAGTATATCAACATTTTGACTGATTTTGACCCTTGTAGTAGTAGGAGGGTTAAGTGCACTAGATATACCTTGGCAAGTATATCAACATTTTGACTGATTTTGACCCTTGTAGTAGTAGGAGGGTTAAGTGCACTAGATATACCTTGGCAAGTATATCAACATTTTGACTGATTTTGACCCTTGTAGTAGTAGTAGTAGGTGGGTTAATGCTGAAGAAGAAATTGTGTTTGTAGTGTGTTATAAAGCACATACGTTGTGTATGTGAACTGTGAACTGTAATCTAGGAATCGTTTTTCAAATATTTCATAAGATACTCGGTGATTAGACACTGAACTTTGGTCAGGTACATTCATTTCGTTCCATCTAGTTTTCAAGAAATCGTTGTGTGCCCGGAAGAAGGACGTAACAAAAGTGTGACTGGCAAAAGGTCGTCTAAAGCAATTAATGTGCAAAATTGTGTTTCAAGAAAACTGAGTGTGAAAGTTTAGTTGTTTTTCTGCCATTTATAAGTCATTGTTGGAAAGTTAAATTCCGCATGGGAATGGGAAAAACATGTCTTGGGAGTAATTCTAACAACAGATATGCCCTACAGTTATTGCCCTACTTTTTTTCAAAGGAACCATTTTATTGCTTTTGACGTTCTGCTGGGACAAAAATATACACACACGACAAAATATACTATCAGACTAATCTGTGAAAGTTGCATCACAATTGACGGTCATGTTTTTTGAGGAAACAACGAAAACTGTTACACGTTTGTTTTAGGTTTTTATTTTTTACAAAAATTTGCCGAATAGCAACCTTCGGTATAATCATAACAGTTCACCCTTTTCTCTAAGATGATCCGTACATGTACCAACTTCCACTAGGTAAGTTTATATACTACTCAAAACAATTCAGGGAACACCGGAATAATCTCAGTTAAAGCAAAATCATTTATTTCAGATAAACACAATGTTTCACAGAATTGATGAGAAACAACTGCACAATGAAACAGATGATAAAGGATGCATGTAGTGATTACACATTTCATGGCATGACTATTGAAAGAGAGAGGGGGGTTGCAAATGAAAATCCCGGTTCATGGAACATTTCAAACCTATTTGATGTTAAAAATCCGGTGTTTTCTAAATTGTTTTGAGTAGTATAGATAACAATTTGTTAATTGGATAATCTGGTGACTACCAATGTTGTATCTTCCCTTTTAAAAAAAGGAAAAAAAAAGGTCCTGGCCAAAAAATAAATTGAGAGCACCTTAGATGATTTGAGGGACATTATGCGTCACTGTAATCACCATCCGCTCATCACTATGACTCCACAGGTAAATCAATCAGTGAAATTCTGGAATATATTAGTAACAGCGAACAGGGACTGTCAGGAGGTTTTGACTTTCCGAAGATGAATCAAGCGAATGATTGGTCAAATTCCATCAAAGTTAAGTAGCACAGCCCCCATCCCCCCCCCCAACCTTCTGAACTTTGACGGAGTTGTTACACCTTGCCTATTGCCGAGTTTCATTGGTTGGGCTATAGGCGATGTAACCTCTGTTGTGACGCGGTCACGTTTTCTATTTTGGTTTAGACATGACATAACAGGTCACACCGTCTCATTGATCTCCATCATCACTATTATGGAGATCAACGCATTGTTCACAGACGATGTGACGTCACGCCTAATCCAAAACGTGCCGTGCAGAAACATGCCGTGGAGAAACGTGCCGTGCAGAAATGTGCTGTTTTGATTAAGGCGTGACATCGCACTGTCTATACAGTTCTAAATCCATCAAATTCCATCAAATCCAGATACTAGATTTGAATAGAGATGATAGTGTTAAGATTAAATAAAGTTATGATTAGCAGGACACTTTATAAAAAAAAACATATTAAAAAAAATTTATAAAAATATTCTTTCATGTAGTTAGCTTTCTTTTTCTCCTAATTTTGTTTTACACAATTCATAAAAGTTCCTACGCCACACAGCTAAGCCCCTGCCACAAGAAAGCTTATACCTTACACCCTATGTACAAATCCCATAATATGGGCAATCCCATGGTTACTCACGTTACATTTTTGAGATATTAGGCCCACTCTTAATGCCATCATTTCCTTACTTATATATTTCACTCATCAGATTTCTCACAGTCGTTGCATTATACCCAGACCATACTAAGCACAAAATAATAATTTCAGAAATGTAATGTGAGTAGCCGTGGTGATCAAATTATTTAAACGCTTGCTTGGTATAAATTTGTCAGAACCATACTTAATTCAAGAAAAATTACTTTCACCGCAGATTGACTACTTTATTTCAGCAAACATCCTGTGAAATTATTCTGCTCGTGATTTCATAATAAACAAATGTGAATTTTTTCAAATAGTTTCTTCTCGTTGGAGCATTACCACCTATGGAAGAGAACACTGCCCTCTTGTGAGACTACAATTGTCAACATTCAGAATGTAGAGTCATTCCAGAACTCATCAGAAATATCTGGGCAGCAGCTCTTTGGAATGACTCTTTATTAAAGACTTACCAGAGAAGCGAATAGCGTTAATTGGAGTGCTTTGCTCAGCTACTTCTATCTTCACCTTGACTGTGGTCGGTGGTGTTGCATCCATTGGATATTCTTTCATTAGCGACCTGAAAAAACAAAAACCCACTCGAGCCTAAAAACACAGTGGTGTACTGTAGGTAAATGAACCCAGTCCAGTAAAACAAAGGGGTGTACTGTGGGTAAATGAACCCAGTCTAGTAAAACACAGGGGTGTACTGTGGGTGAATGAACCCAGTCTAGTGAAACACAGGGGTGTACTGTGGGTGAATGAACCCAGTCTAGTGAAACACAGGGGTGTACTGTGGGTGAATGAACCCAGTCTAGTGAAACACAGGGGTGTACTGTGGGTAAATGAACCCAGTCTAGTGAAACACAGGGGTGTACTGTGGGTGAATGAACCCAGTCTAGTGAAACACAGGGGTGTACTGTGGGTAAATGAACCCAGTCTAGTGAAACACAGGGGTGTACTGTGGGTGAATGAACCCAGTCTAGTGAAACACAGGGGTGTACTGTGGGTGAATGAACCCAGTCTAGTGAAACACAGGGGTGTACTGTGGGTAAATGAACCCAGTCTAGTGAAACACAGGGGTGTACTGTGGGTGAATGAACCCAGTCTAGTGAAACACAGGGGTGTACTGTGGGTAAATGAACCCAGTCTAGTAAAACACAGGGGTGTACTGTGGGTGAATGAACCCAGTCTAGTGAAACACAGGGGTGTACTGTGGGTGAATGAACCCAGTCTAGTGAAACACAGGGGTGTACTGTGGGTGAATGAACCCAGTCTAGTGAAACACAGGGGTGTACTGTGGGTGAATGAACCCAGTCTAGTGAAACACAGGGGTGTACTGTGGGTGAATGAACCCAGTCTAGTGAAACACACGGGTGTGTTAGTTTATGGCATAAACCGAGGACGTAAAACAAAAGGGAACAATGGATCCTCGGTTAGAGTTATTGTTTGCAAATGTCCTCGCTTGAAAAACATGTACAAATCAAATGGGAGATGCCTAAAAACAGTTCCAGTCCAATAACAAAGGGAACAAAAGAGGGGAACAATAGAAGGTCCTCTTTTTACACTATAAACAAACAGGACGAGATTTACCTTACAGCAGATCCTCCTTTCTCTTTCTTTCTTGATCCTGTCTTACTCGTGCCTGTCTTCGGAGAAAACATCTTAGCTCTACAAATAGTATAAAACCAGACATTGAATGAGGAAATGAAAGTTTGTTACACTGTCTTCGCCACAGAATAAAGGCGTGGCCACAGGGAATAAAGGCGTGGCCACAGGGAATAAAGGCGTGGCCACAGGGAATAAAGGCGTGGTCACAGTGAATTAAGGCATGGTCACAGGAATAAAGGCCATGGCGGATAAAGACGTAGCCACAGCAGATAAAGGTGTGGCCACAAGGGATAAAGGCGTGGCCACGGGTGATAATGGAAATACCCCAAATATTTTCATTTTAAACTAATTGTTTCCCTTTCTTCAACTCCAGTAAAACAGCATGAGAAAAAATGCCAGAAAAACACAGGCGATATATTTTCAAAATGTACTAGGAAGATGACCATTAGGATTTTCACCTTGGTGCTGATGTGTATCCTGATGACTTGACCTTGGTCTTGAAGGTCAGCGCCTGATCTTGTACTCCTGAGCTGGACGGTTTCATTATTGTCTTGCCTCCCTGTTTGGCCTTAGTGTTCAGAGCTTCCTTGGGCTTAGCTATCATCTCGGACCGTAAGATGGACTTTTCACTCAGCGGTACACTGGGAAATTTAGAAAAGATGCAGGATTCGTAAATAAGACAAGATGTTGTATAGTGAGAGGATTAATCAAGAATTAGTTTACAGTGAATGAGAACAGTTGCTAGCTGCCATTTACCTCATGCAAGCTATACCAGGGTTTTTAGTCCCATCTTTGGGGTGAACAGACCTCCCAACATTCATTTTTCAAAAATAGTACTTTCTTCAAGCCAGTAGTCATTGTGTCGCGTGTCGCAATGCACACAGAGAAAGGTATGGTCAAATCTTACATGGTTAACCGCCTTTTAATTGTACAACGTGCAACGCAGCATCGTGTGTAACGTATACAACACGTGTGTGTACAGTCTGCATACATATCGTGTGTACAGAAGCCATGCTTCCACAGATTATCAGTTTGCACGCACGCACGTCGTCTACTAGTATTCAGAAACTAGTTGACAGTCCCTCCTTTGCCCTTCAGAGATCGAACGTATTACAGTGAATGCGATTATGCGGACCGCACGACCGGGAACAACAGACCACACAGGAATAGACTGTGTTAAGTCTCGCCCATGAGACTTGCACGGCCTATGGCGCGAGAAATTTAAAAAATAACAAATTAAAAAGATTTTTAAAAAAACCTTTAAAAACGGCATTGTCAAAGATCATACAAATGAAGAATAAAATCGTAAAAGCGTAAAATGGGTGAAAAATCGTAAAAAGGACGCCAAAATCGTACATGTTGGGAGGTCTGGGTGAATAAAATCCATCTTTGTCAGGATTTGGTGAAACCCTTGTTCCATGAATAAAATGCTGTCATCCGACACTATGAATCCACTAGTGGGGTAAGACACCTTTATTTCCCTTCCATCAAAATCTTAGAAGAATTAGTATCCAAAAAACCGTTCCAAAATGACTTTCCTATTTACTATTTATTTTGTTCAATGACAGAAAGATGTTAGAGATTTCAGTGTCCCAAAAAGCTTTCCAATTATTACTTTCCTATTTTACCATTAATTTTGCTCAATGTTAAAAATATTATAGGTTTTAGTGTCCCCCAATAACTTTCCAATTATTACTTTCCTATTTACTCAATGACAGAAAAAGCTGTGTTTTTTTTATACCTGGATATTACTGTGATCTGATCAGAATCTCCATCTCCTCCGGTGGCCAAATCCTCATTTCTTGAAGGCTCGATAGAAAGACGGTCCACCAAAGCTGGAAGAGATGAGCTTGACTTGGTCAGAGGAGTCTTCAACCGAATCGCATCCACCGCATTCTCAAAAAGACTGCCTATGATGCACCACGTCTACATAGGAATATACAAGAGAGATGAGACTGATTTTAGATGAAAATAAAAACAGCATTTCTTCATTAACCCTCCTACTACAAGGGTCAAAATCAGTCAAAATGTTGATATACTTGCCAAAGTATATCTAGTGCACTTAAAAGTCAAACACTGTCAAACCTTACGTGTATTAAGTACATTTACAGGTCAAAATAAGTCGACCGTTTTTGACTGGTAAAAACATTGTCTGGTATTGTTCAGGGTGGTCAAAATGACAGTAAAAACCAGTCAAAAATGCCCCTGTGTGCAAATTTGGGTCAACAGTCAAAACAGGCAGTTGACTGGTTTTGACCACGATAGCTACTTGCCACTAAAGTGCAGCAATAGTAGGAGGGTTAAAATTAATTACAGGATAACACTGTATATGATTACAGTACACACACCTCACCAAGCAATAAACAATCCTTCCCACCAAAACAAGCAACCCATCCAGCAAGTATATAAAGACACTGCATCAATTCGAACCGTGCATGAGCCGTTGAGGGCACATGTTGTTAGACCACTGTGGGCAAAAGGGCAGCGATATATAGCGCGTTGAGTTTGGCATATTTTGCAGTTGAAGTGCGTACGTGCGGAATATCTCCTGTGATCATTGGCTGGTAGAAGTACACGCGCGCTTAGTACCATAACATACGCACCATAACATACCAAAGTCTACACACAATGCTCATATGACGCAAAAGTGGCTATCATCAAGACACTGGGTGCAAATTCACCGCTAGAGGGCTACGATGTGCACTGAGCAAATAGCAGTCCAGCATCCTCCTGAAGATGAACAGAGCACACTGTTTGAAACATCAAGAACTATCCTCACTACCGGTTTTTTTCACAACCACATCGCTTCTTCCAAGAACAGATTATTACACATGGTATTACCTGTATGCATAATTGTCTTATCCTACCCACCCTACAAAGCTTCAAATCACGTTTTCATACAGTACTAAATCCAATCTCTGTACTATGTTTTGGGTTGAGCAAAACCAAACAAATTTAAGGGAGGATGGCCAAAGTCATGGTACAGCCAAGCCTTTGAGAAGCCCGGCCAGGCCTGGGCTACCTGGCCTCCTAATCTGTCTTTTGTGACTCCTAATCCTGTAACAATACAGTACCTGCCAATCAACATAACCTGGGCTTCTGGAGGGCCTAGCCCCAGCCAAGTAGACCTCAGTATACTGGCTGCAGTTGGGAACAAAAGACAGCTGAAGTGTCAGTCAAGTCTGCATTAACAATAAGAGCTATGTGAGATCTATTCATTAGTAAAGGGTCTTTTGTGCTCAGCTAGGGGACTATACAGGGTGTCCCCATAAAAAGTATACCGAGATCAAAATTACTGTAATGGCAAAACTACTTTATATATGGGAAAGAGAAATATATCTCTAGAAAGGGTAGAATGTCCTCTTTGTAATGGTATACAGCTTGTGATGTTATTGACACAGGTGAGTGAACAAATTAGACAGATGTTAAGGGTACTGAAAGCAGGACTGTGACAAGTTTGCATATTTGAACAACAAATCTCAACCATGCAAGTGTGCAGAATACCAAATGCCTTTGTTTTTTCAACACATTCTTGAAAACAAGGAATGTACCTAAAACAATGTAATCTGCTTTGTTTTCGCCACTTACCTCAAAAAGTTTAATGTGCAGGTTTTTAAAATGCTTTTTGGACCTTTGTTATTCAAATATGCAAACTTGTCACAGTCCTGCTTTCAGTACCCTTAACATCTGTCTAATTTGTTCACTCATCTGTGTCAATAACATCACAAGCTGTATACCATTGCAAAGAGGACATTCTGCCCTTTCTAGAGATATATTTCTCTTTCCCATATATAAAGTAGTTTTGCCATTACAGTAATTTTTATCTCGGTATACTTTTTATGGGGACACCCTGTATAGGCCCATAGGCCTGGGCAAAGGCTGGGCCTGGCTGGGCTTCTCAAAGGCTTGGCTGATGTACCATGACTTTGGCCCTCCTCCCTAAGTATAAATGGTAAATTTATTCGCATGAATCCCTGCTGTCACTACACTTGATACAAAAGGTAGATCATCGGGTGAAGAAAAAGTTCAATTGTTTAATGAATTATTTTTTAATAAACATGCATGGGTAGCAATATATTTACCTGATTAATATCATCTGCTGTCTGGGCAAAAGCAAAAGAACCGGAAATAGTGATGTAATGTTGGTCAGCGCCTGAAGGAATGGGTTCTGTTCAATACAAGAAAGAGGAGAGGAATAGACTTCTAAGACATTCAAATTATGGAAGGAAGGACTGCGAACTAATGGTCAGATTTCACCAAAAACAAATCTTACATGAATTAGACTGTTTAAATTAGATGCATATGTTTGTATTGCTATTTCTCCATTAATATTCTCTTTATTTCGTTTATATGCAGCACACTATTTTCCCTGTAAAGAGGGAAGTAAATCACTTTCAAATGAGATATTTCACAACGTAATTAACCAAAAAATTAATCAGCAAAATTAACCAAAATTCATAGGTGCCATTATTTCATCAGTACCAAATGCATTCAGTAGTCATAAACTCATTCATTCCTTTATTGATCTTTACACATGCCCCGATCATTCATAATGCAAACCTAACTTATTTAAAAGGGATTTACTTTCTTTCTTCCAGGAAAAGAACATGGTACAAATTAAAACTAATTAATTAAATTAAATTAATTAAATTAATATTTACTAAAATAACAAGCTTGACTTAAAAGTAAAAAGTGCCAAAATTAGTTCATGAAGGGACCCACCAAAATTAATTTTGGCACACATTTACAGTAAAACCATGCTTCTCACGATTATTCTAATTTTAAAGCATTTGTTTTTACTTTCCCAGAAATTGCCGTTAAAATAACGAAAATTATGGGCGATACATCTTTAAGATTTTCATCCAATTAAAATAAACAATGAAAACCCTAACCTACCTTGAAAGTCTAGAAATAATGCCAGTTCGTAGCTATGTACATTGACGTGTATCAGTGCCCCAGGAGTTCCAATTATGAGCATTGGAGCCTCGTCTAATAATTCCCTGCAAGTCCAAAACAAATATTAGATAGTTCATGGTAGGGTAGGGCTGTGCGTTTTCGGATATTTTTGGAACCGGATACCCGAAATCAGGAAACTTCGGATACCCGGATACCCGCTTTCATTTTTGTTGAAAACATGCCTCCGGTGGTGTACAAATACATGTACTGGTAAATGGTAACAAATTTACTTTTATAATAGAGGACACCATACTATCGCTCTTTTCTTTATTGCATCTGATGAAGTAGCTGTAGCTACGAAAGCTTATGCCTATTTTTAAGTTTAGTGCTACCATTTATATATATATATCTTATTCTACCTGACTAACACGGCTGCATACAGATCTTTATTGGAGTGTAATCTCTTGAATTTAAAGATAATTGTCTGTACAAGTGCATTGTTCAAGAGTCACAGATTTCTGTTTGCACCGCTCAAATGTTAAGTCCGAATTTTAAAAAGTCATTTACGGGTAATTAGAACCGAAAAATGGAACCGGGTAATGACCATTTCGGTCGGGTATCCGGATATCTGGATACCCGGCACAGCCCTATGGTAGGGGTGACGATATTGAATTTTTTTGACAGTCGTTTACCGACAGCCATGATATCAGCGATATCATTTTTTTTTCTTATAAAGTGTACGAGCATGTCATCACAGAGTTGTTCGACCCAGGTTTGGACTTCAGTGAGATGAGCAAGTTGCTGGATCATGTGAAGATGACAACAAGATCAAGATCCACATAACAATGATAAAACAGTCTGGCGATGCGCATTTCTTATGAGGAGGTGATTACCAAAATGGCCATGTCACAAGCATGCTGGTGATCTGTGAGGTAGGTCTACAAGGTCTATAGCAACAAAGTGAAAGAAAGAGACACTTACTCCATCAGTGACTCATCAGGCATAAGGGACGGAAGCGTCTTCTGCTTGCCTCTATCATCAGATGGATCTAGTGATGAGGTAGTTGTGGTGTAATGTAACCCTAGAATCGCCTCCCCGGCTTCTGACGAGAAGTCATAATCGTTCCGCTCCTCTCCCTCATCCGATGGTTGGTCGTCAGGTCTCTTCCAAGATGGATGACTGCTGATGGTTCGGGGACCTTTTTGGCGTGGAAGGGAGAAAGGTGAACTGTGTTACTCAACCTCATAAATATTTATCGATGATGTTATACAAATAACTCACCATGTCAGGATTGCGGCATGAGGTACAAATCCATGCGGCCCGAGGTACAAACCCATGCGGACCGAGGTACAAACCCATGAGGCCTGAGGTACAACCCCCATGCGGCCTGAGGTACGGTGGTTTGTTTGAATTCATAGTATTCCTGGACTAGTTTAGCATCCAGACTACCAACCTTTAAAGTGAACACTGCAATGACGTTTATCTGTGGTACCAGACTAAAAGATGATCCCAACTCAATGTGTGTATTGAGTGGAGGGGTGCAATACGAGCGTTTGTAGACAAAATGCATGAACGTGCATACGGAATCTTCAATACAACATACCCTTTTCAGCACTGTTTCGTTGCCTTTCCTTAGACTCCCTCTGTGACTGTAGCATCTTGGCTATGTCTAGCTGGTGGAGACAGCGAAATCCATTGCCTTCCCTCATATCATAAACTCTGATCTGATGGTCATCGGAGAAAAAAAAATGCTTCTAAATTTATCTCTCACCCTTTCAGCTTGATTTTACATTGATTTTTGAATTCCAGGTTAGAATCCTGCCTGTGTCACCTGTGCAGTTTTCTTTTCGCAGACACTCAGGAAAGCACCGAGTATACAGCTTTCATACATACATCAGTGTAAGGGAAAACAAACAAATCTGATTTGCTTTTTTACAATTAAATTTGTTCTGCAATCAACAAAGTTAACGATTTTTTGAAGGATTTATCATTATGGTATGCTACAAGCTACATTGCTGGTAGCATCTAAGTTTCATTACCAGAATGATATAATAATAATTACCTGGCCGTCAGATGATCCCACAGCAAAGTGTTCGCAGTTTGGGTTCATGGCCAGGTTAAGAAACGGGGATGCTAAAAGGAAACAAAAACATACAGAATATTTAATTGATCACAAACACTGTTTGTACCTTCCGCAATTCATTGTAATGGCTGTGCTGATATCATTTCAGCTGTCAAACTTGAGAGAAAAACGTCAGGCACAAGCAGTGCTTACCATTAAAGGGACAATATCATCAGGATCAGAGCAGACTTTGAACAGGGCATGGAATCGGTGTCCTAGTTTAAGATGGAACACAGTGACTGAAAATTACTGGCTCATTTATGCAGCAGCAACGGTTATATGACCTTATCATGTGGGGTATTATTTTCAGTCACTGAGTTAATCTAAAAGTGAACAGTGATCACACCCCAAAAAAAAAAAACTTATGATGCTCACTTGTCAACCAGTGAAAAGCCAAAGGCCATGACTGATTTCGGCCACTCTTGTGTGGAACACACAGTACGGGAACCAGTCTGAGCTTTCCTCCAAGGTCACTGACATTAATTTTTAACTGGTATCCTGATATCTGACAAATGTTTAATACACATGGATGCATTGTTTCCGGCTAAGCTTATAGAGTTCTATATATCTAGAGCATAAAACCTTAAACTGCAGGTTTTTATTCTGGTAGTTTACCAACCAGAGAAAATGTTTAATCTGCCCAAGCATACATTACAATGTATGTGAAGCGCTGATGAGATCGCAGGAAGAGTATAAGCATACATTACAATGTATGTGAAGCGCTGATGAGATCGCAAGAAGAGTATAAGCATACATTACAATGTATGTGAAGCGCTGATGAGATCGCAGGAAGAGTATAAGCATACATTACAATGTATGTGAAGCGCTGATGAGATCGCAGGAAGAGTATAAGCATACATTACAATGTATGTGAAGCGCTGATGAGATCGCAGGAAGAGTATAAGCATATATTACAATGTATGTGAAGCGCTGATGAGATCGCAGGAAGAGTATAAGCATATATTACAATGTATGTGAAGCGCTGATGAGATCGCAGGAAGAGTATAAGCATACATTACAATGTATGTGAAGCGCTGATGAGATCGCAGGAAGAGTATAAGCATACATTACAATGTATGTGAAGCGCTGATGAGATCGCAGGAAGAGTATAAGCATACATTACAATGTATGTGAAGCACTGATGAGATCGCAGGAAGAGTATAAGCATACATTACAATGTATGTGAAGCACTGATGAGATCGCAGGAAGAGTATAAGCATATATTGCAATGTATGTGAAGCGCTGATGAGATCGCAGGAAGAGTATAAGCATATATTGCAATGTATGTGAAGCACTGATGAGATCGCAGGAAGAGTATAAGCATACATTGCAATGTATGTGAAGCGCTGATGAGATCGCAGGAAGAGTATAAGCATATATTGCAATGTATGTGAAGCGCTGATGAGATCGCAGGAAGAGTATAAGCATATATTACAATGTATGTGAAGCACTGATGAGATCGCAGGAAGAGTATAAGCATACATTGCAATGTATGTGAAGCGCTGATGAGATCGCAGGAAGAGTATAAGCATACATTGCAATGTATGTGAAGCGCTGATGAGATCGCAGGAAGAGTATAAGCATATATTACAATGTATGTGAAGCACTGATGAGATCGCAGGAAGAGTATAAGCCAGGATTTGGAAATAGAGCGTCAAAATTTGATATTCTTTGAAAAACAGGGTGTCCAAAAGTTAAACAATTGAAACAGGGTGTCCATTTAGCAAACAGGGCATCCAAAAGACAGCCAGGGGTTTTGCTGGCTGACACTATGGTCTCAGGTCATACCGGTGCCTGAACGACAAGTTGGGCAAATGTTTTACCTGATATTATACTGGACTGGTAAACTAGACATCCTCTTGTGATGTCCCATACCTGTGAGTGATAAACAAGGATTGCAGTTATGTGCCTGATAGAAAATGAAGGAGATTTCATGTACATGAATGTTGTGCACTACCCGTGTATGTGCTTAACACTAACCCCCTAGGTATTCTGGCTAGGAACCTTCTTTAACACTAACCCCCTAGGTATTCTGGCTAGGAACCTTCTTTAACACTAACCCCCTAGGTATTCTGGCTAGGAACCTTCTTTAACACTAACCCCCTAGGTATTCTGGCTAGGAACCTTCTTTAACACTAACCCCCTAGGTATTCTGGCCAGGAACCTTCTTTAACCCTAACCCCCTAGGTATTCTGACTAGGAACCTTCTTTAACACTAACCCCCTAGGTATTCTGGCTAGGAACCTTCTTTAACCCTAACCCCCTAGGTATTCTGGCCAGGAACCTTCTTTAACCCTAACCCCCTAGGTATTCTGGCTAGGAACCTTCTTTAACCCAAACCCCCTAGGTATTCTGGCTAGGAACCTTCTTTATAAACCCTAACCCCCTAGGTATTCTGGCTAGGAACCTTCTTTAACCCTAACTCCCTATGTATTCTGGCTAGGAACCTTCTTTAACCCAAACCCCCTAGGTATTCTGGCTAGGAACCTTCTTTAACCCTAACCCCCTAGGTATTCTGGCTAGGAACCTTCTTTAACACTAACCCCCTAGGTATTCTGGCTAGGAACCTTCTTTAACCCTAACCCCCTAGGTATTCTGGCCAGCAACCTTCCTGAATCCTCCAAAATCCTCCAGTGCACTTTTTGGAAACATGCCCTTATCTTCAAAATGCACCGTGCATTTTCGTTGACCTTTCATATTCAGCCACTTATGGCCTGCACTTCTTGCCAGGTAGTAATTTTAGAGGCATTTGAAGAGGTGAAAGTACCAGTTTCCAACAGTGCTGAATTTTCCCCAAAAAAGTGCCCCTTGGAGGATTTATCAGGATATGGGGGTGGTTAGAGTTAAACATAATACCATCAGATACACATTTTCAGATTTTTCCCCCTCATAAAACATAATAAGTAATATGAGTAAGGTTTGCAGTAGCAGTAAACAATCTATTACTATTACTATTACTATTACTATTACTATTACTATTACTATTACTATTACTATTACTATTACTATTACTATTACTATTACTATTACTATTACTATTACTATTATTATTATTATTTACAAGAAGAAGATTCACCTATTATCATTTCTTGCAGCCAGGAATTTACCCCCACCCCCACCCCCACCCCCAGCAACATCAAGATTTATAAGGTGAAGACATGGAGCTCATTTCATAGTGCTGCAAACTGGGAAGCAAATGGTTATTGCGGATCAATGCTAGACATAAGCAAGTTTCACCAGAATGCGTGCACGTTTACCATGGATTCATACTGTTGAATCAATCACTTGCTAACAATAACCACCGGCAATTAAGTATGGTTTTTTTCCCTAACAGTAGGCTTAAAGGAACAGTATCATCACGATCAACAGGGCATGGAATCACAGTGCTGCTTTTAGATGAACTCAGTGACTGAAAATAATAGTCCACATGATAAGGTCATATTACCGTTGCTGCCGCATAAATGTGGCAGTAATTTTCATTCACTGTGTTCATCTTAAACTAGGACACCGATTCCATGCCCTGTTGAAAGTCTGCTCTGATCGTGACGATGGTGTCCCTTTAATGGTAAGCACTGCTACATGTATGTATGAAATGAAAAACGTCAGGCACTTGGCAATTGGCCGTGACAGTTATCACCTTAAAGGTACGGTCTTCTGATATGGATACTACAGTGGATAAATGGTGTGGAGAAAACTCAGCACATGTCACTGTAGCTGTGTGGCCCTCTAGTGTTGTGTCTAATCTTTCTCTCTGTATATAAAGTAGCCAACACACACATATATATGACATGTTATAGGCATTATTATCTGAAGAGGGCATGTCAAGAGCTTAGCAAGTAAACTGTTTGTTAAGGCAATAACAGTTTGTCGCGCAGTCTTTATCGCAGATTAATGACCAGTTTTGGGCGTGGTCACAGGTGATAAGGACCGCACAGAACTGTTATTCCCATTCATAAATGCCCGTATCGATTTCGTTTTCAAAATGTAAAAAAAAAAATGTAATTTTTGTTGAATAAAGCCAAATAGAAATGGGAAAATTCACAAAACACTTCCAAAGTACATGAGTGATGAGTCAGGTGCGTGATTCCAATCTTCGTCACTCTGATTGGTTCAAATCCGCGTCGTGCATCGCACAAAACAGATGCACATGTGCTGCTCTGATTTTGATAAGCCATGTCTTTATCATCCGTTAATACACCCCCACGTGATTACATTTTGTCCAATCAGATTGTCTAAACTGTCTTGGGCTTTTATGAATGCAGGATCAAGACCTCGGGGTTGTGGCCACGATCAATAAAGGACTGAGCCGAATGCAAGGTTCTTTTAATAATATCCTGCAATTAAGACAGTACAACAATCTTGTATGCTCATTTGATTGCATAGGACACTAGTCTTTACCAGCAATTAATGCATCCTCATGGGATCACGTCACTGTATGGGCATTTATTCATTCTTATTCTGAATGTTAAAACCGAGTCCTGTTTGTAAGCTAAATGGTAAAATTTGCCTCCACGGAAAAATGCCACCCAATTTTTTTTGACGTGATAGTGTTTTTCTGAAGGACGTTGGCTACATACCTCCGAGTCCAGAATGAGAACCTCACAGCCCCTGCACACGGCGACCAAAGAATCATCAGGGCTAAAGCTACAGTGTTCAATGTTGCCCAAACACTGCCCGATAATTTGGCCTCTGATCTGACGACCTTTGAACCGAACAAAGTAGAGATTTATCAGTCATGGTCATGAATTCTCTCAGTATTAACTTCAGTTTCTCTCAGTATATTCACTTCAGTTTTGTACAATACCCACTCCACTCCCCCCCCCCCCCACCACCACCACCACCCTAAAAAAATAATACAGCAACAACGTGTAAGCTTTCTGCCTCATGTCACCCCCAAAAATGAAACATTTTGTGACATTTTTGGGAAAGACATTTCACCACCTCTCTCTCAAATTTGAATCCGCCATTATGGTCAACATTCGGTAGCATATTTTGACTATCCACTTGGATAGGGTTTCAACTGGTCTGCAACCATTTTTAGGTAGCATTTTGCACGCCGGACCCTCTAAATGTAATAATAATTTATAATAATAAAAAATACGTCTCTCATTTCTGGTCAACACATGGCTTCAAAATTTGTGGCTTTTCATAAATGATTCTTTTTCTGGCAACAACATCAAATGTATGTGAAATATTTCAAGGGATGTTTGATACCATCATCAACTTTACACCAAGTGAGTTTTATGTAAAACTGTCATCGTTTTATGTTTTTCGATAACACCAAAAGTGTATATAAGGGAGTTCTAACCCTAACTATCCCGAATCCTCCACAATCCTTCTCCTGGTTTTTGCCTGATTTTGATGGATTCAGTACTCCACAGTATAGCCCAAAGAATAGAGCATGTAGCCATGTGTACCAAATCCATCAAACTCCACCGGCTGCTTTTGTTGGATTCAGTACTCCACAGTATAGCCCAGCGAATAGAGCATGTAGCCATGTGTACCAAATCCATCAAACTCCACCGGCTGCTTTTGGTGGATTCAGTACTCCACAGTATAGCCCCAGTGAATAGAGCATGTAGCCATGTGTACCAAATCCATCAAACTCCACCGGCTGCTTTTGGTGGATTCAGTACTCCACAGTATAGCCCCAGTGAATAGAGCATGTAGCCATGTGTACCAAATCCATCAAACTCCACCGGCTGCTTTTTGTTGGATTCAGGACTGTGTATAGCCAAGCCACGGATGCTTTCCATTTGCTACTGTACCAATTCCATCAAACTCCACCGGCTGCTTTTGTTGGATTCAGGACTGTGTATAGCCAAGCCATGGATGCTTTGCATTTGCCACTGTACCAATTCCATCAAAGCCCAACAATTGGGGTACCTTTTTTACTGCATGTTGATGGATTTTGGTGGAATTGGGATAGTTTCTAGCAAAAAAAATGCCTTTGGAGTTAGAGTCAATGACCAAACAGACTGCATACCTTCATCATAGGTCGTCCTTGCCTTTTCTACATTCCATACAATGATGTAATCATGAGCTGCCGAGCATAATAGGGTCGGGGTGTGTTGATGCCCAAACTGAAGACAGCTTATTCTTGCCTTGTGTGCTTCCAAAATAAGTGGCTGCAATTCAAAGGCATTGGCTTAAGAAATGTTAAACTTAAACTTAATTAAAACATAAAAACACTGGTATTTATTTATTTTTTTGAGCGGGGGGAGGAGGGTTATGTGTTCTAAACAAAACTCATGGCATGGTGAAAAAAATTCCAGGATTGAATTGGGGGGAATTGATGATTTTAAAAAGTCTGTTTAATAACACTATATTTTCTCATGGCATGGCAAAAAAACCTTGGTAATTTTGGTACATCAACTTTTTTTAAAGTCTCTCAGTTTCATGAAGATTCAACTTTGACCTTGGTTGGTACGCTAGCTCACAAGCCTCAAAGCGTGACATCAGATCTTCGGCACAATCTATCCAATGAAATCTCTTGAATGGTACTTGGTACTTGGTATTATAATCCCATTACAGCTCAATGTGAGCTAAACTGGTATGTTGTGCGAAAGTGACGTCGACGGCTAGTTGGATAAACAAAGGATAAAAGATGCACTATTTTACAAGGTACACCCAGAGCATGTCTCTATCCTCTATTGGATAAAGACAGGGGACCAGTCTAACCATCAGCCTAATCCTACCATGAGGCGGGATAATCTTAGAATTATTCCCATGTTTATAGTATTGTATGTCAGGTTTCTGTACCTTGGAGGCCAGACTCTGCAGAGACCAAATCCCAACGGATTTGTCGACAGGTAATGCCAGGTAGATCCCATTGCATCCAAGCTGGAGGTGTGACGGAGCGAATGGTGTGCTCAGTGTACTATGGTGTATTGCCGTCATTCTCAATCACACTGTGTGCCCTCAACAGCATGCATAATAAATGACAAGAATCAGGATAGGAGTCTGTAGACAAAATACAGCACTAAGTTATACAAGCTTTACTCAAGTACTTTCTGGGGTAGTCCGAATGCCTCTTCCGTTCACAGTCTCTTATTTTTAGAATAATGTTGTAATTGTCGCTGCAACGGTCAGAGCATGGCTCCTACACCACATGCTAAATAACATGTTGAGCAAATTCTCCAACTCGTAAACCTATGATTTCTCCCTTCCAGAAAAATCTTTTATGTTAAGGTTAAACTTAAAGCAGAAAGATTTTTCTGGAAGGGAGAAATCATATAACGTTAGGTCTACGAGTTAGAGAATTTGCTCAACATGAAGGCTGCGCGTTTTCGGTTATTTCAGAAACCGGATACCTGTTTATTGTAAATCTTTGGATACCCGGGTACCCGGGTACCCGTAAACAATTTTGTAAAAACACATAAATAATGCCAAATGTATAAAATAACCAAAATGAACACAAGATTCTCTTGTTTTATTAGAGTCATAATAAATGTGGACTTACTGTAAATGTAATAATTTTCCGCCTAAAACGACTTAAGCATCCCCATTCCACACACACATTTTGTTAACAAAAAATCAGAGACTTCCATTTGCGTGGCTTAACCCTCCTATGACTGCAAGGGTCAAAATCAATCAAAATGTTGGTATACATACCAAGGTATATCCTGTGCACTTAAAAGTCAAACACTGTCAAACTGAGTCGACCATTTTTGACTGGTAAAAGCATTGTCTTGTGTTTTTCAGGGTGGTCAAAATGACAGTAAAACCAGTCAAAAATGCCCCTGTGTGCACATTTGGGTCAACAGTCAAAACAGGCAGTTGACTGATTTTGACCTCTATAGCTACTTGCCACTAAAGTGCAGCTATAGTAGGAGGGTTAAATGTTCAGTCGAAATTTTAAAATGTCATTTATGGGTAACTGGAACTGAAAAATGGAACCGGGTAATGATATTTTCGTTCGGGTATCCGGATACCCGGCCAACCCTTACTCAACATTCAAAGAAGACATTCCCAGTGACGTTCACAGCGACCATTATGATATTATTCTAAAAATGGGAGACTGTGAACGGATGAACCACTCACAGCACATTCCCCATCTAACGTAACAAGTCAAAACACTCAATTGAAATATGCTCAAGCACATGTGTGCAAAAAAAATTCAACAGTCCACACAATTGTTAATATTTTCCTCAACAAAGACAAATAAAAAACATTCATGGTAAAGTTTGCCTTAATTTACATGCACGATGATACAAAAAAAGAGGGCAAATGGCCAACCCACCTGCATGAATTCGCCAAAGGCAAACAAAGCAGAAACTGCCGAGCAAGACATCCCCCAGGTGCCCAGACGTACATTAGGCCTACTCATTCATGTCATTAGACTAGAGTGACTCGTGTCCGTAAATAGGGCAACTCAAACAAATCAATCCATTTTTCTTCATTTATAGCATGTCATCTCAAAACAGCATTTGGGATTACATGTATGAAGTTGCATCAATATAAAAAAATAAAGCTTTACATAAAATTAAATTGTAAATTTTGTAAAAAGTCAGCGACAACATTTTTTGTACAACAAGACTTACACATTCAAACTTCTGCCATTTCTACCGCTCTATAAACTTTCATCACATACGTACGGAGGCCACTAAAGGGCATTACATTTTGCCAACATATTATGTTGGTTTTTCCTGCAGAGCAGTTGGGGGAGGGGGCGGGCTGGCCATCCACTCACTTGTTGGCAAAATAGTGTCTGTCGGTAAATTCACCAACTTGGTATTTCTGAACTTATTTGTCTGCTAAACACTGGCATATCAAAACAAATTAAAAATAAATAAATAAATAAACAAGAGAAACAAAGTACATAAAGTGTTGCTTTATGGGTTGGGGTGGAACCTCCAGCCAGGCATGCATGCAAAAACTGAGTGCAAAATATAATTGGCACCCCCTTGATGTGAAGTTGGTACCAACAACATCCTGTCTGAAGACTGAAGTGATCTAATTTCAGAGAACACACGGACAAAATAAACACATTTACAAAAAGTTGCCGAACGGCACCTTTTGCTTACAGTATTTTTCTTGAAAACAAAAATGGTTAATGCTCGGCTCTCTTTTCTCTTGACTTTCAGTTCGCATTGAGCAGGATGATCGTCAGTGTGACAGCTCAAAATGAATATAGGCTATCACGATATGGATGGTGTACATTTTTAAGCGGTCTTGTACCTTTAATGGTGCGACTGCGTGCATTTACTCAAAAGACCCCAGTCTAATCAGTGAGAAGATGTGTGGTGCATGAAGAACTTGAATACTAAAATATGAACACTGTATACAAATAAACAGCACCATATCTAGTATCTTGATGATGTGGTCCAAACAGAAGCTGTGGTGGTTATGACCACAAGACAATGCAACTTCTTAGATGGTGTATCATAAACTTTTAAGGGTCAAGCGAGGGCGCAATATAAAATAAGGGTATGTCAAATCTACCTGTCACATCACAGTAGGTAGAGGCCTAGATTCAAAGAAAGTAGCGCTACCTATATACTCGCAGAAGCCAGTGTTTTGCCAATGCTGTACCTTCCTTTTAATTACACAACTAAACAACAGGACTATATGGCAGTATGGTAATCTTTTAAATTTTTATTTAAGGGTATATGAAATAGGAATTTTCTTCTTAACACGTCGGTAACCACGTAGTCTTGGTTCAAGACTGTGTTTGTATGTTTTGATACACGATCCGTCGCCACGCGCTGCACGATGGCACTCCACGAACCGCTCGTGCGTGACAGCGGTTCGTGTGTGTTAGTGGCATCTTGCGGCGCGTGCGGCGCAGCAACAGATCGTGTATCAAAAACATACAAACACATTCTTGAACCAAGACTAGTATCAATGTAGTCTTTTTCAAAGCGCACGCGGCAACCCGGAACAAAACAGTGCCCGAAAAAAAGACCAAGCACGCGATCGCGAGTGCGTGCCGAAGCTGCCTCGGGTGCACTGATCTATACTAGCCTCACTGGATAGGAGATGGGCGCTGATTGGCCTATAAAAAGTTGAAGTAACCGGCCGCCATGTTGGTTCCCCCAAAAGGTCAAGAGTTAAATGCCATGTTAGCATACAGACAATAACAACAACTGGTTCAGCAGCTCTCGGCATTGTCGGTCGGATAGCAGTAAACCTGTCCCGGGCCATCACGCATGCGCCTTCTTTCTTGGGGGAACAAAGATGGCGAACAGTGAGCTCCTATCCAGTTGGTATAGAGATCAGTGCTCGGGCGGCGATTTTTTTCTGCAAACAAGAATTGCCATCCCACAATATTTCAGCCAATCACATGGCACGTTATTTAAGATGACGAATATGTATAAGATATCTGATTGGCTGAAATATCGCGGGATGACAATTCTTGTTTGCAGAAAAAAATGCGCTCGGGCGTAGACTGATCCCCTAAGGACGCGCCTTCATTATTTTCAAGGAAGCTTAAAAACTAGCGTAGGCCTAAATAAATCGTTTTATTAATTGATTTGTCATTATAGTTTATTAGTCTGATATCACTGTCTAGTGTTTCATGTTCATATCCTGGCAAAGGAAAAGCATTATGCTTCACTATTTTCCTACGTCATGTTGGTTTTATTGTTGTCATCATATTGTCAACAAGGAAACAAATAATTCTTGGTTTGACAGTAAATAAGTAAATCAATTACAACTGTTCTCACAAAATGAGAAATATGTTATCTTACAGCATCTGTTTTCCTTTCCTCTAGAAAAAATAGCGATATTGATGAATAAACTGCGGGAAATTGATGGTAAAATAGCGAAAAACACGGGCGATACATCTTTAACACTGTTCCATTGTATATAATCTTTCTATTGCAAGCGAGAAATTACCTCATTCCCGCGGCTGGTACGTGCCTTTTTACTGGCTGGCACGTGCACTCTACCCATTTTGGCGTATTACTCGTTTGAAACCAGCGTTCAAATCATATTTCTTGGTGTTACCCACAATAAAACTAATTAACAGCTTTATCATGCTGATGCAGGTGCTAATGTTTGAGCCTATCGTGCATACCCCCCCCCCCCCCCCATTGTGTCTTCATTGAGTCCAGGAATCTTAGGATTTCTTTAGAGGATTTCGGGTCCAGGTCCGTCAACAATAGCGTGTTGGTGTAAAGGGATTTATTTGGTGAAGCACTCTGCATGCAGCCTATCCAGCGTGGTATATAATAAAATGGGAGAAACAAGAAATCAAGCGTGCAGAGGGTGATAAAAGGGGAAGTCCCATTTCATCCATGAAAAATAGCGTTGAAAAGACGGCCTTGTACCAGTCTGAGCCTAAAAAACAACTTTGAATACAGCATTTTTTTTATTAGTCTAGATCAGAAATTGCGAAACTGAAAGGAGTTTATAATGTTATTGCGACACAGACTTATCAGAACTCGTTTGAAGTATATGGGCCTACTTCCCTTGGCGCACAGGGTAAGTTGCTAGCATACTTTAAAACTAATTGAGTATAATTATAAGACAAATAAATAAATGCTGTCGTATAGCGGTGCTATTTAAACTACTGGAAAACTCACAGTTTCAATTAAATGGAGTTGAACTTTAGGTAAAATGTATGTGCATCCATACTTTTTGAGAAAAGCAAGCAATTAAGCGTGCAGAGGGTGGTACCATTTCATCATCCTGAAACAAATAACATTGAAAAGACGGCATTGTAAGTAGTCTAAGCCTGAACACAGCTTTGAATACATCATGTTTTTAGTCTCGACCTAGTATCTTGACCTGACTTTATAGACTTCTCATTGGTATTTAAATTTCAGAAGTTGCGAAACTGAAAGGTGCTTATATTATTGCGACACTAGACTTCTCAAATCAGAACTCGTTTGAAGTATATGGGCCTACTTCCCTTGGCATACAGGGTAAGTTGCCAGCATACTTGAAAATACTTAAATACCAATTAGGTAATTATCAATTAATTTTAAGACAAAGGTCGTCGCAGCTATATAGCTATATACCATTGGTAAACTCATAGTTTCAGTTAAAGAGAGGTTGAACTAAAATGTTGAGGTAAAATGTAACTGCTTTGGCTTACTTGATTGGAATCAAACTTTCAATATTGTATAAAAACCAACCTGTGAAATTTTCAGCTCATGTTGTGTCGTTAAAAAAAGAAAAATAATGAAAATGCATTAAAATTTTACTATAATTATTTTTTGACTGTTTGTTAAAGGAAGGTCCGTTTTATGAGGCAAGGTTTTTACTTCGTGGTAGTTTTAGTTGTAAATGTGTAATTTGTATGTACTGTTGACTGTCTTTTGAAGATCGTTTGCGGTGACACCATATAATGCTCTTTTAAGTATAGTAAGTGGTTCTGAAAAGAACCAGTTGGTTACAACTCGACGTTTCGATTAGTATGCTCTGATCGTCTTCAGGAGAATGTTTTTTGCTGGGACCCATGGGAGCCAGTTGGAAAAAGAAATGAAATGAATCAATCAATAAATAAGTACACTCTTAAAACTAAAGTGTTGAATATACCATTATAAGAGTTCAGTGAGTGACAACACATTATAAAGTTAGATTCAACTCAAAGAAAGTGTTGAATTAACACAGAGTCAAGTTAAGTCTAACTTTATAAATGTTAATTCAACAGTTTCAAATTTGAATCAGTCATGCTTCCCCATATTGACACAGCATGTCAGGTGGAATAACTTCTCAGGATGTCATATACCACTTCCATCAAAAGCTAATTACCAATGGTGTATGACCATAACACCCTACTCATATAAGTTGAGTACACTAGTATGACTATGATTATGGTTACAGTATACTCGTCAGATAACTGCTGCAGCATAACTGATAATACCACCATGCGACACACGGGAGGGATGTTAATCTGGCTCATAGTTGACCTTGTTCTTCTCATGGAGGTCAGCAGAAATATTAAAGCAGGTGAGTTGGATGTAAAGGCCTAATTATAGGTTTTTCAAGCAAAAAACCTTTTGTTCATTTTGATTTACACGCATTCAAATTCGTGCATCTGTTAATCGTCCAATCGATCTAGGGATAATTATTTTGTTGATGTTCTTGTTTTTAATTTCATATCTATGCACGAATGATTTTTTCCCTGTCATTCACAACTTCGAATTCGTTCAATTCCTTCTACTTAATTTTTTGGCGTTTGTTGGCATACCGTACCGTTATGTTATCCTGTTCAGACAAAGATCTGCCAATGGAGAAGGGCAAATCACAAATTAAAGTGTAAAATGGCGCTTTTATTTTGGTGTTTTGTTTTTGTTTGTTATTGTTATTGTTTTTTGTTGTTGTTGCCCCAAGCTCAGTGTTAATGAAAACCTCTCTTTGGTCGGCTGCGGCGTTAATTGGTGTTTTAACATCTACGGTGCATGGAGTTGGTGTCATTTAAGAAGATGTCCACTTTCCACACATGTTTTGCTTTTGTTAATAAATCTAGAAAGTACGAAACTTCCAGCTTCGAAACTTTATGACATTGTAGATTTTGATCAATATATATAGACCATGTGACTTGTTTACATACCGTATTACGGGCCTTTACAGTACCAGGGTAATTTCCCGCCAGGCAAAAGTGTGTGTATTTGTATGCAGAGTTTGTACATTTTGTAACTTCTCATAACATGAAGGTTTTTTTAAATTTGAGATGAATAAGTTCTTGAGATAAAATGTTTGTAAATCAAGAATGTTTCTTGTGATATCTCAAAATATCAGATTGAGTGGTTTCTTGTCATAGACCAGTGTACATTTTGTGTCTGGCGCAGTTTGTCCTTTGGGGCTCTTTTGTAAACGTATGTTGACACAAAATTAATATTAAAACAAATCTAAAAAATGTTTGATTTTCTGCAAACGGCGTCAGTAACGACTAAGGATGGTATCCGCATTCAAATTTCCATTCTATTATGAAATTTTAACAAAAATGTGTTGATTTTGTGTGTGATATATTTCTTTTCTGTGTATTGTGTTTTGTGTCCCATGATTTATTCGAATATTATTATTAATAGTGGCGATACTTGGGGTGGGGAAGGGGGAGGGCCTGGGCCAATTTTCCCTGATTACGATATTTTAACAAAGTGCACTGTGATAGCTAATTTAGGCAATATTTAATGTTATCACGACGCAGCCATCTTGTTTTCCTTAAACCTTCAGTCAAGGCGCACGCGGTAACACGGAACACGACCCTCTAATGGGCCCCAAATCTTTGTTTTTCAGGGGGAAATGAGAGCATACAAATTATGATAAACAGCTCTGCGCATGAATTTCTCACTATTTAGTTTGGGGTGCATCC
Organism: Zoroaster sp. YZ-2022; assembly: GCA_029582265.1. Lineage (NCBI taxonomy): Eukaryota > Metazoa > Echinodermata > Asteroidea > Forcipulatida > Zoroasteridae > Zoroaster > Zoroaster sp. YZ-2022. The sequence continues at coordinate 4,901,843 of CM055821.1, read as the reverse complement.
ATAACTTAAGGTATACAGTCTGTGTATGCCCCCCCCCCCCCCCTCAAGGTCGGATTTATACCGGGGAAATTTAAATCCAGCAATAGGGACTATTATTCATGTAATGTCAAGCAGATTTCAGTTGGTCCTTACAAAGCGTTTTAATGGTAGCATTTTCAACCATCTTCTTAAAAATCATGTAGCTGATTTTGCACTTATTACGGATAATGAGAATGGGACCATTTATGCGGGAAGGATGAGTCAGAGTCTAGCCGACTTAGCACCCCTACCCCTCAGTGGTGTTGTGCGCCCGTTCGCTGTTGACTACGACCCGGTGGAAAACATGGTTTACTGGACCGACATAGACAGTCAGCCGTCTGCGCAGATCGCCCGGGCACATCTTGACGGTAGCAACCAAATGACAATTGTAAATGACCTCCATGGTAAGTTAGGCCTATGCCGTTGTAGCTAGAGGTGGGTAAAGGGTATGCAGATCTGGAAGTGCCATCCGACTTGTTGAGATCCCGAAATTTATCTCAGGATGACGACATCATCAACGTAAGATGACGACATCCCGAAATAATTTATCTTGGGATGTCAACATCCTGAAACTAGAATGTCGTCATCCCGAGATAATTTATCTCGGGATCTCACCAAGTCGGCAACTCGCCAAATAATAACACGAAAGAATTAAGTTGACATCACAAACGTAAAAACTACATGATTATCTGAAATAATTTTGCACGATAATTGGCTAGTTTTGTGTATTCGGATTTGGTTTATTTGTTTTAAAAGAAAAGGCAATTAAATTTACATCGAGTGAATGAGAAACACATCATGGTATTAATGACCATTTTTGTCTCCAAGAAGGATGAACACGACACAAATCACTAAATTGAATAATCGATCGCTTTTTACTATACTTGGCAGTATAATCTATGATGAAAGCGAGATCTATTTGTCGTTTTCTGTATCGTTCACCTGGGTATCAATATGCTAGAATATATATATATATAGCTATATGCCTTAATCGATCCAGTTCTAGTTCATCTTATTTCACACAGCTCCAGTCGGATTGGCGCTGGATCTTGTATCAAGGATGCTGTACTGGACAGATGAAAGACTTGGACACGTAGGACGAATATCTATGGATGGATCTGGGCGTAAAGAGATAATCGTTGAAAATATCGACCAGCCCAGAACCATTGTAACTTACCATGACCATGGGTAAGTGGAGGACAGGTGCCCTTATCACTTAATGCAGTGAGGGATACAATGGAATCCTTGGTGTGAATTCTTGCTTGTAATAAATAAAGATAAACGAAGCCAACAACACAGCGTTTTAGATTATCTTCTAGTCAAGTATTGGTCCAAGAAAAATAACATTTGCTAATTATTTCCAGGCACATCTACTGGGTAGATATCGAAAACAATGGAACGATTGAGAGAGCAGACCTTGACGGGAGCAATAGAATAGCCATTGTCGAAGAAGATATGATGGCTCCAAATGGTATCACAATAGATTATGAAGGTAAACATGTGTATTCGTGGATAACACTTTAGACATCACCAACAGGCCGCTATACAGACACTTTCCAGCACCACCACCTTCGACTTACATTGCCATTACGCCTATATAGCCCATTAATAGGGCAAATTGTCGGAACATCCCTTCGCATGCATAGGGGTAAGTCCCAGAGATATGGGATATAATATACCCTCACTCCATTGTCCACAAGATCATCCTCGCAACATTTGCGGTCCAGTAGGCCTAATACAAAATAATTGAACAAACTCCCAAGTAGCTCCCGTGATATCCTTGGCCCTACTCATTAAAACCTTCCATGTCATTGACCTGGAAATGGATCCACAGGTGACAGGCTCACTGTGCAAGACAGACCCAGTATCGAGGGCAGAAATTTCCTTACATGAATTCCATCTGATGCAGTTTCCAGTCGGATTCTCTCTGATGGGATAAGCAAAATGCTTAGCCTTATAGGCTATGAACGCATACATTTTGTTTGATTCTTTTTCTTTTCTTGATAATTTTCTTTAGCAAACCATCTGTACTGGACCGATATATTATTGGAAACAATCGAGCAGAGCGACCTATCAGGCAACAACCGAAGAGTTGTGATAGACCTCTCTGAGTCGGGCGAATTCCAACCATTTGATTTAGTCATATACGACGATCACGTGATTTGGACTGACTGGGGTTACGTGGTTATTTTTCGAGTGGCTACGAGTGGCAGAGGATTTGATTATTATACTCCAGATGTACGATTCCAACGAGCTACTGGAATCCACATACAAATAGGTTTGTAACTAGAGATTGGTGTTTGTATTGACAAACACAGGTGTTCGGGAGGAAATAAATGTCAAATTGGGGTCAACTTTGTTTAAATATTTTTTGACAATTAACGATCTGTACAATGGTGCAAAGATTGTGAATTTACCTCTTGTGGATGATTTTTTTTAATATTAAACTTTGACTTCCGGTTTGGACAGGAAGTAAAGGTCAAATTGGGGTCACCTTTTTGTAAATATTTTTTGACAATTAACGATCAGTACAATGGTGCAAGAAATTTAATTTACCTCTTGTGGTTGTTGAGATATGATTTTTTTTTTAAATATTAAACTTTGACTTCCAGTTTGGACAGGAAGTAAAGGTCAAATTGGGGTCACCTTTTTGTAAATATTTTTCGACAATTAACAATCTATACAATGGTGCAAAAATGTCAATTTACCTTGTTATCGACAAACACTGCACGTCTAGTTTTATTTTTTTGTTTGTTTTTTTTAAATTTAATTGTACTTGTATCTTAGTTATTGAAACCAACGCTTGCAATAATGTATATTATTCTAATCGTCAATTATTTTCTGTATTCACAATTTCGCCACGTTGTCTACTGTTTAATTCTTGAACTGTTTTTTCCCACTGTGTTTGTTAGTCTTTGTAATATTGCATGTGTCAAGGCATGCCTTCCACAAGCTTTGGCTTTTCCTTTGGTTATGCTCCCATTCCCACTTTTCTCCTAAACCGTCCTTGTTAAAACATGGTTAATTATTGTTGGAATGAAAATAAATGTCATAAACTTAAATAAAAGGAATGCAGTATTTCTATAGAAATACTGCATTTGTTGTAGGTAACTTCAAAAACGTTTTAAATAAAATATATCATGGACCATTTTAGTATTCATTTCCTTTTATTTAAGTTTATGACATTTATAGAAATACTGCATTTGTTGTAGGTAACTTCAAAAACGTTTTAAATAGGCCTAAAATTTACATACTGATGATCAGTGTATTTTTGGAACATTTGGAAATCTATTATACCTTCCTTTTGTTATAATCATTGTTTCAACATAAACATGTAAAATATACATGACACTTGTACATTTATGGAATTATATGAGTGTTTGAAATAATAACATCAGATTTCAATTTTTGTTTTGAGCTGATCAACATTTTGTGTGGTGAAATACGTAAACGACTTTGCCTTTTCCTTATCATGTTTAAAGGTTTGCCTTCTTTCTTGCAGAAGACAACTTTTGTGATAGTTCCCCGTGCGCCAATGGAGGTACTTGTGATGACGTCATCAATGGATTTACTTGTCAGTGTCTTCACCCATACCAAGGAATCACGTGTTCAGAAGGTATGCAACTATCTTACGTCTACATTGAAATACGTCACTGGATAATTCCCTGTTTAAAAAAGAGGGTCTTTCTCACCCTCCTACTAATTAGCTGAACTTCAGTGGCAAGTAGCTATAGTGGTCCAAATCAGTCAACTGCCTGTTTGACTGTTGACCCAAATGTGCACACAGGAGCATTTTTGACTGGTTTGTACTGTCATTTTGACCACCCTCAACAATACAAGACAATCCTTTTACCAGTTACTGACTGATTTTGACCCTCGCGCTCCTATATAGTAGGGTTAATGACTTTTAAAAGGCAACATTCAGTTATAAGTCAGTACTTACTACCTGATTGCGTCACGATGTGAAGTCATGAATATAATGACATGTTAATGATATTATGATCACAGGTCTTTTCACAGTTCAACATTCTCGAGGGCGCCATAATATGAGCTTAAAGCCTCCTTATATTGGTAATCTTGAAAACAAATGATCAGATGTTAACATGAAACTTACTTGGTGTAAAGTTGATGATAATATCAAATATCCCTTGAAATAGTTCTGTCTGATGTACTATCATTGTAGTAACATTAAACAAAATAATTTCGCATATGAATTTTCGACTTCAAAATATGCTGACACTTTTATTGGTTTTTATACATATCCCTAATTGATTCGTGTATGGATGGATGCTTCCCCCAAACATGTAACTGGCTTTGAATAATTGTATGCACGTTTTCATACATATTAGAAGGTTGTCTCATTTATCTAAATGTATATATATGCCACCCTTTATGTGACTCTGTAACCAAACAATTCAAAGATCTGTTGTCAGTAAAGATATTTGAACCTCTCCCAAATAGGACAACTGGTTCATTTTAAATGGCACAGAATCATTTTAAAATAATTAGGGTTTTCCCATGTTTCAACATCGCATTTATTTCTATAAGCCTATTCAACAAGTATTTTTAGATTGCGTTTTGGTGATTACAAAATCTCATACTTACTTTTTGTTAATACTACTAGTTGCTGGCTGTGTTCTTCCTCATGATCCATCTGATGTTATCAACATCGAACCAGTCCATGCTGTTTATCTGCCGGGTGAGGGGGTCGAATTCGGCTGCCCAGACGGATATCGTTTCAGAGGGTCCGTTTTGTGGTTTTGTCTGTCCGACTTCACCTGGTCGCAAAACCAAGCCGAATGCATCCCTGAAGGTATATTATCACTTACGGAATTTGTTGATATTCATCTTTATCTCCCTCTAAATTATTTTCATATTGCACAATTCTTTGAATGTTTTGTTTATCTTATTTTCAATGCCAACCTAAGTTGCGTTAAATAATGATTAGAAAGGTTTTAGTCTCCCGACTGGGAACTAATGATTTAATGTTATTAAAAATAATAAAACATCTTATCTATTTGTATATTAATTTTAAATAAACCAAATATCAATTATTAGCATTGTATTTTAGGCTGCTGTCTTATTGCTTAAACTATTTACCTTAAACATTTCGCTTTCAAACTTTTCATTCATAATAATTTTTTATATTCGTAAAAATGTCTTGTATAATACTTTTAATAATGTTTAGTTTGGGTTGGGAATATCCAACTAAGCCTCTCCCTGTCCTGTTTCTGCATCTTTTTCCTCCCCCTTGCCCACCTTGACTTTCTCGTGACTGTCCTCGCCCCTGAGCCATCTTATTATCCTCATCTTCATCCTCCCCAATTAATATTCAATTTAGTCCACATTGACCTGCTTATCATACTCCCAACCCGAGATCACTTTGTCGTCATCATCTTCATCCTCTTTCTTGTCCAATTGTTCTTTATTTTTGTCCTCATTGTCGATCGTTATCCCCTCCCAACTCCAGCTCACCTTATCGTCCTCAACTCTTTCTTGTTCAGTTGTTATTACTGTTATAGTCCTCATTGGCCTTATCTTCACCTAACCCCAGTGCACTTCATTGTCCTCATCTTCTTCCTCTTTCTTGTTCAATTATTCTTCCTTTTATAGTCCTCATTGACCTCCTTATCCTCACTCAACTTCAACTTACCTTGTCGTCCTCATATTTATCCTTTCCCTCCTCCAAGTGTTTTTCTTTGTCGTCCTCATCTTCATCCTCTTCCTCTCCCCTCATGGAGTGTCGTGGCCGAGCGGTCTAGCGCACCGAACTCAAGTTCTGGTGTTGCCAGCAGCAGGGTGTGAGTTCGAGCCCCGGTCGTGACACTTGTGTCCTTGAGCAAGGTACTTAACCATAATTGCTTCGTCCTTCGGATGGGACGTAAAGCCGTAGGTCCCGTGTGTTGTGTAATGCACGTAAAAAAGAATGCGCCTTGAGCACCACTTAGTTGGTGGATACGTGCGCTATATAAGTCCACACATTATTATTATTATTATTATGGTCCTCATCCTCCTCTTCCTTATTGTACTCCTTGTCCTCTTTCACCTCATGTTCTTTATCGTCATACAGGTTCTCCTCTAACCCTCACCTGTCCTTTTATCACCTTATTTGTAGCTACCTTTTCATTCTCCTCGTCCTGCTGATGCTTATATCCCTCAATTATATTTCTCCAGACCCATGTGTAAGCACCCCATGTATGAATGGAGGTACGTGCATTGCTTCGCTTCCATGGTTCACTTGCCAATGCCGTAGCGGATATAGAGGCCAAACCTGTGAAATCAGTAAATATATTATTATTTATGTTTTGTTTGCAGTATTATTTTTGGTAAATCGTTTACCCTTAAAGTGAGGCATAGTTGTCAAGATTATTATTGAAGTATTCAAAATGTTATTATGTTTCTTCTTTTGGTAAATATTTAATATTTTTAAGAAAGCGAACATTATTAGAAGGAGATTGTGAACAGCCTTTTTTCAGAATTTTTTTTAACCGTTTATACAAATATTTGTTATTATACTGTATGTATAGAATTTTTAGATTAAATTCCCAATTTGTAAGTTTTATATTTCCCTTTCACTGACTGTAATTTTTCCTATCAGATGTGTATAACTGCCTGCTTCCACCCATATCAAACCATGTAACGTTGACCGAGACAAAATCCCATTTTCTACCGGGAGAAGAAGTTACTTTCATCTGCGATAACGATTATCTCATCAAGGGCTCAATGGACCACTCAGCACGTCTCGTCTGCCTTGAAGATGGTACATGGTCCGGTAGTGGTAAACCGGTGGAGTGCATTCTGAAGGAACAGGAAGATGTACACGAACCCGTCAATTGTAGGTTTAATTGTTACCCTGGTATTTTTGGTCAATAGACAGCTGTCAATTAAATTCCCTGATTGATCAAAAAGATAAGTTGAGTGGCCGCATGTGCACTGAGCATGAAACACGCATAATAACGGTGTCATTATCAAGCTTGGGCGATAACACGATAATATCGAATATCGCGATACCTTTTTTTATTCGTTTACGATATTGAGAACTTTTTATATTATCGAGATATCGGCAAATCGCGATTTAAAAAATCGCCATTGTGAGTCAAGTCAGAAATTCCATGGAAACACAATTAGAACAGTCTTTTCAGCTTTTGGAAGTGAGAAACAAAAGCGAACTACTTCAGAAGTACATTATACGCTCTACAAACGAATTTGTGATTTATTGTGACGCTTGTAGAGGGGTACATACCTGTGGTTATCGGCTCTAAAGCAATCATGCGTGAATGCAAAACAAATAATTGCGATATTATCAAAAATCGCGATAAATGTTTGCCGATATATCGTGGATTAAAACTAAATCGATATCGCCCAAGCTTATTTATTATGCCTATTAGTATTAGCTTTTGGTGCATACATGTACATGTACTTAATAATAAATTATACACATTTTATTTGTTTATAGCGTCCATTATTGGAGGGGCAGCAGGTGGCGGCATTGGCATTGTCCTTATCATAGTACTACTAGGTATCCTCATTCGTATCAAGAGGTATGTCATTATCGTGTCACATGTTAGAAATTAGGCTTTTTTGTAATAACAACAATAATAGAGAAAGATAGCAACTCGTCATTGATTTCAATATTTTACGGTTTCACCTGCACCTTCATCAAATACTTCTGACAGTCGATCATCTGTGAAAATGTGGAAGATTCAATATGAAGATGCATAGGTACTTCATTTGTTCAATGGGAGGGGAACACACAGGTTGACTACTCTTTTAATTTGTTATCACAGTCGGAGAAATCGAACAAATGAAGAGAGGGTTATTGCAGTTGATCCACAGGTGAGTACCATACTCCATGGACAATGTTATGACGTTCCTCCCCCGGAGTACGAAGCCGCAAACCCTAGGTCGAACCACAGAGAAATGTCGCACATATACCAGGACACCATGGAAATGGGTATGTATCCAACGACCAATGCAAAAAATGCTCCAGACAGACCACCGATTCAAACTCCATCCGATTACGAAGATTTGAACCCAAAAGCAGCCAAGGTACTGGGCCAATTCCACTGATTTGAAATACTTGCATTAAAAGCACCAAACCGAAATAAACACACAAGCAAAAACCAGATTCAAAAAACATTATTCTCATGTGGATATCAATCTTGTTTAATATAGTCTAGGTGGAGTCTCGAAAACTGAGAAATTTGTTGAGGCTTTTATGTTTAAAAAAATGTTTTCAGACTCTACAGAAAAATTCTTTGTTTCTCTTGGGGAAAAAAACACTTGGACCCGACAGAATACTGTCTCATTATGATTGATACTAAATGTGTAACAACTTGGCACCAAATTACCTAATAGATAATAATAATATTAAATTTATAATTATATACCAATGTTTTAACTTCCCATTTAAAATATAATACAAAACAAATAAAACTATGTTTAAATACCAGCCGGACAAAGAAAGAAAGAAACAAAGAAACAATCAAACAATCAGGTCGGTAAAACACTTGGAAAACAAATCAAAAATTTAGAATGAATGCGAAAAATTTGAATATATTTTCACTATTTTCTCATTAATGGCACACAAAAATAAGCTGAAATTTACACAGATTGCTTTCTATACATATCTTTTGATCTTACACAGTTTGAATGTATTTATACAGACTTATTATTCTACCAAAGGTGTATACGTTTACGTTAAGACCCATCTGAAACCACTGACATTATACAAATATTGACTGTTTTCACTCTTTAGGCTTTTTTGTAATAATGCTTTCACTCTTGGTACAGTAAAACTAGTCTCCCAAGGTGATCCCTGGAGCGTTCTATTTTCCTGAAGCGCAACCGAGGGAAAATAGAACGCTTCAGAGATCACCAAGGGAGGCTAGTTTTACTGTACCACGAGTGAAAACGGTCAATATTTGTTTTATAAGACCCCTTTCACAGATTCTGCACAATTTATTAAGAGACCTACGTTACTACAATAAATCAAGCCAATGCATGGCTTTCATTAACTTGACAACACTTCAGAATTTATTGAACTTCTGTAACACTGATGTGTTTTATAGACCGATTAATTTCATAGGCTTGTTCATTGGTTGCCATGGGCTACGGTAGTTCATTGGTTGCCATGGGCTACGGTAGTTCATCAGTTGCCATGGGCTAGTCTTTCCTTGTTTGCTTGGCAAGACAAAATCTATGTATGAGGTGTTATAATAATCAATCTGACATTTTCAATCAAAATTATAGGTAAAGATGCGGCCAAATTTGTTGATTGTGATAGACATGGTTTTAACATATATCTAGGTGTTTGTATGTATACATAAGTTTTAAATTGATGTAAATTAGGGAATTGGCCAATTGGGCCATGTTTTATGTCAAGAGGTATCATGACAGAAAAATCTTACGTATTTTAAATTACTGCTATTAAATTACTGCTATGGTATTACTTATGTTTATTGAAAATTCACAGAAACTATATGTAAAAATACACAGTTTGTTTCTTAATCAGTAATTTTTAATAACATTTTAAGCCACGCTGCAAAAAATTATATCCAAACAATTTTCAGTGTTGATTAATGTGATATTTTCTGATATAATACAGCGCCAACTCCATCATGATGTGATGCTCAAGGCGCTTTTTACATGATTATGCCTGTAATCAGGCTACTTTAAAAAAAATCATTCCTGGATCATTCTCAACTTCCTGCGAAGTATACAGCCCCGGCAGTCTGTTAGGTGCTCAACAACTAATTAAACACAATTATACCATCTCTGCCCTCACAGGTCCCCATTTATACTCCTGGGTGAAGAGAAGTTATTTTTTGTGGTTAAGTGTCTTGCTCAAGAACACAAGTGCTGCAACCGGCATTGCTAGGATTCGAACGACACTCCATATAATTATCTTTGCAATTATATCATCTTTGTGGAGTGTCATGGCTGAGTTGTCAGAATGTAGGTTTGAATCCTAACCATGCCGGTTGCGGCGCTTGTGTCCTTGAGAAAGACACTTAACCATGAATTGCTTCTCTTCACCCAGGAGTATAAATTGGGACCTGTGAAGGCAGAGATTGTATAATTGTGTTTGATTAGCTGATTAGCCCAACAGGCTGCCGGGGCTGTATACTTCCCAGGAAATTGAGAATGATCCAGGAATGATTTAAGAAGAAAGTGGCCCAATGATCGGGATAATACTAAAAGTGCCTCAATCTAGATGGATTTCGTGCTGTATATTATTATTATTATTATATTATAGAATTTATTAGGATTCTTTAAGTATGTTATCATAAATATAAAATAAGCAAATTTAGTTAATATGCAATACATGAGGCGTAGAGTCAGGTTTGCTGAAAATGGGAGGGGACATATATAATTGTTTTTCATTGGGATAAAATATGATTATTGCCACAGACATTGCAGAGTTGAAATGACTCGAGTCAATGACCCAACCCAAGTCAAACTCGAGTAGCAATTCTCGATGACTCGAGTCCCTAGCATTATTGCCGCAAAATAACTGGACTTGACCTGAGTCAACTGCAAGTGTTTGACTCGAGAATATAATCCAGACTAACCCCAACTCAACTCTAGTCCTCACTAATTGAGTCAACTCCCCCCCCCCCACCCAAAAATAAAAGACTCAAGTCCTCACAAATGCATGGATGCATGACTTTCAATCAAGAGTGTCAATCAGGCATGTGACTTCTTTAGGATTTTTCCTGATTTCAGGATTTGTTACAAATCTCCCTTTGCCTCAAAAATTTCTTGAAAGAACAGAATTAGCCACCAAGGCAAGAAAGAAGTAGCCTGTATTGTGTCCAAGCCTCTAGTTCCTTGTTTATGCATGGGGGTGTGGAGAGTCTGTAAATCCTCCAGAATTAAACATCCAGGAGGTTCAGGGGGCTTTGTCCTCTAGACCAAAGGGAGACATAGGCCCGATACCCATTTTTCAGGATTTTTGTTTTACTTCTGTCAAATCACACCCTGCACATTGACATCCCTTGACAGTGTCTGGCAATAGTTGCGTGCGTATTGTGTTAAAAAATAATACCTGGTGTATTCTTCATTTCTCTGGATAAGTTTGTCTGCTACTTTGTGCTGCGCATTTTATGTCCACATAAAATAACTGACTACATTGGTATTTGCTATTTTTGTATTATTATTCTTGTTTGATAAATAATAAAATTATATTGTTGTTAATGTTATTGTTATTAATTATTATTTTGTTTTCGTTTTGAAATTGACTATTGCTGTACATGATAATTTTAAAACTTGTTAAGAACTTTCTGTCGGAAAAAGTCTATGAAAAACAGGTGGGGATCCAGGGGGAAGGTTGAGGACTTCTTGACTGCAGGGGGTCATGACCTCTTTTTTTGGCTGCCATTTGTATTAATACTTCCCAGAGAGACCAGAAAACATTTTTAACAAAGCTACTGATATATATTTTTTCAAAGATATAGGCCTAGTAGTCTATACGTCGAACAAATGGTAGGCCGATTACAAGTTGGGGCTAATTTTGCGTACTGTTCCTTATGACACAAACAATTCCAACAATAGTGGGCCCTTCTTTTAAACAAAGCCTGGATCCACGCCTGAAAATTTACCCAGTCAATTTCATTGTGGTGGTTAAAAATATTGAATAAAGCTGTATAATCAATGATAATGATTTAAAAAAAAATTCTGTCTCCTCATGCGCTGGTCTGTGTGGTCTGTTTGTATAATAGTATTGACGTATACGTTTATAACAAAACAAAAATAATTATATCTATTTTTCTATAAGAAATATCGCATTGTTAGTACAATAATGATGGTTTCTTGTTCCTGATTCCTTATTCACATTCAGCGAATAATACAAAAATGAGTTAGTTCAAATACATTTTTACTGCCAATAAGGAATTCCCTGTTCATTTTGTTAGCTCTGATAGTGAAGAGTAACTGTCACTGATCTGTATTACACTGACTGTATAGAGGGTTAGCCCATTGAGTGAAGCCATCACAAGGGCCATTTTACCACTCCATATTCAAAAGAACCACGAAAGGAACTCAAAGGGAACATACAAGGAATATATAGGCCTACACAAGTAATTCAAATGAAATGCAAAAGAAATGCACATACAATTGGGAGGCTGATTCTCCCTGTGTAGCATTGGAATAATGGTAGTTTATGAGAGTAGTAACATGGCATACAGTGGCTTCAATGTAAGCGTATATCTCTCTATTTGCTTAGCAGATGCATTTGCTGAGCATTATTTTTTGCTTAGCAGCTCCGTGAAATTGGGCCCAGTCAGTATAATAGAGATCAGTGGTGAGTATCCATGATGTGAGATACTGAGGCTTCGGCCATGGGATGGCCTAAAGAGGGCGCAAGTACGATTAGAGTGTGCTCTTGCTGCATTAATGTTTAAGGGTGCACCACTAAATAAACTCCCATAGTAAACAGTGCTAAACACAAAATATTCAAAAATCGTTAACAAATACTTAGAAGTCCCACAGTTTTTAAAACCAAAAGAAAAAATATTGATCGATATATAACCTTTTATTTTCTTCTCTATTTACTGTCTAAAGTCCAGGTTTCCAGGAAGTTATCCTCATCCCAATGAAAACCACCCTCTACAGTAGTGAAAACGACCACACTGAAAAGCAGTCATTTTGGAAAAGGCCTTACGCTTGAAATCAAATTAGGACCACTTTTTCAGGGCCTAGTGTATCCAAAATACTCACAGTTGGAAGTCAAGAATCCCAGGTTATGATATTGGGCCATTTTTACACAATCCATCAAATGTATGGGCCTCAAATCTTTGTTTTTTCAGAAAAATTATGATAAACTTTATGATAAACAGCTCGGCGCATGAATTCCTCACTATTTAGTGGGGTGCACCCTTAATGGGATAAAGCAGTTAGCATGTTTGTATATCAAGCGACGGTTACTATGGTGATGTCAATTGTATTGCTTACATTTGAATATAATATGTAAACGGACCGTAAAATGGCGGTACGAACTGCCCCAAACTCGGAGCTGAAGGTTCACTGCTCGAGGGCTACGTTGTGCACGAAGCGAATACACATCCCCTTCCCTTTTAATCTGTCAATCTTCCTCCATGATCTAACATAACAGTCAAAACTTCCAAAATTCGGGGGCTCGAAAGCCGTTAACCACAGATGTTAAGAAATTATTCGATTATATACACAAAGGGCTAACAATCGGTGAACATCTAGTGAAATAAATCCGACTATTAAGCTTGTGTAATCCGCTTAATGTGTGGCGGTGGTAGTAAACACCACTGTTATATGGTGGGAGTGACTAATTGAATCTTTTCTCCCCGGCATTATGGTCGATGGCCTGTCTGCCACTTTGTAGTGGATTCTAGCAATCTTTACACAGTTATATGATGATAATGTATAATTGGCGAACTCAGCATTTGGAGAGGGAGTCAGCAAATTAAGCTACTAGTACTTCAGTAAAGACTGCGGTGACACCATGTGAAATTCTCAATTGAGTAGTAAGTCGCCAAGCTGCTGACAATTACTTTGTAAAATATCTCATTTCAAAGTAGGCCTATTTGTTTTACTTTTTAAAAGGAAATTATCAATGTTCCATTGGAAACAACAATTTCCAGAAATTGCCGGTAAAACACGATACATCTTATATTATCGTTCTGTATCATTGTCGTCGAGTCTAGTTAGGTGTTCGGGTATGCACCCGAAACACCTATTGTTATTGTTCGGTTTTTTTTTTTTTTTTTTCTTTTTCTTCTTCTTCTTCTTCTTCTTCTTCTTCTTTTCCGGATCGATTGTCTACAAAAAAACACATACTTGCAAACTTCATATGAACTTGAAACTTGGCATATACTTAGAACATAACACGTAGATGAAACATAATTTGTTACGTCATTATTAGGTCATCAGATATCGAATTTCGATAAATCAAAAGATATTAGCTAAAACGTTTCACTTACGTTGCATGAATCAAGCAGCTACATGTATACGCGGCGCTGCACGATCTTTAGGTTACAATGGAGCTCCATGTACAATCGACGCTGTTAGTGTTAGGTCTTGGAATTCGTGTGAAAATGGATTGCCAACGATCTTTGGTTACAATGGAGCTCCATGTACAATCGAATCAACGCGCACTGTTTGTTACAGTGTGTTACTGTATTTCGTGTACAAATGGATCGCCAACACAGATACAGTCATAAAGGGTAGGTATCTTGAATTTAATTTTTAAGAGGATTTCCTGTATTTATCTTCGTGTTTTTATAGAAGAAAGGCCATTTCTTTAGAGGGACTACAGAGTTCGTCGTTGCATTGTACCTGTTTAACTTAACGTTACTCGTTAGTTAGGCCTACGTAGGGGCTACGTGAACATACTTTGGACAGTAAACAACTCCAGTTTTCTAACAAAATATGAACAGATGTCACCAAAATGTATTTAGAATATAAATAAGGATAGGAAAATTCAGTTGTTAAGGTTATGGCAATTTTTCAGAAGAAATGTTATGCCATATTTTGTAATTTTTGTGGCTCCAAAAATCTTCAGTTTGTGCACAAATTAACATTAACTAGTGATTTACTGCATTCACAATTTTTGTACCATTGTACAGATCGCTAATTGTCAAAAGATATTTACAAAAAGATGACCCCAATTTGGCCTTACTTCCTATCCAAACCGGAAGTCAAAGTTTAATATTTAAAAAAAAAACATCTCAACAACCACAAGAGGTAAATTCACAATTTTTGTACCATTGTACAGACCGATTTGACCTTACTTCCTGTCCAAACCGGAAGTCAAAGTTTAATATAAATAAAAATCATATCTCAACAACCACAACAGGTAAATGGACATTTTTTGCACTATTGTATAGATTGTTAATTGTCGAAAAATATTTACAAAACATGACTAATTTGACCTTACTTCCTGTCCAAACCGGAAGTCAAAGTTTAACATTAAAAAATCATATCTCAACAACCACAATTAAGAGGTAAATTCACAATTTTGTACCATTGTACAGATCTTTAATTGTCAAAAATATTTACAAAAAGGTGACCCTAATTTGACCTTACTTCCTGTCCAAACCGGAAGTCAAAGTTTAATATTTACAAAAATAATATCTCAACAACCACAAGAGGTAAATTCAAATTTTTGTACCATTATACAGATTGTTAATTGTCGAAAATATTTACACAAAGGTGACTAATTTGACCTTACTTCCTGTCCAAAACCGGAAGTCAAAGTTTAACATTTAAAAATCATATCTCAACAACCACAAGAGCTAAATTCACATTTTTGTACCATTATACAGATCGTTAATTGTCGAAAAATATTTACAAAAAGGTGAGCCTAATTTGACCTTACTTCCTGTCCAAACCGGAAGTCAAAGTTTAATATTTAAAAAAAATCATATCTCAACAACCACAAGAGGTAAATTCACAATTTTTGAACCATTATACAGATTGTTAATTGTCGAAAAATATGTACACAAAGGTGACCCCAATTTGACCTTACTTCCTGTCCAAACCGGAAGTCAAAGTTTAATATTTTCAAAAAATCATATCTCAACAACCACATGAGGTAAATTCACAAATTTTGTACCATTATACAGATCGTTAATTGTCAAAAAAATATTTATACCCCAATTTGACCTTACTTCCTGTCCAAACCGGGAAGTGAAAGTTTATATTTAAAAAATCATATCTCAACAACCACAGGAGGTAAATTGACATTTTTGTACATTATTGTACAGATTGTTAATTGTCAAAAGTATTTACACACAAAGGTGACTAATTTGACCTTACTTCCTGTCCAAACCGGAAGTCAAAGTTTAATATTAAAATAATTTCTAAATTCAGTATTGTATTGTATTCAAATAAACTTCTCGCGAGAACTTCAACAGACGTTAACATTTGACTTCTCCAACACTTCGAATTGATGACGTAACCATTTTAACTTCAACCGAACACCTTGTTTTTGTTGTGACAAAAACTTATATCTAGTTATATTGTGTTTTTTTTAAAAGTTTGGTCACCCATTTAGATATAGTTGTGGGTGACGTGATTTTATGATTGAAACGGTGATTTCCAATAATGTAAGGGCGCCCTCTTGCGTTGTTTATCTGTCCAATACCACTGATCGTCAGAGATCAGCATCCAATGGCATTGCTTCCCCGTCCGTGTTGCATTGGATACGTTTTTATAGTATAAGTGTATGCCACGTTACCACTCTCATAAACCACGCATTGCAATCAGTGATTTCTATTATACTGACTGGATCGAGGGTCATGCACTTACATTGAAGCCACTGTATGCCATGTTACCACTCTCATAAACCACGCATTGCAATCAGTGATTTCTATTATACTGACTGGATCGAGGGTCATGCACTTACATTGAAGCCACTGTATGCCATGTTACCACTCTCATAAACCACGCATTGCAATCACTGATTCATTAATAACGCCGGTTAGTACCACCCAAATGCTTAAGACACAAGTAACCAGTGGTTCCACCCCACCAGACCAATAGGTGCTTCATTTGCAATTATCGATTTTAAAGTTGTCCAGCTTTTACGGGCTTCCGTTTTATTTACAAGTGATGTCATATTTTTAAAGTTGAATCTAAAATTGTTAAATGAAACATTTACCGAAGCGGGACTCTTCGAACCTGCGAACGCGTAGAACTCGTTTTATTAAAAAAAATATAAAAACATGTAGTCAAGAGTGCAGAGGGTGGTAAAAGGGGATTCCCATTTTCATTCCTGAAAAATAACATTGAAAAGACGGCATTGTAAGTTTTCTAAGCCTGAAAACAGCTTTGAATTCATACAGTTTTTAGTCTCGACCAAGTATCTTTACCTGATTTTATAGACTATTCTCATTGATATTTAAATTTCAGAAGTTGCGAAACTGAAAGGGATTTATATTATTGCAACACCAGACTTCTCAAATCAGAATTCGTTTGAAGTATATGGGCCTACTTCCCTTGGCGTACAGGGTAAGTTGCTAGCATACTTAAAAATATTTAAATACTAATTAGGTAATTATCAATTAATTTTAAGACAAAGGTCGTTGCCGCTATATAGCTATATACCATTGGTAAACTCATTGTTTCAGTTAAAGAGAGGTTGAACTAAAATGTTGAGGTAAAATGTAACTGCTTTGGCTTACTTGATTGGAATCAAACCTTCAATATTGTATAAAAACTAACCTGTGAAATTTTCAGATCATGTTGTGTCGTTAAAAATAAGGAAAATAATGAAAATGCATTATAATTTTACTATAATTATTTTTTGACTGTTGGTTAAAGGAAGGTCCGTTTTATGAGGCAAGGTTTTTACTTCATGCAGTTGTAAATGTGTAATTTGTATGTACCGTTGACTCTGAAGATGTACCGTTGTCTTTTGAAGATCGTTTGCGGTGACACCATATAAATCTCTTTTGAGTATACTACCGTACTCTCTTAATATACACTCACTGGCCATAAGTATTGCAACACACACCAAAGTTCAGTTTGGAGAACTGTGTTACAATAATTTATTTTATTTTATTTACACTACTTAAAACCCTGCTAGGAGGGAGCGGATGTACTGCAGTTCTCAAAAAGTGGTTTTTGGGCACTGCTCGCTAATACTCGACCAAAAACCAGACACCACTTGACTTTGTCACCTTTGACCCACTCTACATGTGGAGCGTGCTGGAGTTGAAGGTGTATCGGTGTTTGCATAGTGTGTGTGTGTGTATTGCAATAACAGCAGTGGGTGTGTATTGAAAGACACACCAGTTTGCATACACACACACTGTTGATGATTGCTGCGCCACTGGTTGGTTGTAGAAAAATATTAGGGCCCAAATATACTTGTAAATAGTGAAACAAACATAAAAACATCATGGGCAAACCCTGTATTATTTTTAGTCATTCTAAACACCATTACATTATGTGTGTGTGCAATACATCCACTAATGAGTTAGTGTTAAGTTTTCATTAATGCCCAGGAGGGTTAAAGTGGTTTCACTCATTTACACTCACTGGCCAAAAGTATTGCAACATGCTTAAAATTAGCAGTTTACAGTAACAGGTGAGATGATCATTTAATCTGATTTCATCGATCGTGTATTACATAATTTCCGAGCAAGAACAGTAAAAAAGAACATTGACTTCAAAACACAGGCACTTTCAAGAAGTCTTAAAGAGCTATATGGCGGACAAGTCTTTTTTGGAGTGAATGAAACCCACTCTGATTCGAGTGAAAAATACAGTAAAAGGCTACCAATTCACTCTTTATACACTACCAATTTTACTCTTTATCCACTCCAAAAAGACTTGTCCGCCATATAGCTCTTTAAAATAGTGGGTTTTACACTCCAAAAAGACTTGTCCGCCATAAAGCTCTTTAAAATAGTGGGTTTTACACTCCAAAAAGACTTGCCCGCCATATAGCTCTTTAAAAGAGTGGTTTTAACTCGTTTACATTAAGAGAGTAAGTGGCTCTGAAAAGAACCAGTTGGTTACAACTCGACGTTTCGATCAGTATGCTCTGATCGTCTTCAGGAGAATGTCTTTTTGCTGGGACCCATGGGAGACTAGTGGATGCCACTGAATGGGCCAGCCAGTTGGAAAAAGAAATGAATCAATAAATAAATAAGTAAAGACTGTTTGCGGTAACACCATGTGAAATTCTCAAATTGAGTAGTAATTAGTTCTGGAAAGAACTGGAGGTTAGTATAACAGGCCTACATGTTAAACTAAGATCAATGGCTTTTCCCCTGCAACTTTTGGCGATTCAAATGTGTTAATTTCAAATTTGTTGACTTAACACAAAATAATTTTTTCACGATGATTGATACTTGTACCTTCTTCATACCAAGAAGAGCCTAAGCTATTAGACAGGCAGAATAATGTGTTAATATGATAATGATGCGGTCATTTATTCTTTATATGCCCTAAACATTCACAGGTCTCACATACCTGTGAAGATGGTACAAAGTTTTGTGATCCAAAATCTTGTTGAAAAGATCGCCATCATACAAATTTGGCCATTTACCAAAAGTAAACACCGCCTTTAAAAAAAATTGAAAATACTAGCGTTAATAGTTCAGTTATGATGTGAAATAGGCCATATTTTGTTGTCTTAGATAATTTCATTTAACATGAAGATGATGAGAGGGCACATTATACCCATTTTTAATCGCCATTCCAGTAAATTCGCCATACCGTTTTTATGTGTGCCCGTTTTTCGTTGCCCCTTTGCCCATATTTCCCACCTTTTTCGCGACCCTGGATCCATGCCTGGTGTACACTAGTGGTAAATATTTATCGTCATCTATACTTTATGAGAACCAATAGATAGCCTTTGTACAGAAACCAACCTGTGAACGTTTCTGCTTATTACATTGTGTCGTTATAACGAGAAAATAGTGAAAATGCATTCTGGTTTTTTTTAATTCATTATAATGTGGAAATTAGATTGAATTAGATTTGATTCTTTATTTGTCATGTTTCCCCATATTGACACAGCATGTCAGATGGAATAACTTCTCAGGAGGTCATATACCACGTCCATCTTAAAAGCTAAGTACCGGTACCCTTTTAGATAATAATGATCTCGGTTTCATTTCGGCTAAATAGCAATGGTGTCCGACCGTAACAACCTCCCCATTTAAGTTGAGTACACTAGTATGACTATGATTATGGTTACAGTATACTCGTCAGATAACTAGTGCTGTAGCATAACTGATAATACCACCATGCGACACACGGAAGGGATGTCAATCTGCCTCATGGTTCACCTTGTTCTTCTCATGGAGGTCAGCAGAAATATTAAAGCAGGTGAGTTGGATGTAAAGGCCTAATTATAGGTTTTTCAAGTCAAAAAACGTTTTGCTCATTTTGATTTACACGCATTCAAATTCGTGCATCTGTTAATCGTCCAGTCGATCTAGGGATAATTATTTTGTTGATGTTCTTGTTTTTAATTTCATATCTATGCACGAATGATTTTTTCCCTGTCATTCACAACTTCGAATTCGTTTAAATACTTCGAATTCGGTTTTTTGGCGTTTGTTGGCATACCGTACCTGTACGTTATCCTGTTCAGACAAAGATCCGCCAATGGAGAAGGGCAAATCACAAATTGAAGTGACACTTTATTTCATACATTGTGTAAACTTGTCACGTCACTTCGTGCCGTGAAAAAGGCGCGCTTTTTTGGTGTTTTGTTTTTGTTTGTTATTGTTTTTGTTTTGTTTTTGTTGTTGCCCCAAGCTCAGTGTTAATGAAAACCTCTCTTTGGTCGGCTGCGGCGTTAATTAGTGTTTTAACATCTATGGTGCATGGAGTTGGTGTCATTTAAGATGTCCACTTTCCACACATGTTTTACT
The DNA here is from genome assembly GCA_029582265.1 of Zoroaster sp. YZ-2022. Classification (NCBI taxonomy): domain Eukaryota; kingdom Metazoa; phylum Echinodermata; class Asteroidea; order Forcipulatida; family Zoroasteridae; genus Zoroaster; species Zoroaster sp. YZ-2022. Next base: position 4,881,456 of record CM055821.1, on the reverse strand, counting down.
TTTGTGAATAAATCTAGAAAATACGACTTCCAGCTTCGAAACTATGACATTGTAGATTTTGATCAATATATAGACCATGTGACTTGTTTACATGCCGTATTACGGGCCTTTAGAGTACCAGGGTAATTTCCCGCCAGGCAAAAGTGTGTGTATTTGTATGCAGAGTTTGTACATTTTGTATAACTTTTTTTTTTTTTTTTTTTTTTTTAATTTGAGATGAATAAGTTCTTGAGATAAAATGTTTGTAAATCAAGAATGTTTCTTGTGATATCTCAAAATATCAGATTTAATGGTTTCTTGTCACAGACCAGTGTACATTTTGTGCTCGGCGCAGTTTGACCTTCGGGGCTCTTTTGTAAACGTACGTTGACACAAAATTAATATATTAAAACAAATCTAGAAAATGTTTGATTTTCTGCAAACGGCGTCAGTAACGACTAAGGATGGTATCCGCTTTTCAACTTTCCATTGTATTACGATTTATTTTTAAAAATGTGTTGATTTTGTGTTATATTTTTCTTTTCTGTGTTTTGTGTTTTGGGTCCATTGATTTTTTCGATTTTTATTATTACTAGTGGCTATAGTTGGGTTGGGGAAGGGGGGAGGGCCTGGGCCAATTTTCCCTGATTACGATATTTTAACAAAGTGCACTATAGCTAATTTGGGCAATTTGGAGTGTCGTGGCCGAGCGGTCTAGCTTACCGGACTCAAGTTCTGGTGTTAGCAGCAGAATGTGGGTTCGAATCTCGGTCGTGACACTTGTGTCCTTGAGCAAGACACTAACCATAATTGCTTCTCTCCACCCCGGGGTTAAATGGGTACCTGTGAGGGCAGAGTTGGTTGATTAGCCCTATATGCGCTGTAATGGCAGCAATTGAGCTGTATACTCCCCAGGGAACTGAGATGGTTTCAGGAATGATTTATGAGCCTTATGAGCCTTATGAGCAGGGGTAATAATATGCGCCTTGAGCACCACTCAGTTGGTGGATACGTGCGCTATATAAGTCCACACATTATTATTATTATTATATAATGTTATCACGACGCAGCCATCTTGTTTTCCTTAAACCTTCAGTCAAGGCGCACACGGCAACACGGAACACGACCCTCAAATGTATAATGGGCCCCAAATCTTTGTTTTTCGGGGGGGGGGGGATGAGGGCATACAAATTATGATAATCAGCTCTGCACATGAATTTCTCACTATTTAGTTGGGGTGCATCCATAACTTAAGGCATCCATAACTTAAGGCTCACGTCTGTGTACCCCCTCCCCCCAAGGTCGAATTTATACCGGGGAAATTTAAATCCAGCAAAGAGGACTATATTATTCTGTGGGGGTATTTTTTATTCATTCATGTAATGTCAAGCAGATTTCAGTTGGTCCTTACAAAGTGTTTTAATGGTAGAATTTTCAACCATCTTCTTAAAAACCATGTAGCTGATTTTGCACTTATTACGGATTATGAGAATGGGACCATGCGGGAAGGATGAGTCAGAGTCTAGCCGATTTAGCACCCCTACCTCTAAGTGGTGTTGCGCGCCCGTTGGCTGTTGACTACGACCCGGTGGACAAAATGATTTACTGGACCGACATAGGAAGTCTACCGTCTCCGCAGATCGCCCGGGCACATCTAGTCTTGTGCAAGACCGTTATTATGCGGATCCTAGTTACGCGATCCCGCGCCAGTCGTAAATCACCCACCGTAGCAGGCGCTATACAATTTTCAGGATTAGGGCCAAAAGGTGGCGCGGCCGTGTACAGGAATAAATGGCGCCCGCAGCGGCGATTGGTTTATCAAATCACAGCGGATCGGCGCATGTACGTATAAAATCACGAGTAACGTCTTGCACCAAGACTAGGGCACATCTTGACGGTAGCAACCAAATGACAATTGTAAATGGCCTCCGTGGTAAGTTATGCCTATGCCGTTGTAGCTAGAGGTGGAGGGTATGCAGATCTGGAAGTGCCATCCGCATTAGTCGGACGGCTTCGATAAAAAGTGTCATTAAGTATAATAATTGTGCACAGTTTCCATACGCTGCCTATGGAAGCAGTGCTGAATGAAGCACTGAGGCGATAACACACATTGTCCTATCTTTTATAAAGCGCGCTTGGAAGACAAGAAATGTATTGAAATCGAATAGTGACTAGTTATGTACTACAATCTACGATGCTGTGTTATTATTTGTATATTACATGTAAATATCTATTTTATATTTTTGTTTCATCTCATATTTTATATGGGTATGAGTGTGCAAATGTCGCGCATAAAATGTAGGCCTGTGTGGGTCTAAGTATGTGTATGGTATGTTTTAAGTTTAGATCGCGCTTTCAACGCGGCTGGTTCGTGGTGTGCGCGCGGCGGGAGGCGGAATATATTCAAAACAAGTCACGACAGAGTGATTTTGAATGGATTTCGCCGTTGTCGTATACGTGCGAGCTAGCCGTATCAACGTCGCAATCTTATTATTAAAGTATTAAATTAGTGTGCTTGTAAGTGTTTGGGACTAAAATGCATTTTTTACGGGCCTGCATGTTTATGTTTACTTTTCTGCACTTACCTTGTAGGCTTGTTTGGGTTCTGAACATTTTAGCTACGGTGATTTCTAGTGTTTTCAAATGTTTAGAATTGGAACGTATTTGCAGAATTGGGAGGAGTCGGTGGACCATGTAGGACCGTATGTTTTCCTTTCACATAATAATACTATTAATATTATAATATTGTTGGTATATATTGTTTTCAGTAGTTCTTTTGATGTATTTTGAACGCACCGCCGGGTGGGCGTGTGCCACTGTTTAAAGTGTATGTTCAAATAAATAAATAAATAAAATAAATAAAAACTACATTGAAAAACCAATACCAGGATATCATGAATATGTATGAGTGGTACTGTGGAAGCTTGTAGACCTCCCGTTGTGAAGACAATTAACACTCTGATAAGTTCCTATACTGGCTAAGGAAAGGTGATAATTGGCTCTCCACCAGTGTAGTGAAGAACTAGAACAGTCAGTGGCATAGAATAGTTAGTATTTTTCTGTGGGGCACAGACAAGCAATATATACAACTTAAAAAGTTCAAACCAAAATAAAAGGTAAACACTTATTGCCGTTAATGATGCAATGTTGTTTGTTTGGCATAATTTTTATGGTTTATATTCATTTTCAAATTCTCAAAGGAGTGGTTAAGTTTCTCTTAAATGAAGGAACAACATTGGCGTTTGATAACGTATATTAATTTAAATTCTCTGGTTCCAAATAAATCACAAAACTAAACCGTGCAATCACGGGAATCACGATTTTTAATATAAAAAACACAAAGTGATGAAAACATTTTCCTTTTTCTATTCTAACAATTTAATTTTAACATTTTTATTAATAAACAAAACGAATCGACATAAACTTTTCCACATAGTATGCTCTTTTCTTAAGCTCCTTTGGGATGCGCGTGAAGAAAAGTGCCCGTATGAGGCTGTATAATTATTTCATCGCCGTTTTCCAAATACCTGGCCATCATTTGTCGGGGAAGCTCTTGCCTGCGAACTATTCAAATTATAACGCATAACGCAGCTCAAAGCCAAGTTATCGTATAAAAATGGCGTCATAATGTTTCTGAACCCTACAGTTCAGTCATTATAGTGCATAATTTAATGTTTTGGATGATTATTGTAAGGGGAAATTTGGTCTGCAATTCAATTTGTTTATGATAAGTGGCCCATCAGGCTCACGTGGACCCTCAAGATTAAATACTCGCATTGCAAGTTTCACCGAAATCCAAACACCATAAGCTGCTGGAATTATGAGCTGGCCGGACGGATTGGTTTTTGAATAAGGAGGGTTTTTCAAATGGTGTATTTAACTTTTATTGGTTAGGTCGAATTATCTAACTAAACCATAAGCATCCATCTTACCCATTCTGGATATTCTGTTTAAACATTTCTATTGGGAAATAATAGGACGAAGCTGTGAGAGTCTGATAAGTTGGCTTCCGGTTGTGTCAGAAACATCTTAAATAAAGGCCTATCAGTTTTGCATTGTTTGTCCGACTCAGGAAAATGTTTATTGGACAGTCGGAATATAACTACTCTAAGTATAGTATTAATTTTCCGTACAGGAAATTCTTTAATTCCAAAATTTATGTCAAAAGTGACCTTGGGGCCGTGATCTCCCCATCAGCTAAAAATGTTCGATAAATTTGGCTATATCTAGGGAATTTAAATTATGTTGGAGTTGTCAACAAAAAAACTCGCACCCTTATATTCAGACTCGCTCTCTTAAACTAAAAATCATTCTTATCATAGCGAGAATAAAACCATTGTAAATCTCGCACTCTTATATTTTGACTCGCTCTCTTATACTTAATAAAACCCCCCAAAAATCAGTCTCATCATAGCGAGAATAAAACCATTGTAAATCTCGCACTCTTATATTCAGACTCGCTCTCTTATACTTAAAACAAAACAATCAGTCTTATCATAGCGATAATAAAAGCATTGTATATCTCGCACCCTTAGGCTATAATATTCAGACTCGCTCTCTTATACTTAAAACAAAAAAATCAGTCTCATCATAACTAGAATAAAACCTTTGTAAATCTCGCACTCTTATATTCAGACTCGGCTCTCTTATACTTATTAAACTAAAATCAGTCTTATCGTAGCGAGAATAATACCATTGTAAATCTCACAACCTTATATTCAGAATCGCTCTCTTATACTTAAAACAAAAAAAATCAGTCTCATCATATAGCGAGAATAAAACCATTGTAAATCTCGCACTCTTATATTCAGACTCGCTCTGTTATACTTAAACCAAAAATAGCAGTCTTATCATAGTGAGAATAAAGGCATTGTAAATCTCGCACCCTTAGGCTATATTCAGACTCGCTCTCTTATACTTAAACTAAAATCAGTCTTATCATAGCGAGAATAAAACCATTGTAAATCTCGCACTCTTATATTCAGACTCGCTCTCTAGTCTTATACTTCAAAAAAAAATCAGTCTCATCATAGCGAGAATAAAACCATTGTAAATCTCGTACCCTTATATTCAGACTCGCTCTCTTATACTTAAACTAAAATCAGTCTCATCATAGCGAGAATAAAACTATTGTAAATCTCGCACTCTTATATTCAGACTCGCTCTCTTATACTTAAAACAAAACAATCAGTCTTATCATAGCGAGAATAAAAGCATTGTAAATCTCGCACCCTTATATTCAGACTCGCTCTCTTATACTTAAACCAAAAAATCAGTCTTATCATAGTGAGAATAAAGGCATTGTAAATCTCGCACCCTTAGGCTATATTCAGACTCGCTCTCTTATACTTAAAACAAAAAAAATCAGTCTCATCATAACGAGAATAAAACCATTGTAAATCTCGCACTCTTATATTCAGACTCGGCTCTCTTATACTTATTAAACTAAAATCAGTCTTATCGTAGCGAGAATAATACCATTGTAAATCTCGCACCCTTATATTCAGACTCGCTCTCTTATACTTAAACTAAAATCAGTCTCATCATAGCGAGAATAAAACTATTGTAAATCTCGCACCCTTATATTCAGACTCGCTCTCTTATACTTAAACTAAAATCAGTCTCATCATAACGAGAATAAAACCAATATAAATCTCGCACCCTTATTATTCAGAATCGCTCTCTTATAGTTAGGCCTAAACCAAAAAAATCAGTCTTATCATAGCGAGAATAAAACCATTGTAAATCTCGCACTCTTATATTCAGAATCGCTCTCTTATAGTTAGGCCTAAACCAAAAAATCAGTCTTATCATAGCGAGAATAAAACCATTGTAAATCTCGCACCCTTATATTCAGACTCGCTCTCTTATAGGCCTACTTAAACCAAAAAAATCAGTCTTATCATAGTGAGAATAAAGGCATTGTAAATCTCGCATCCTTAGGCTATATTCAGACTCGCTCTCTTATACTTAAAACCAAAAAAAATCAGTCTCATCACAACGAGAATAAAAGCATTGTAAATCTCGCACTCTTATATTCAGACTCGGCTCTCTTATACTTATTAAACTAAAATCAGTCTTATCGTAGCGAGAATAAAACCATTGTAAATCTCGCACCCTTATATTCAGACTCGCTCTCTTATAGGCCTACTTAAACCAAAAAAATCAGTCTTATCATAGTGAGAATAAAGGCATTGTAAATCTCGCATCCTTAGGCTATATTCAGACTCGCTCTCTTATACTTAAAACAAAACAAAATCAGTCTCATCACAACGAGAATAAAAGCATTGTAAATCTCGCACTCTTATATTCAGACTCGGCTCTCTTATACTTATTAAACTAAAATCAGTCTTATCGTAGCGAGAATAAAACTATTGTAAATCTCGCACCTTTATATTCAGACTCGCTCTCTTATATACTTAAACTAAAATCAGTCTCATCATAACGAGAATAAAACCAATATAAATCTCGCACCCTTATATGTGACCTGCTCTGTGAAAATGAGTCACAAGACGCAAATTTGACAAATTCTATGTAGCTGGAAAGAGTACATCATCGACTTTAATTTGGTATATGTTACAGGTGTGTGGCATATTGCATTATGGAGATGTGGCATTTATAATAATCAATAATGTGCATAATTAACACAACTTATTGTTAGGAAAACAAGCATTCAAATGTAAACGCACGGTGCGACATGTGACTCATTTTCACAGAGCGGGTCACATATTCAGAATCGCTCTCTTATAGTTAGGCCTAAACCAAAAAAATCAGTCTTATCATAGCGAGAATAAAACCATTGTAAATCTCGCACTCTTATATTCAGAATCGCTCTCTTATAGTTAGGCCTAAACCAAAAAATCAGTCTTATCATAGCGAGAATAAAACCATTGTAAATCTCGCACGGCCTTAGTTATATTCAGACTCGCTCTCTTATAGGCCTACTTAAACTAAAATCAGTCTCATCATAACGAGAATAAAACCATTGTAAATCTCGCACCCTTAGACTCGCTCTCTTATACTTAAAACAAAACAATCAGTCTCATCATATAGCGAGAATAAAACCATTGTAAATCTCGCACTCTTATATTCAGACTCGCTCTCTTATACTTAAACCAAAAATAGCAGTCTTATCATAGTGAGAATAAAGGCATTGTAAATCTCGCACCCTTAGGCTATATTCAGACTCGCTCTCTTATACTTAAACTAAAATCAGTCTCATCATAGCGAGAATAAAACTATTGTAAATCTCGCACTCTTATATTCAGACTCGCTCTCTTATACTTAAACCAAAAAAAAATCAGTCTTATCATAGTGAGAATAAAGGCATTGTAAATCTCGCACCCTTAGGCTATATTCAGACTCGCTCTCTTATACTTAAAACAAAAAAAATCAGTCTCATCATAACGAGAATAAAACCATTGTAAATCTCGCACTCTTATATTCAGAATCGCTCTCTTATAGTTAGGCCTAAACCAAAAAATCAGTCTCATCATAGCGAGAATAAAACCATTGTAAATCTCGCACCCTTATATTCAGACTCGCTCTCTTATAGGCCTACTTAAACTAAAATCAGTCTTATCATAGCGAGAATAAAACCATTGTAAATCTCGCACGGCCTTATATTCAGACTCGCTCTCTTATACTTAAACCAAAAAAATCAGTCTTATCATAGTGAGAATAAAGGCATTGTAAATCTCGCACCCTTAGGCTATATTCAGACTCGCTCTCTTATACTTAAAACAAAAAAAATCAGTCTCATCATAACGAGAATAAAAGCATTGTAAATCTCGCACTCTTATATTCAGACTCGGCTCTCTTATACTTAAACCAAAAAAATCAGTCTTATCATAGTGAGAATAAAGGCATTGTAAATCTCGCACCCTTAGGCTATATTCAGACTCGCTCTCTTATACTTAAAACAAAAAAAATCAGTCTCATCATAACGAGAATAAAAGCATTGTAAATCTCGCACTCTTATATTCAGACTCGCTCTCTTATACTTAAAACAAAACAATCAGTCTTATCATAGCGAGAATAAAACCATTGTAAATCTCGCACCCTTATATTCAGACTCGCTCTCTTATACTTAAACCAAAAAAATCAGTCTTATCATAGTGAGAATAAAGGCATTGTAAATCTCGCACCCTTAGGCTATATTCAGACTCGCTCTCTTATACTTAAAACAAAAAAAATCAGTCTCATCATAACGAGAATAAAAGCATTGTAAATCTCGCACTCTTATATTCAGACTCGGCTCTCTTATACTTATTAAACTAAAATCAGTCTTATCGTAGCGAGAATAATACCATTGTAAATCTCGCACCCTTATATTCAGACTCGCTCTCTTATACTTAAACTAAAATCAGTCTCATCATAGCGAGAATAAAACTATTGTAAATCTCGCACCCTTATATTCAGACTCGCTCTCTTATATACTTAAACTAAAATCAGTCTCATCATAACGAGAATAAAACCAATATAAATCTCGCACCCTTATTATTCAGAATCGCTCTCTTATAGTTAGGCCTAAACCAAAAAAATCAGTCTTATCATGGCGAGATAAAACCATTATAAATCTCGCACTCTTATATTCAGAATCGCTCTCTTATGGTTAGGCCTAAACCAAAAAAATCAGTATTATCATAGCGAGAATAAAACCATTGTAAATCTCGCACCCTTATATTCAGACTCGCTCTCTTATAGGCCTACTTAAACTAAAATCAGTCTTATCATAGCGAGAATAAAACCATTGTAAATCTCGCACGGCCTTATATTCAGACTCGCTCTCTTATAGGCCTACTTAAACTAAAATCAGTCTCATCATAACGAGAATAAAACCATTGTAAATCTCGCACCCTTATATTCAGACTCGCTCTCTTATACTTAAACCAAAAAAATCAGTCTTATCATAGTGAGAATAAAGGCATTGTAAATCTCGCACCCTTAGACTATATTCAGACTCGCTCTCTTATACTTAAAACAAAAAAATCAGTCTCATCATAACGAGAATAAAAACCATTATAAATCTCGCACCCTTATATTCAGACTCGCTCTCTTATACTTAAACTAAAATCAGTCTTATCGTAGCGAGAATAATACCATTGTAAATCTCGCACCCTTATATTCAGACTCGCTCTCTTATACTTAAAACAAACAAAAAATCAGTCTCATCATAGCGAGAATAAAACTATTGTAAATCTCGCACTCTTATATTCAGACTCGCCCTCTTATACTTAAAACAAACAAAAAATCAGTCTCATCATAGCGAGAATAAAACTATTGTAAATCTCGCACTCTTATATTCAGACTCGCTCTCTTATACTTAATAAAACCAAAAAAAAATCAGTCTCATCATAGCGAGAATAAAACCATTGTAAATCTCGCACTCTTATATTCAGACTCACTCTCTTATACTTAAAACAAAACAATCAGTCTCATCATAGCGAGAATAAAGGCATTGTAAATCTCGCACTCTTATATTCAGACTCGCTCTCTAAACCAAAAATATCAGTCTTATCATAGTGAGAATAAAGGCATTTATTATCTAATTCGTCTGCTCAAACGATAATAAAGTATTTTCATTGCCGCCTTCTTGTTATTTAACCTGCAAGAGAATACATTTTTTAAATTGACATTACGTTTGGGGAACACCGAGCTTCGATGCAAGCGTTGGACAGACGTTGGGATTCAATATGTTGTTACCCTAAGGATGTTACTATGCAGCTATATTATAATCAGCTTTAGGAAAGGATACACTTATCCGTCTGTGAGAATTGGTCCGCTGGTTTTCTTGTATATTCTTGTGGGTCTGTCAAACAGGTCGACTGACCTTTGTTGTGGTTTGATTGCTTTTTTTTTTCCCGTCGGACTTTTTCTGTCAGATCCTTTTGGCGAGCAGGTTTACATAAGGAACCTCGTTGGAGTGTACGTATCTATGGATAAACTATTTCTCAAGTTTTGCGTTAATAACAATAATAATAATGTTGATGTTATTTTATTCAACTTTATTATAATCTTTACGATGTTTGTAAAATAAAACGTCTGTGTTGCTTGCAATGAATACGGTCAGTGCCTATTATGCTCTTATTGCACTGCTGCACTCACCCGTTACCTTCATACATAATATTCAAATAACGCGCTCAGGCTTGACCCAACGAAAATATATTTATTATCTAATTCGTCTGCTCAAACGATAATAAAGTATTTTCATTGCCGCCTTGTTATTTAACCTGCAAGAGAATACATTTTATAAATTGACATTACGTTTGGGGAACACCGAGCTTCGATGCAAGCGTTGGACATTTCCACATGTTCCCCAATTTTCAGGATTTAAAGAACGGGAGGCGTACGCTGTATGGTTTGCATGCACATTTTACAACAGTTGATTTATTTAATTTTCCTTATTAATTATAATAATGTTAAGGTACAGTGTCTTTGTAAGTGTGCTCGTCTTTTTCTCCTTAACTCCCGTTTCGACGTTTTCTTACTATTTTAATTTTTATTTTAATCAATACATAACTCTTTCTTGGTCTAGTTTGCAGTCCCAATTTTTGGGAGACTGCGAGACTTCTGCATGGTTGTTTCTAACCTTTAATTACTATCCTTTATAAATAACCAATACGTAACTCTTTCTTGGCCTACTTTACAGTCCCAATTTTTTGGGAGACAGAGCCTTTTCTGCATGGTGTCTTGTATGTGCCATCTTTGTAGTTTCATAACGCCAACGCCCGTGTTTCTTGAAAAGCCCTCTGTGCGCGCCATGGCGCTGCTGCAGAGCTCCTCAGCCCTAAGACTATGGTCCGAACTGTTCGGGATCTAGGCCTACAGTTGACAATGCAGTTTTAAACATATCAAGACATCTGGAATATGATAGATGCTTGTGTGGTGACCTTAATTTGTAACTGTTACTACTCTTGCAATAACTTTAGGGTTTGAACAGAAAACTTTCTTCCGTTTCATCTTGTATCCCTGCTAATATGAGATATTTTCGTAACATACTAACTGGGCATGTGGGCGAGTTGGTTGCTGCACCTTGTCTATAGATATCCGTCCTACTCTTAACTATGAATACGTTAATGTGAGAGTCAGATAGTTGAACATCGCATCTGCGTATGTTGATTAATTCGTTATGTCGGAGAAAACCTGCATATGCTAGAAGAAGCATTGTACACAGTGGCGTAGCCAGAAATAAAGATTCGGCTGGGCCTGAGTAAAAATGGACGGGCCATAGAATTCATCCATAAATCCATCCATACACGGGCGCCGATTTATGTTTGTGCCGGTGGAACAGCGACCGACGCACACACGCACACACTGACACACAATATTTACAAGGATTGGAGATCACGATACACACCATGAAACGCATGGAAAGTCATAATGCCACAAATCATTTAGTAAAAAGGTTCACTTCATTAAATTGATTCGTTAAATCATAGGCCAAAATGTGCTGTGAGACACCTTAGGCCATGCTCATAAAGAACGCAACAGTAGCCTACAAGCATGATAGCCCCTGTCCTTTTTAAAGTATACAGTATAAAACTAGAGCTTAAGTGTTTGTTTGAACAAACACTAGGTGTTCGGGAAAGGTAAAGGTCAAATTGGGGTAAAGTTTGTTTAAATATTTTTGGACAATTAACGATTTGTACAATGGTTCAATGATAGTGAATTTACCTGTTGTGGATGATTTTTTTTAATATTAAACTTTTACTTCCAGTTTGGACAGGAAGTAAAGGTCAAATTGGGGTCACCTTTTAAAAAATATTTTTTGACAAGTAACGCTCTGTACAACAGTGCAAATTTTTAAAATTTTACCTCTTGTGGTTGTTGAGACACGATTTTTGTTAATATTAAACTTTGACTTCCGGTTTGGACAGGAAGTAAAGGTCAAATTGGGGTCACCTTTTTGTAAATATTTTTTGACAATTAACGATCAGTACAACGGTTCAAAACATTTAATTTACCTCTTGTGGTTGTTGATATATGATTTTTTTAATATTAAACTTTGACTTCCAGTTTGGACAGTAAGCAAGGTCAAATTGCGGTCACCTTTTTGTAAATATTTGTTGAAAATTAACATCTGTACAATGGTACAACAATTGTGAATATACCCCTTCTGGTTTATGAGATATGATTTTTTAATTATTAAACTTTGATTTATCGTAATTCGATATCTGATGACCTAATAATGACGTCACAAATTATGTTTCAACTACATGTTAAGTATATGCCAAGTTCATCTGAAGTTTGCAAGTATGTGTTTTTGTAGACAATCGATCTGTATGAAGGAGAAAAATATTTACACAAAGGTGACTCCAATTTGACCTTTACTTTCTGTCCAAACTAATGTCAAACTCAAACAATTTCCTCATCAGTTAACCATGGTTTTATGTAATGAATATCTAAAAATTATACTAAATGAACATACATCTATAAAAATGTGAAAGTTTACGTACATTCAAACGAAACCAAGTAATGAAGACCACTTCCATTAATTGTGCACAGTTCTCAAATGATCTGTTAACGTAAGATGTTAAAACCATACCATCATGTAACCTACAAACTGAAGATTGTTGATGACTTGAACAGTTACGATACTGCATTTGGATGTGGTGTCAACGCTGTCTCAAGGGGTGCTGTGAGGCTGGAACTTAGTGAGCATGATGTATTGGAGTCAACATGCTGTAAAAAAATAACAGGAAAGTTTTATAAGTACATGGACCAAGAATAAAGTATTTGAAAATTTCAGAAGTTGTAATTTATGTGAATGAGGAGAAAATAATACATCACAGTGAACATGCTGTACAAAAATAGTAAGAACGTTTTACAAAAATTTACGCATGGACCAAAAGAATAAAGTATTTGAAAAATTCAGAGTTCTAATTTATAATATTTAATGGTGAAAAACAGTGTATGAATAATTTTGGAGTAGGTCCCCAGCTGGAGACATGGTGAAATTGAAAGGGCATTGGTTGTTTTCAAATTGCACACAATTATGTTACTTGACAATGTGTAATAAATTAAAGAAATTTCCTTGAGAAACGAATCAAAAA